>WFKH01006014.1:50049429-50065715 GCA_016163765.1 Magallana hongkongensis
ATTTAACAATTGCAAATTACGTATAATTTTGAATTAGTTTCAAACACACTCATATTTATGGCTACACAGAGGGTATATTCCCCAACAAATGTACATGTATTGAATATTTTTGAGAACGTTATGAATTATGTAGGACAATCTCTTGCGCCAGCTGCCACGGTTCAAAGATCGTTATGTGGTTAAGTGAAAGAAAACAGCCGTGAGATGTATATAAACAATCAGTTTATTGAAATTGAAAGCTCGGTCAATCAAGAAAAAAAATATACGTGAGAACATCATAAACAAACAAGAAAATCTCTTTCAAACGAGCATTCACTATTTGGCAGTTATAACCGAAATATTAAAAAACACAGTTAATGGGTCATATAACGACATGTCCTGCTCATTAAAATTTGATTAAGCAATAGTAATTAATAATGCCTTACCATGTGTTTTCACGAGCTTGTAGTTTACAATGGACCCCCTCGGATGCTGGTCTTCAGCCGATCAGACATGTTGAAACGATTAGATTGTCCTTTTTTCCTACATCCGCTTTTTGTTATTGTTAATCCGTATCCAGCTTCCCAGGCATCAGTTGTACAGTATCGATTAATTCACCGCAAAAACCATTCAACCGTGACATCGTATTCTCTAATCGCTATTTTGCATCATCTTTTTTTTCTCAAGCGCAGAGATTGTTTTCACAGTCTATTATATATTCATATCCTCTAACATGTTCCGGACCTACTGATCTGCCGGTTGTTTTTTATTTTGGTATATATAATTGCTTTTCATTGTGAAGTGCTTAAATCTGAGTGCAATCAGAAGAAACTCTCGACTATATTCTTGTTTCTACAGGTTATTGCGAAAGGATGAGATTTGTATCTGATCATAAATTCTTAATGCAGTCTATCCCTTAGCAACGTTCGATAACTCTAAACATTTGTTTCAAAGAATAAACAGATAGACAAACTGATCAAGCGGTACCGCGATGGTCTGCATATTCTATACTGATTTCGGACTGGTGTCCGGCTTACAAACCTCGCCCTGGGCGTCCATCTAGGCACCCTGTAGTTCGACGTCATCATTATCTTTGCCCGAGAGACAATTCACGTTTTACGTTGATATCGCTGACGTTAGAACGTTATTTTACCAAAATCAGTTGTTTTGAAAAGTATTTTATTCAAGTATATATAAATACATTGAGAATGATTGAATTGCAGGCAATATGCCATAATATTTTATCTCCTATTAAATACGTTAAAATAAATAATAAATAAATCAGTTAATTACTGATAACACAAGCGCACCCAGGGGGTAACTTTTATGTCGATAATGCTAACATTTAAGATGAGATACCGGCGCTTGATTATAGTCGAAATTTGTTTTAGATTCCTGCATCGAATCTACATTTTTCTTAGTGCTCCTGATTCAGCATTATTAACAAAACGAAAATATTCAAAATAACAACAAAATGCTGCGGGGGCTGGGTGGTCTTGGCCATTTTTATAAACTATATCAATCTCCTTTAGAAGGAGAGCTTTAATATTCAATTTTAAAGCTAAAATATTAGGAAATTGTTTTTACTGAATAAATGGCTATTAAAATTTTAAGATAGATCTGATACTAGGTAAATTGTTGACCACCCATCCTTATTAAGCTATGACTTTTCGATTGTAAGCAAACAAAATATGACTGTATAACTATAGAAAATAATCTTTAAAAAGACAAAAAAAAGCTTGACACATATGCAATTCATGTTCAACATATGCAATTCATGTTGCACATATATTATTTCACGAAACAAATAAATACGTGTCTTCTCGCGATTTCGTCTGCTCTGCGATCAACATGTTCGAAGACTAGCCGTTCCAGGAATTATATATACTGTCTCGGTAATCCCGCCATTCAAATTTTTAACAACGTGAAGTTTTAGATTGACACACACACACATACAAAATCGGCTATCAGAATAATAATAATACTAGTAAAATTACATATTACTTCGGAACACCCCCCCCCCCAAAAAAAAAATTTTATGGATCCCCGCATGCTACCGGTAGCTTTTCTTGCTGCACATTGCAGAATATTACAAATCATCGCCTGTTCTCTTCCTTCGTTTCCGATTCACCAATTTCAGGTTACAAAATACAGTTTTCATTGATTAGGTTTTCCGCTTAATTTTTCCTTTGATACAACGATCAAAACAAAAATTATTAAAATCATTTCTTAAATCTCTGAACCGCTCACACTAGCAGTCAGTCCACTAATTTCCAGCAACAAGACAACGCCAGCAGCAACATTGCATTTAAATAAAAAAACATCTCCGACAACGTTGATTGGATGATGTGCGCCAATGTGTGCATGGTGGAGCATACAGTACAAATCTGCGTGCCGCCAAAAAGCATTGCATTTGTTTGAGCCAATAGATTTAAACATATTTTTTCCATCTTTTGATTTAATTGTACATATCTGCAGTCATTGTAACCATTCTACTACATGTATCTACTTATAGCCATCTCTCCATGTGTGTGTGTGTGTGTGTGTGTGTGTGTGTGTGTGTGTGTGTGTATATATATATATATATAAAAAGAAAAGCACAGATTCTATGGAGGCAGTCTTTCGTATTTTAACCAATCCTTTTTTTGAGTTATCGCTCTTGTTACTGTGATCGCATTGTATGCTAAAGGAACTAATGCAACATATCATTAATCAAGTGTATTAGATACACTTTATATATAATTTAGCTTCATAACGAGTCAGAACAAAAAAAAACAAATAAAGTACACCGTGCTTTAATAAAGCTCGTAATATTCCCCCCTCCGATTTAGGAAATTTGTGGTCTTTAAACATGTACATGTACTTGAAAAGGGTTCTTATATTAAAACCACCGTTCGTTTTTTATGAGACGTCACACACACCCACCCACCTCTACTACAGTTCCCTAAAAAAACAAATGGTCATTCAAATTGGAGTTACATATCAGATTTGAACTTTGGTTTCCAATTAAATATGCAAAGGCTAATATGAATTCCTTGGACTATGAACAACCGCAAAAAGGCCATATATTATATTTCACTGTAGAGTGAGCTTGGTTCTTCTAATGCTCTGACGAGCGGATCGGCCGATTAGCAATAACAAGGCCATTGTCTAATTTCCACGGGTCCATTCCACGCTTAAGTTGTTTTGATTCCCGTGTCTCGCTTTGAACTATGGGATCAATGAGAGTTCCTAATCACTTTAGCCGCGGAGCGATGCGTTCCTACGGACCTGTCACAATCAATAGCAGAAAAATGTCTCCTTCCGCCAGGGATTATAGGGTTAGGGTACGGTCAACAGCGAGATCTAGTCAGCTTAGACCCTACACTCCCCCACCTCGCGTATGGTCTCTATACACTTTAAAGACTGTTAGCATTTTCCGCGGACTTTTATGAGACACTATGATAATACTTATCATACATTTTGCAATTGAAATCAGTTGATGCATTTAAGCTATAAGTCGATTTGATATTTGATAGAATTATTATTTTTTAATATCTTCATACTTAGAAAATATTTCGTTTACCGTCTTTATTTTCATTTTAGATATTTACCATTAGATGGCTAGCTGGTTATTAACTATAAAAATCAGAATGTTACAAATCTTATAATAGTAAGATATAAAACAACATTGCATGTTTCGTATATTTCTAACTTGACATGTAAAAAATTTCGACACTAACTTTCATATCACATAATTAGTTAGATACGACATTTCTATTATTATAATAAGTTTTACATAAAAAGTACCGTAGAGTCAATTAATTTACATGTATTTTGATTCTAGACTGAGAAAATTCCCTTTAAATCGCTTTGATTGAAGAAAACCCAAATAATATCAAGGGATCTCTATCGGACTTCCAATTTTGACAAAGAAGTCAACTTTTACAACCGCCGGTTTCTTTTCCCTGTGTCGGGTTCGAATCCGACCGGACCAAACGAATTGATTTTCTTCTATTTTTTAATCAAACAAACAACTATAACCCCATCGTGTAGAATTATTTTCGAATGTAACTTTAAAAATGAAAGCTATATTAGATAATACTATTGAGTTGCACATTATTTTACTTTGGTGGCTGTAATTAAATTATCGTCTTTTGTTTTACATCTGTAGATAATACCAAGCAGAGTTTGAGTTCCAATTTTCCTTGATTTCATGGCATAGTTTCCGTGACCAGAAATAAAATGCCATAAAATTACACTTCACACGCATTTCAATGTTTTATTATTACACGTAAACGACCGGTCAATTTCGGTGGAAAAGGCATAAAAAATAATAAGTGGATTTTCTGACAAGGAAATTGCAAAATTCAGCAGTCTTAAAAGAGTTGAATTTCAGCATGTGTGAGATTTTAATTATCCATGTTATACGCTAAATCTCGTCTTCATTAAAGCTAGACTCCATTCAAAGCGGACGTTTCAGAACAACTTCAAGATATTATTCTTGAACCGATTATCGTTACTAACGGCGATATTTCAAAGTTGCGTGGTCCGATTTTATTGCAATTGAAATTTGATTAATTAAAATTTTATATAAACGATTTTTTCCTGGAATAATTTATTATATCCTTGCCAAATAATACCCCAGAAAGAATCGAGGCGTTTTCAATGTAATGTTGAAATTATAAAATTTTAAGAAACACAATAATTTAAAGGGGTTCTTTTGCGTAACACTTGCACAAAGGATAGTAAAGGCAGAAAAAAAACCCCCCCCCCCCCCCCCCCCTTCGTCGCGAATCTAAATGCAAATATTTTCGATAGTTTGTTGTTGATTAACGCAAGTCCTGTTATGAAAAATGCACTTGATTAATTTCTATCGGCTAAAGCTGTCTGTATTCCACAAAATATTCACGACCTGCTCTCAGTTTGTGCAAACAAATTAATTTTGTGAATCTTTTTTTTTCTTTACAAAAATGTTATTAATATACGGTAAGAGAAATTCCATTGTTCTTATTGTATCAATAAACTTTGTTATCAGCTAGTAGCTTACAGTTGAATCGATTCTTTTTTATATAACGTCATTGAAAATGATACGCAATATTTTCATATTTTACGATGGTTACATGTACTACCACAAAAATAAGAGCTGTCTGTTTTATTGCATCATTATTCATTTTTTTGTTTACCAAAAAGAGTTTTCAAAAACCCTAAATTATGATTAATTTATTTTACATCCTGCAATGATACAATAATCACCAGTACTACTTCTAAAGTACTCTATTTGGTGTCAAATCAAACACACCAGTAGTTAAACTTCGTGTTTATTTTGTTTTAGTCTTTTGTATGTGTTGTGTGTCATCGACACACACACAAAAAACGATTTTCACTTTTTTTGTTCTGTATTTCCATGTGATAATGGGACTGGAACTATTGCGGAACAGCGCAAACCCTCTTATGAGTGTAACTGAAGTTGATATTTCATTATTGCTTGATAAAAAAGAAGACAAGGGTGAATTTTTGGCAGGTTAATTTATTGACTTCAATAACTATCAAACAGTGCTGACAACTTTCGACGATTGGGGTAATTAGACCGATCGCAGCAATGATGTCGTCTCCGCCGGAAGTCACGACGGATGAAATCGACATTGCTTTTGACTGGCGTCCCAGAAGGCCACTGCGAGAGACGAGTTAATTGGGGGTTAATTTCCTGTATTGGTGTTTTATCGTGAGTCTTATAACTTTTTGTGTTAGAGCTGTCTTAAAAGGGTCCAAGCAATCGCAAACATCGATAATTGGTTGCAAACAATGCAAATGCATTGTCTTCTTTACTATTGGTGTGTTGATGGCTTTTTGCGGAGAGAACAGTTCAGTCGCAATATCAAATTAGGATTCTCTGGGGTTTTTTTTATATAAATTTTAAGATTTACATGCACAATTTGTATACATAGCTTGTCGTATTCGATTCCGTCACATACATGTATGTGCCAATATTTTAACAGACATTATTCATAAATAAAATATATTGATATTTTTTCATTGAGGTAATTTTGTCTGCTATATACTAGCATTTGGTAAAGTTTAGGATGATAAAAGTTTTGTAATATTTGAATTCTAAAAATAAAAGTGGGTCTCAATATCATTTCTCTATAAATACGGAATTCGGTGCCGAAATAAAGTCACCGATTTCCTTCACATTTTAAAAGTTTGGTGAAAAAATAAAGAAACAGGAACGCCCTTAAATTGTTGCTATGTAACCGTGTTGCCATAGTAACAAAGCAAACAATAGAAAATATGACAATTCTACGTTAATATGAGGAGCGATCATGACGCTTTTAGCAACGATCGGTAAAAAAATTAAAATAAAAAGGGATAAAATATGGGTAAATGAATCAAGGATGTTAAAATGAAAACTACATCGTATGTCGAAACCTAGAAATGTTTCAGTTTTTCTTTCAATAGAACTTTTTGCATGCATTGGAATGGCTATGCATTATGAAAATTGTTAATGTTAATTGTTGCCATGGAAACAGCTAATATATCACATTTTAAACTACTAGTATTCGGCGGTTGCCATAGTAACATCTCTTAATATTGATTTACTTACCGATTTTTTTTGAAAATTATTTGAAATTTGAAAAATTGACAACATTTTAAATTTGACCTTTGAAAGCTTAATTGCGCTGATTTAAGGAAGGAGTCTTTTCTGGTTTTCGACTTGTCAAAAGTAAATTTGATTAAATGGTCATTAAATCAAGATGAAAGGAAATTAAAATATCATATTTTTCTTTCTTTTTTACAATCAGCTTGGCATAGATATAGTAATCAAAGTTTAGAATCTAACAAGGACTATATTTTTGGCGGAACATTGGCGTAGGAAAATATCACATGTTTTTGCAATTCAGAATTGCTGTAGATTCATGAGTCTATATAGCATTTTTAAAACAATAACATTAATGTCGGATTTGTTCAACTAATGTGAACTAATGATAAGGTACTTGGATTTCAGAATATGCTTTTAAAATATGATTTGCCTATCAATTTACATTTTCATTGGCTATTTTAAGCGCTCAATCTATAAATAGATTTGTGTGAAAAATCACTAAAGTCGAATTTTCTCTCTTATCAAATGGTCAATATATTAGGTTTTCTGTCAATTTATATCTTTATGCAATGTCTTCATAATATGTAAAAATCAGAAATACTTTAATATTGGAAGCATAAAAAAATAATCAAAATTTCTTCAAAATTTAAGCAAATTAGAGGAATTGCGGGCTAAGCAATATCAATTTTAGTTTAAATATTAATTCCAATTTAGTAGTATAAGCTGATAGACATTCTGATATTCTATCATTTTATTGAAGAATACACACTTCATATCTTAAACAGATGTCTACATAACTGCAGATAACTACATTTATTTTTACCATCCTTTAAGTTGAGGAAAAAGGTAGTGACCTTGACCTGACCTTGATGCAAAAACAAGAAGGTCAAATTTGATAAAACTGATAGAATAATTTGTTTATATGATCTTTTTGACTGTGTCAAAATTTTTTATGCATTTCTTAATATAAGAAGGCTGTCTAATAACGAGAAGACTCCTTCCTTAACATTCTGTATCTGATAATTTTATGGCACCAAATACTCTTAGTCTCTAATTTCTTTCTTTTTTACTTTTTACATCAATATATAACTGTGTATGCAAAATCAAGTAAAACAGGTCCCCTGCGTGCTTGGAATCCTTAATGAAGTTTTTCCTTTACGGAAATATTTATGAGTTTAGATTAAATTGCATCGGTTTCATTGAACACAATATAAATGGTAAATGAAAAACATTTATATTAAAAAAAATATGTAAAAGATGCAGAGGACAATTTTTAAAAAAAAATCGGTTTTGAAGTCAATGCCTTCTTAATCCACTAAATCGAATCATCGGTTCGTTGGAGAATACCAGGCGCACGAACACTGATTACAATATAATGGGAAAAAATCAAAAGGGAATTAAACATGTTGATTATTTAGGCCTTCTTCAATTTCAGCAGCTAAATTTTGAAATATATATAAAATTTATCAATCTTGTACTCTTCATCATTTTTTGCAGTATAAGGATTTTTTTTTATCGGTTCATACAGATTAAAGAAAAAACTGTATGTCTCGTAGCATAATAGAAAATAAAAGCTAAAAATGGAACATGATAATTTTGGTAGACACTTCCCTAGCGAAATATTTCGATGGAGTTTTATACATGTTGGATCATCAAATTAAGAAACTAGAGTCTACAGAAAAGCCCAAGAGACTGAACCCTTTATAAACTGATCGTCTTAAATCTTAGACCGAGACGTGAAGATCCTGATTTCGTCGAGCAAAGAGAAGATTTATATAAGGTCGTTGTATTCAGTATAATTCTCCACTGAATAATTACATTTTCACTCTAAGAAATATAATCTTTCTTGGAACCCGGATGTTTAAAAGTCGACAACTCAAGACAATGTCAACGCCGTAAATTTGTCAAGCCGTCATGAAATAAAATAAGCTTGGACTCTTCAATCCGGATAATAATAAATTATTAGATAATATAGAATAAAGGAAAGAGATAAGAGGAAGCTGTTTCTGCGTTGCCTTTTGGTCAGTTTCCGCACACTGAAGACAAAAGAAATATCAGAGAGATACATTGGGGTTTCTTTTTGCATGGTGTTTCATCAGTAGAAGCCAAAAGTCTGTCTGAATGAACAAGATTCTGTACAAAAACTGTCATTCTGTGTCCTCAATGATGATATAACACATCAACAGAAGCCACTGCTGTGAAGTTGGACAACCTAGGAAGCCAATTAACAGTACATTCATTAAATCACACACAAATTGGGTCGTTCGACTAGGACGGCTAGTGTCTAGATATGGCGTATAGAGTTGGGAAACATTTGCGGAGAGGAATTTAAGAAATGTTATTTTTGTCTAAAGCATGTTAAGAGATATGGTAATTTTCCCACCTTTGATAAAAATGATTTATATTTATAAATTCTATCCAAATGAAGATAACCTTAAGAGTTGGTGAAACGTGCGCATTAATTACGTAAAAGCAGTCTGCAATAAGTCGTAAACAGACTGAATTTTATATGGCACCGTGTTATCAATGTATTTATGTGCGATAATTCTTTTTAACTGAAAAAAACCCCAATAATGATTTCACACTTTTAGAATAATATGACAGGGTTTTTGTAGTTAATATACATGAGAGTTTACGATAATACTTTCAGAACTCTCAAACGAACCACAATACAGAACAAAATCAAATTCATACTAGATGCTAGTTATCAAATATTAATGAATGGCTATGCATTAAACATGTAATATTTTGTGCGCTGGATGCGATTGCAATTTAACTAATTCAACCAAGAGGACACAGCCAACTAGGGCAAAGGCGCTAATCCAATTAACTTATTGCTTTTTTTTTTACCTTTTTGATACTGAATTACCAAGTGTCACACTAAATGGTTTACTTTTCACCTAATTTAAACCTAAAATACTTTGAAGTTTGCACTTAAAGAGACAAAATATAACTATATACACATAGCGAAGATTTGAAAGGTCAACGACCCCATCCCTAACTGATGTATAATTAAGAATTGTTCTTAACGAAGCAATGCTAAAAAGTTTAAGTTTCAATCACGCAGGGAGTAAAAGAAAGAGAATGGAGACGAAAATTGTAACAATAAAAAAGTGTACAGAGGTTCATGTGCATTAGTGTAATTAGCCAGTCTGTGTATTGGGAAGTCTTTCCTTTGCTTTATGCTTTGTTTCCTGTGGAGTCACAAACTAAGAATGCGTAACTGTCTGCTAATGCTGCGGAATCATGGCTTGTTTTATGATGGGTGAGATGTGCGGATATCATTTTGCCCTCTTTAAATTGTGAAAATGTTTACAGTGCTTTACTCTATGACAAGATAATGCTAATTTATCACAGAATTAAGATGCCACTTTGTTTTTCTTCCTCTGTGAGGTTTCCTCTTCCTCAGTGGGTGATTAAACTACTCGCTATGTAGCAACGATATCATGATAAGAATCAAAATCCAAGCCGGATTGTACAGCTTACCGATATAATAAATTTTCACATTGGGCACATTCCTTGGTTCGGACAATTTTTGAAAATAAACAAATAAGATATTCATGCACTCATGTTTTGTTTTGCATATCTTTGCAAACCCACGCCTTATCTTTTGAGTAACAAGATTTTTTTTAAAATTATTTCCTTAAAGTTTGACTATAACATTGACAGAAAAAATAACAATTTAGTGACCTGATAGGGCGATGAATAATTATTTAAAAGTGGGTTGTAAATATTTTATAAAATTGCAAATTGAAAAGTTTTTTTTTTCGTAAATAAATTTCGTAAAAAAATAATCAACTGCTATAATAAATGGGAAGGGTCGAGAATGTTTCAAAACAAGTTTAGATGAAATTAGCCTTTAAAAAAAGATGAATTTCAAGGTTCTTTTTGTCCAATGGATTACATGGTATTTTTACGTGGATCGAACACAAATTCACCACGCATCGAAGAATTTTCAATGCATTGTGAGGTTTTTTTTATGTATGTAATGAGCAAGTGGTGAACCCAATCTTCATTAAAATAACTAAATATACATAGCAAAGTAGTTTTGAATAAATAAATGAAACAACTGCTCCCTTTCCAAGCGCTCAATTCTCATTCCATTCACGATAAGCAATTTGAAATCGATTCCCCATGTTACGCGGTAGGCGCTGGCACGATAAAGACACCCCCACCCCTGACACTGATCAATGCAGATAAACAGTGTAAATTCATTATATTTAATACTAATCGCAGGATTTACATTGACATAAGTATATGTGTCAATTTGATTTATGTTTATTTCACTGACTCTTTTTTTATATTTAAAATAAGAAAAATTCTTTATTCTCAGTAACCCGCACAATGTTCGACGTGGTCATGGTGAAAAAGCGCATTGCTGTTATTAATTTGTTTTATTGTCTATGTTCACAAATTTTCTTTCAAAGTTTAACATGTGTGACATTTCAGTCAAGTGTTATTTACATACGGACCTTAGCGGATACAAGATCGAAAAAAAGTCCAATTAAGGTGTCCGATGCTTGGTGAACACACATAACAATATCGTTTTTAATATAATTTGAAAGGTCTGTTGATATTCCTTGAACATCCAATGAAGGGTTTTCATAGATAGGTGTCCAAGAAGCATCACCGAGTCTTTCAGTGAATCAATAGGCCCCTTTAATTGGCAACTTTTTAGCTTCCTTGCAGTTGTCAATTTGCATATAAAATGTTACTCACTCAGGAATCATCGACGGTCCTATTGATTCCTATCATCCTGTGGAAGCAGCTGACAAAAGGCTGCACCAAACGGACTGTTTCAAAGACGGTTTCTGTGGGAATTCTCCCTAATAATGTGTTAATGGCCCACTCTCAATGCTAGGATAAGGTCTGTCCGTCAGTCTTCATATTTATAATTGTTGCTCAAGAAGACAAGCATTCACAAGGCCGTCGAAAGAATATAGAAAAAGTGATATTTGTATAGTTAACTGCTGCATTAAGTCTAGATGAGGCATGGAACTTTCGTTTTTTTCGTTCATTACATTTTGTTTACATTGCACGTGCATTCTGTCTAATTTGCATTTTTTGTTAATGATGCTTGCATCTCGCTGTCAAAGATAAAAATAAACAGTTTTCCATACTAATTTTATTTATCTTGTCACGAAGTCCATTTCCCTGTTTTGATATAGTGATCGTTATTCAGTTGTAATCAGTATAACGATGGCTCTATAAGGCGTTATATAGCAAGCGTGGTTGGGTTCGAGCCCAGTCCGCGACAAACTGGAGTGTACTTGGAGAAGGCAGCCGCTTGCTGTAGTAAGGTACGCAGTTACAGAAAAGAAAGAAACAGATCTTTCGGACAAGAGCTTTAAACGGGGATCTTATTTCGCAATGGGTTTAGAAAGAGTAACAATAGTTTGATATTCAAAGGCCATTAGCGCAGAATTAGTGACAAAAAGGACCCTCCCCAAAAAAAAAAAAAAAAAAAAAAAAAAAAAAAGAAAATCATCACCCAGTTTTCCATTTAACCCTGGTAATAAGATAAAGTCAGTTCCATTCAATATAAATCAAAATTGTCGACACCGTAAGCTTGATTTCAATAGAAGACTCAAGTGAATTATTTCCCCTTACATGTATATATAAAATTAACCGAAATCAGTACACCCTTTAAAATATTTGATTGACGATAAAAATGAAATCAGTTACGTTTTCAGTAAAAAACGAAAGTTTACAGATTTATACGTATCAAACGCAGTAATAAAATTTAACAGACAGCAAGTGGTTCCTGCAATTTAACGAATGGAACTCGGTGAATAAATCCTATCCTAAAAAAATCATGGGAGATTTGAACAATGTCTACGACTACGGTAAAACCATGCAAAAGCTCCAAAACCAAAAATGTCCGATACATGTATATTATTATAGGTTAAATTAGACGATTTGAAAAATTAAACCTTTGGTTGTGTAGTATGTTCACAAGTTTCATAATCCTCTAAGAGAAAACCTAAAAAGCATGATTTAAATGAACGGTGTAAAACTGTAAATATTCTACTATCCTAAAAGTGGGCTTCGTTTGCTCTATTTATTTGTGAAAGTCTGCGCGGAATTAAATAAACGTCAAATAACTGAGTACTTCCGGCTTAAAATATAAAAACAACCCAACCACTCAAGCTTTTAAATTAGAGTCAATTTAATAACTGATTAAAACATTCTTCATAAAACATAGAATACATAAAATGTAAAAACATCTTCTACTGCGAATAAAAATAAAAGTTTTACGAAGTTTTCACTATTTGGTGAATATTACTGAATGCAAAAAACCAACGTCTAAACAAGACCAAAAATTGCCGCCCTATAACAAAACCTATATTGGTCGCGCTGAGAAATGACTCATCATTATGATGACGTCATATACTTCCAAAAACAAACAAGAAACTTAAATTGTGGCAAACTGTCTTGTTGAAGCCCAGTTCATTATCGTATATTCAGGCTCAGTATATATAATACAGTTTCATACTTCAAAGACATATTGCTTTATATACAATGAAATCATAGACTCATGCACACAATCACACTCTTGATTTTTAGAAAAATATTCTCTCTCTCTCTCTCTCTCTCTCTCTCTCTCTCTCTCTCTCTCTCTGTGCATGCCTCAAGGAAACACAATATACAGGATGGACGGACGAAGTTTTCCCGCCATTACATCAATGAACGATATGTGAAATTTTCTGAAACCCTTTTTGGACATCTCTGTCCAAATCAACCCAATACGAGGGTGTAAACGGCAAGAGCCCGTTTCTCCGCCATGTGCTTGGTGTGGTCAAATCCTTTTACCCGTTAGCAAGGATACGCTGTCTCCACACATAAACAAAGGTGCATCTGGTCTATCCATCCTCGTGCTTATTACACGTATATGCTTCAGGATTCAATTACGTTCACCTTAAAACAGCAATCAAGAGAAGTACAATGTTCGTGCACAACGACACCGTCACGTGACTAGACCCATTTCTCTCAGACTGCCCTGCTTTAGCCATGCCTCCCCCTGAAATTTGAAATAACCCATTTAAATACAAAAAAACCCCAAAAAACGAAAATCAAAGCTGTCCGAATTTTTTTAAAAATAAATTTGCGCTTTTAAATTACGTCTATACATATAACAATACTTTTCAACAAGAAAAACTTAAATTTCTGTTTTTACATGATTTCCTACATTATTCATTTATTTATTTATTTTAAATAACATGTATTCATATAAGCTAGAAAACCAATTCCTTTTAATATTAACCTAATTATATAAATCATACAGATAATAACTTTCATGATAATGACATTTAAAATATGAAATCCTACAAATTGAACAATTAAATACCATCAAGAGATAGCCAAATTACTTGAGATATTTTAAAATATAAAATCGTGCAAGTTGAACATTTCTATTAATTTAAAATACCATCAAAAGGTAGCAATAATGCTTATGTCTAATAAAGAAAACCTAGTGATGTATGTCTGCTAATAGGAAACAAATTCATTGCAGAGGCTGATAGGTGTCTATTCTGCAAAGACCCCTATTGCCTCAATTAATCGGACCGATTCCTTGAGGAGGAAATGGGTATTCATACTTGGCAAAAACAACGTGTATTTACGTGTGTTATTTAGATCTCCTTAAATCTCTCTATTCCGCAACATCATGCAGTTGCCGATAAGAATACATTTTCTAGAATTATTAACCGATTGATTTTGATTTGGAATCTATATTATGGGATAAAAAATGAGTGAAGAGATTTTCACAGAAAAAAAAAACAACATTCCTATTCCATGGGCGGTTCGCGCACCTGCTTCTCTGGAAAGTTTTTATCTACAGTTTTTAAAAAATCAATCCGATGTTATCTTAGAATCTGAAATTATTTCCATTTTGCAAATTTTAAAAACGCTTCAAGAAATTAATAACGTATGAAACTCCTAATTGATGCTTTTGGCTTGAAGAATAGCTGCACCTGTATTCTCTTCTAGATACATTGTACACGTTCTTGTGTGTTTTTCTCCCCGAAGATGTCAAAACTGTTGTAATTTTTGTGAGTAATTTATAGCTAACGGTTAAGTCTAAATCAACGTGATCAGGCTTCTTTTCTCATTTTCGACCTACATTTCCGATGACAAACGTGTCTACAGGAAATATAGACACACATCCAGAGAGTGAAAAGAAATCAAGGCAAAAAAGCAGTCAATCAATCTGTGAGAGTGTGTGTCAACCCAAATACTCTCAATTAAATTCAACAGAGTTTCTCGGTACCTAGATAAATGTACAAATGAAAAAAATATTGCGGACTCTCGTACATCTTTTTACAGAAATCTACAGAAAAGTAGATTTTTTTGGTAGACATTTTTTGTGTTAAGACATTTTCTTTACGGCAATACATAGCATCAAAAGACTCGTTATTCAGTCTCATTATCATGTTTTTGGATATTAAATTTCTAAAAGAATGTTCAATTATGTTCTGTTCTCCCAAGAATCTTGTACATGCGAACACTGTCAAAATGGCAGCGCGATTTGTAGTGATCCAGTGCAAAATATTACACTCCGAGTCGACACCCGGTGTCCCACTGATGCAAAACCGTGCACAATCAACAATCAGGAACCGGGCCAAGAGTACCAATCAACAAAGGAACTCTTCGGAGAAAACATTGACGGGAAGGAAACCAGTTTAGTTACGAGCACTGTCACAACACTGCAGTGAAGCAGTCTTTTAAAGTTGATTGGACAATCCCTCAGAGACGATGTGTAAATCAACGGCATTCCAAGAAAATCTTCCATGATCTGTTTCACGTGTCTTTCGTTAAATGCCGGTTTATGCATGGTTGCGTTAGTTTTGCAATAGTTCTTAATTACCTATCCACATTTATGCAGAACTTTATAAATATGGTTTGCAAAGAATGGAGGAAGTTTTGGCAGAGAATTTACATAGTTTTTATTTTACTCTCAGAATTTGCTCGTGAAACATTTTGTCCTTGTGGCGAAATATTGCTCAAATGTATACATGTATAAAAACCTCAATTAGCGTTAATAAATTATATAAGAACTAATTACTGACTATGTTATAACCAAACTAAAATAAAGATACTTAATTAAATTTAATGGGACGTAGTTTTGCAAAAGTACGAAGCACCTCCGAAAATTCGACCAAAAGAACATCAAATATGCACTCGTAAACAATCGTTAATTAGAGCTAATGCCAGTAATGTGTAATTTTTAATTGATTTAATAACATTCCCGTGCTCTCCCATGATGACCAAGGTTGATGTGTGCATGTTTTGTTTCGTGCTTGTTTTGCCAAAGAGAAAACGTCACATAGTGCAAATATAGTGAACATGGACTCACCATCACGTATTCCAGCTGAAAAAAGTATAAAAACGATTAAATGAATTTGTTTTGCAAAAGTTAGTATTAAATTTGTTTAAAACAGAATAACGTCAGATAATTCCCGTGGGTCCCATTGGTGTTTACTTATGGCTTAATGCCAATATAATATACTGAAATATTCATCTCTTTAACTAAAGCGGTTCTTATCGATTTCTTGGGGAAATTTTAACGATATTTTGCTTATTCATTTATGACAAATATATATTTAAAAACTTATATTTCATGAAAAACTACTTAATCAGTGACAACATTAATGCAACTGCCCACTGTTGTAATATGAAGACAAAGCTATGATGAAGTTTCAAGGAACATGACATTTTGAGCTAAACT
>WFKH01006014.1:50074131-50094749 GCA_016163765.1 Magallana hongkongensis
CCCCCAAAAAAAAAACTATTAAAAATACTTTAAAAAAACAAACAACACACAAGAAAGGATTTAAAGTTGCCCGCATTGAGCAGACACAAGATGTCTCTCCCGCGGCACCAGTATCTGTGATTGTCAGAGAGAGCCGAAGTTTATGGGGAAGTCTGTTTGTATGCCGACGTAATATTGGTGTGGCCCTCTCCGTTCCGTGATGACACTTGACACCACGTGTCTGTCATGTTCCGGTGGGTGATACACCGGATGTGATAACCGGGAAAATCATTACGAAACTGCGGCTTGTCGCAGTCAATTTCAACTCACAACTCCGAAGACATCCTTCTGCAAGTGATTATAATGTTATGCAGCAAACATATCGCGGAAACAGGTTCTTTGTAATCGAGTTTGGCTTTTACAACCTAATAGAATGTAGTTCAGAGCCAATGACTGATTCGCCCATCTGACGTTTGGGGCCCATAGATCGGAGAGAGAGAGGAATCTCTTAGTGATAAAACAAACCTAGGGAGGTGAGCAAGAAAAGAACACAGGACCATATAGCAATATTCATCGTGTCTCCTACATAGAGACATCTAAAAGTAGGTTACTAGTATGTCGCACATCCATCTTGTGGAAAAAAACCGGTGCATTAAAACATGTACATTTATTTTACATCATGTAGAATCAATTTAGTAGGCAGGTAATCTCATGATAGTTTATACATGTATGTCTTGTATGATTTCGGTAATGCTTCTTCTGTATTTTTTCAACATAATTTTGGTGTAAAATGTATTACTTTTATTGCGCTGTATGATGTCACTTTGCTTACGAAAACATGTGCAGATTAAAAAAAAATGAAAATAAAGATAATATAAATATCAAAATTTTATCAACTTGTGTTTCAGTGATGACTGACATCCAACGGCGCTTATTAATTTCCTTATATTCTTAAAAAGATAAACTTGTAATTAAAAGTACCCTAGCCAAAAAACTGTATCCCACTTACTTTAGTTAAAGCTACTAAATGAACATACTACGTTTGTGCTGTATATATCATATGTCTATGAGAATTAAAACAAAACACAGATTGAAGACATAGAAATATAAAAGTGGTTCATATTATCAACTTTTTTGTTTCAATCTTGATGTAAAATTTAAAACATTTTTTTTTTCATTTTATATCTCCTGTGAGTAAAATCGTGATATAACTGTTCAAAAAAAAAAAAAAGAGAGAGAAAATCAATTTGTGAAAAAAGTTACTGGCATGAAGTTTTTAATCTAATAATGGATTGGAGACGATTTTAAGTTGGAGACGATTAAAAATATATATACTGTTCCTATTTGGAAGTACATAACATGAACTATAATAGTTAAAAAAATTTCAGGTCCAGTGGTGTCCCAATTGGTATGAGTACATAATTATATAGAGTATACAGTAACTTCCAACATGTACAGACTTTGACAGCTTTCTGTCACGGTGCTTACTAAACTCAAAGAGGCTAAGCTAAGCTTTTAAAAATTACACAAATTCAAAGCAATGACTGATTCAATTAAGCTAATTATTTTTCCTGTTCTGAACAGATGCAAGAGGTTCTCCGATGAGTTTGAGAAATGTTTATGTCTTACTGCATCATACATGATAATTCTCCGTGTAATGTTTTTATCAATCTTATACTCACATAGACATTGTTGATATACATTGTAAACTAAAATGCTGATCATAATATATGATTAAATAATCAAAACCCCCCTTCCACTAACATAAACACATTGTCTACCCCACCCCCTATAAAGTTACCTGCAGAATGTTTCGCTCATCTAAAACAAATCAAGTTGCAAATATTTTTTGTTTAAAGGTTAAAATTATAGTATGTTTTATTATGTCTGTAAAAGATTTTTGTTTGGTTTTGCGAATCTGTTGTTTCATGTACAAACGGGAATTATTACAACAATCAAAAAACGTCCGTCTCATTACTCTATATTTATACATGGCTTTCATTAAAAAAGTGGGTTTAAGTGGTTAAGTATATAATTGAAATAAGAAACCCAGAAATATCGCTGGAGAGGATTGCATGGTCTTATGGAGAGAAAAGGCAGGTTAGCTCAACAGATAATTTCATCCTATTTCTTTGAAGTTTGGATTATCAAAGAAAGATTTTTCATGTAACATTTCAAATTTATTGAATTCGACTGCATGACGTCTTGCGATTTCGTAGATTGCGTCAGCCCATTATATCGAATACAAACTCTGTTAAAAACCAATAAACCTTTTTGTGCAGGTTTAAAAACTTTTTCTCGCGTTTGCTTCTTCCGTTCTACAAAACAATAAATATTTAAATCCTTCAAATTCGTCTTGTTCTCATACGATATAAAAGTATCACAACATACTCGTCCATTCAAGCTTTTCTGAGAGTCTCAAGTATGCTTAACTTAGTGTCTGTTAAAACAGCAAACCATTAAGCTTATAACTGAAGCGACACGACGAGTGGAGAGGGCCTTTCATTCTGTGGTTGTTATATCATTATTAAGAGTTTCCTTTCGGAGTTTTTTTTTTTATATATTTTTTCTAATCTAACCACTTTAACCTATCAATGTCAGACGAAGCAACCTGCCATAATGCAATCGCGTGGAGGATGTTTGAATGATTCAAGAACCTTTGAATAATATGTCTGTCTGGCGGTTTCATCTTTTTAACATGAATGCCATCGGCATCCACTCGTTACCTTTTTAAAAGACTTATAAATAAACGACGTTCATAAAAATATCCTGGAAATATTTTTAATTATTCAATAAATTTTTCTTATTCACCCCAAAATATTATCTGCAATAGGCAAAAAAAACCCCAAAAAACACTACCCGGTAAAGTAAAACAAATAGCCTCTGCTTGAGAAAGATAAATTAGTTTCGCTAATACAACTTCGCATAGTTTCTAGACAGGGCGAAAAAACTTTATTGACAAATTTATGTGTTTGCCAAGAAACAAGAAATAATCCTGAAACCATTTACGAAATCCACCGAGAAACGAGAAAACAATCAGTGAACTCTCGCAGTATGTCCGTTGCACGAGTCATCCATTCTTAAATCTCTACAAATGACTTTTGCACGCGCGTTTGGTGCCGTTTTGTGCATTTAAAATGTCAAAACTATAATAATTTAACCTCTTTGATTAATTGCAACCCCAAAATAAGTTTGATCGAATAATATTACTTGTTACATTAAAACGTAGATCTTTCAGATTCATTGACGATAATGCTTGACGTGGACTCAATCGAATGCATGCGTATATACTGTGTGTTAAAAATCTATCTACTGTTAAATACTGAAGTCTAATCTCGTTATCTGAATCTGTTGCATGTGGGATTTTTTTCATAGCTTCATCGACATCTTACGTTTACATCAAATTCTTTTCTTAAAATTACATTGATTCAGTTTCGTAGTATACAAAAGTAGGCAGAACGCAAATTTTGTACAATGAAAAAAAAAAGAAGAACGAAAGAAAAGATAAAATGATAAACATGCATTGCATTCCAAGTTATTGTTTAATCGCACAAAAAGTAACAAATATTTAGGACGACATCTTGTTCAGGAATAATAAAAGAAGATTTCCGGATATCGACAACACTCTAATCATAGAACCTGTCAAAAACAACTGACGGTTTTAAATAAAACAGACTCATAATTACAGATCTTAAAGAAACAAAATATGCCTTGTTAAACAGACATGCGCTTTTCCCAGCGGCCCATAAAATAGTTCAGCTTCAGAAACTTAAGAGTTTTTATTATTAAATACTCATTCATATTAGCTATTCTCATAGAAATTTCGTGACTCGTTAATACATGAATTTTAAAAGAGGCTGTGAAACAGTTTGTTTAAAGTAAGTTCCAATTTGACCATGCGTAAAGCGTATGGGGAATCAACGTCATTTCACGTGCGATGAAGCGCGTCGCCGATTCTTGAATTTATGGGTTTGTCAAACGTTCACACAGCGAGATGTAAATCATTTCTAAATAATGTTTAATTTGATTGCATATCAGATAAATATGTCATCTAAATATAAATGTTTTAACAATCCCTCGAATTAATATTGACTTTTAAAACCTGTTAGAGTAACGACTCGGCATTACAAAATTGGTTGTATTCTCTAGAGACTAACCGTAAGTTCAGAGGTATGGAAAATATTTGTGTAGGGTCAAAACAGTTTTATTCTTAACAGAAAGTCTTTACGGGGAAAATATCAGCTGCAAAGTAATGTTTTGTAAGTTTGTTTATTATTTCGGGAATACAAACCAACCTATGGGATTATGATGGCTAGTAACGTAAAACCAATGCTTGTGTTGTTTGTCTATCGAGTCAACTAGTTATGTGTTCTTATGTACATGCCAGAAGTATCAACATCTGGCGATACAACAAAATTCATTTCATCTTCCAAATAAACACACAGTGAAGCGAGAATAATTCAATATGCCCTGGCATTGTTGTTGCAACACAAGATACCTTCAGATCTCTTTTATTAGTTTTCATATCGTAAGGAGATTATTGACATAGTTAAGGTACGAACGAAATCAATTAAGGTTCACATACGGATGAAATAGACAGGAAAAAATCAGTTAATATTTGCTTATATTGTGGTTACAAAACCTCCCTGTGTTTACGTGGATGCTTCAAGATAAAGTAAATAAATGTCGACGAATTTATAAACAAATGAAATAAAAAAAATTCTCAACATTTTGTTAATTCTATGGGTGTAGTCATGCTCATTAAAAACTCATTTTTTGATTTGTTTGTTTCGATGCTAAATATAGATTTGGCAAAGATTAATTAATGCATTCTAATTAGGTCAGGAAAAATTCAAAATATTCAAAGGTATTTAAGAGAGATAAATAAAGGCGCGCTCGTTTCCCCATGAAATCAATACATTTAAACGCCAGCTATTCATTTTCATTTACAAACGTATAACACATTCTATTTTGTGCCTCAATTAATTACATTTATCAAAGGATAGTTAATAAGAGGTGTTGAACACATTAATTGATAGAATACGTTCTCACAGAGTCTAATCGAAATCCCTTGTTGTAAATAAATTTAGTTGTCAAAAAAGGGCATGAAAACCACCCAATCGATACGGATAAATTATCTTGTTACTGCTTGCCACCAAAGTCATGATCTTAAAATAAAGTCATGCATTTCAAGTTGTCAGTATCAGTACTTGAAACTTGCCATAGAACCATAAGGTCTTTGACATCGTTTGACTAAAACATTGCAGCGAGAAAGTAAGAAAACACATGACTTACCTGAAACTAGAAAAGTCAAAAACAGCACATGAATTAAATCCTTTTTGTATATAAGAAAGCGAATTGCCATGATTACGTAATCCGAATTTTAGTTACATATTCTCGGTGTGTGTCGCTGTGGTCACATGTAGACATATTGTCACAAAATAATCACTTCCGTGCAGAACACACGGCCGCTGATTTTGACACAGACCCCAGCTGAAAGAATCTGAAAAAATAAAAAAAAGGAGAAACAGTGATAATGTTCTGTCTAAATCCTTTAGGAATATATCAGTATGTCTTTCATAACTGTGCCAATTCAGAATTGCTGAACTGGTGCGCTTCAATGAATGCCGGTGTCATTTTGACACTCGAGGTTTTTACCTTTTAACTTTCTGTAGAATATATCTACTTCAAATGTTTTAGTGGTGATAGAATTAGAGCTCTTCTTAACCACAGACCTATCATGAAAGGGCGATGCTATATAACTGTACAAACGCCTACCAAACTGAAGTTTTAATCGCTTTTGTTGATCTCAGTCTCAGATCGATTCAGACACCATCATGTAGGTTTGAGTCTTGACGCCATACACATAAAACACCTTAAAAACACTCACGGTGCGATGTTGACGTTACATCGTGATGTCATAAAAACAAAAACTGGTTCACTGTCCGTTATCCAAAGAAACGTTTCATCGTAACGTCATAAATACCAAAAAACTGGTTCACTGTACATTATCCTTACAAAGTTATACCAACCACTCGAGCTCTGACACGTACGCAGTTCAACCATTGCACGGACTAACTGGGGAGGAGACAGAAAAACCCGCATGCAGGTGAAACTGCACAGAGTTTTAATGTATCATCTTCTCCTCGTGGGAGGCCACGAAATGTTATAGATCAGTATGCAGACGGAGAAAGACCGTAAACGTACACGTGTGTCTGTTATGAAATTAATTTATTGCTCTGCTATTTCAGGATTCTTCTTAACTTTGCAACATCATATACTCGCATATGCAGAGCAGTTTCCAATGTTTTTGGGGAGGGAATACTTTTCTTGACCCTATCGATTTCTACACCCAGCGGTTGATGGCTGTTGACACTCTGTCATTTAAAAATAAGATTTGAACAAACTGCTGTAGATGTTCTATATATGACTTAAATTGACCGTTCAAATTCTAATTCAAAATAAAAATTTTGACTTTTAAGTGCAAAAAACCTCACAGGTTTACCATTCAAAGAGATATTGGAACATAATTTAGCGTTCGAATTAGCATAATTGTCTTTGTGTGATACTTAATGTATTCAAGGTGTTACGAATCCACAAATAATGGACGACCTTTGGTGACCCTCGGGAAGATCAAAGCAAGTGTCCCTCAACACAGCGAGCGATGACTCCTCGGTTAACCCTCCCCCCGCCCGTACCTCCACACAACTTTGTCAACACGAACCAACCCAAACTCGATACTTATTCACAGAATGACAAATAAGTATATCGAGTACAAAATTTCGCCCCCCCCCCTTTCCCCTTATGCTTTAGCTTTACGATTTTAAGTATTTTTTTCTATTTTAAATGTAATGTCAAAATATATGAACTATATGTTGTCTTTAAAAATACGTAGCCTAACAACTGACTTTGTTTAGGTTTCGGTGGTAGCAAGTTCAATTCTCTCTTAAAAAGGGTATATATTTGATTGATAACCGATATATGACGTGTTGCGAAATGGAACACAGCAACAGTCAACTATTTTATTCATACGGCTGCCATTTTCAGTTAAGTATGTATCAATGTTGTTAAGAAACTAAACTCGTTTATTCACAAAGTTTGTCTATTAAAGTTTCAGGATCCAAAGGATATATTCTTTAACCTTAACACAATAAGCTCTTAGCATCAACAGTAAAACATCAAATATTAATCATTGATTGAGAATTACTAAATGCAAATTTGCAAAAGTCTTTTCGACAGTAAGGCTAATGAAATATTAATCTGAGATGGAATTATTTCTTTTCGGTTTAACGGCCCCCTGTGCACTAATGTAGATATTTTATTTATAACTCGAATTTTTTTTATTACATAGCAGCTTCCCATTTTATTTCTTTAATGATGATCAAATGATATCAAAGCTTAGCAGGAATATACGGTTTATTTCCTCCCATAAATTCTTCGACTTTAAAGTCAGAGTTTATATGTATATCCGACTCCATCAAATTTAATGCATTTTTGTTATAACACTGTAAATTACGTCTCAAGTAAATAAAACCTAATAAGACAGAGTGTGCAAATACAAAACTGTTATCAAAGACATAAAACAAAAAGGGTTTCAATAACCCCCTTCTAATCCCGCAGTGTTATTTTTTAATGTTCCCATGCATTTTTCATACGCTTATCTAAATGAATTGGCGCTCGCACGACATAAACCCACCACCCCCTGTCCCATAGAAGACCATATGTCTAATTGGAAATTTACAAGGTTGGGAACTTCGGTAGCACGAAGGGGCAAGCTTCTGATGTTGAACGGTCAATTTATTGCCATTTCATTACCGTACAACACAGAGGGTAACCGAGTTCAACCGGTCATCTTCGGATACCGCGGTACATGTAGTTCAAACAATGCAATCATCGTCGGACTCTCTCTTAATTAATACCCGAAACACTTCCGAGTGCGAGAGACAATGAAATCTGGGATCAGGTAATGAATATTTTATATATTTGTCTTTGTTTCAGAACTACAAAGTTCAGTGAATCTATCAGTAGACATCACTGTAACAAGCCTCTTTTCATCTTTTTTTGAGGAATTACAACCAACAATATCAGATACATGTACATGTACCTCTACAAAAAAAATCGCAACTTGTTTCGTTTTCAATATCATATCTTATTAATAAAAAGAATTTTTACAAATATAGTTAAGGTACGTTTTCAATCATAGTTTCTCCACATTGGTACATATAATGCACAATGTATACTTCCACTTTCCATCATTATTCAAAGATTCCGATTTTCGCAAACAGTACATGATTTTAAGAATAATTCTTCTTATTTAATTATTAAGATGTCCCCAAAATAAACATGATAGGTGTGTGGTTAAGAATAATAAAAACAGAGAGATTGATTTTACTTAACAAAATGACCATGAATCGGCTGATATGGCTTTAGTTTATACAGGTACACATTGCAGAGACTATATTGCATTAAGCTATTTTTTCACTTCTTACACCTATTTCAAATCGTTCATAGAGCAAACATTCTTAAGTAATGTTTATACTAATTTTCTTGTTTACACAAAAATGAGATATCACTTAGTGCAGTGTGTATATATATACATCTCTCATTGCAAGAGCTGAATTACGAACTCTGCTGATTTAATGGAATAGTTTGTATAAACCCCACGGCTTCCCCTAAGCATATTACAGAAACGAGAGCATAAAACAGTACAGTGGAGCACGCCCACCCCTTGTTTTTACTCTAATTAAGCCCCTGTGTCACTGTAGATTTCACTTTCTGCACATCTCGGTCTGAATAACGAGAATCAAAACAGAAGACCTTAATTACAATCAACCTAACTGAAGTCCCATCAACTGGAAAAAAAAACCCCACCATAGTATCTAGAGGATAGGAGTTCCGGGGCACAATCAATCCGTCAAATGACTCGATTCGAGGTGGAACCGCTCCTCTGAGAGCCGATATTAATTTTTGGCATGCAAAAACTGTCTTAATTATTCCAAACGATCGTCAATGATAACTGCAGAAACCTTTTGAAAAATTCAGATCAGTAAGGGTTTCACTTCTATTGATGCACTACCCAATGAGTGTTCAAGTATCGACGTTTTACAAGTCACCATTTTCATCACGAAAAGTGACTAAAGGCCCAATTCAAATGACAACTATATATTCAAATTCTGCACAAAAATACCATAATGCCTAGAGTTATGTAGACAAAGGGATATTATTCTGAAAGAGGTAGTCAATACAAGGTCAGGTAAAATAAATCATTTTTAACCGCGACTAAGAACTTGAAATAAGCAGTTCAGGAAAACCTGTCTTTTGACGACGTGCAAAAATGATGAAAAAAAATATCCTTTTGATAGACACAGTTAATGTATGTGTATCTCAGAAAAGTTTCTAACTGCTATTGACGAAACGTATCAAAAGTTATAAATACATACTCTCTGAGTGTAGAAAAACAACGCTATAAGTAGTAAAACGTAGAGCAGTAAAAATCACAGGAATTCAAGTACGCACAGTATGTATGTACTTACCAGAAGAATGAATGAAAACAACACAAAAAGATAAGTCCCACAAACAACAACTCAGTATTAATTAATTAATTAATTACTTCTGTTTTATCATCAATGTAGGTAGAGCAATAGATGTGCACGTTCCGGATCCATGTGGAAGCCCCTTCCGTTTGATGCTACTGATGACTGCACCTGATTACGAAGGGCGCTACACAGATCTGGGGCTCAACGGGATCCGAACATCGATCTACTGACAGACAAGTC
The DNA here is from genome assembly GCA_016163765.1 of Magallana hongkongensis. Lineage (NCBI taxonomy): Eukaryota > Metazoa > Mollusca > Bivalvia > Ostreida > Ostreidae > Magallana > Magallana hongkongensis. The sequence goes on from WFKH01006014.1 coordinate 50,083,887, forward strand.
ATGTAAAAAACCCGAGGCCTCCCGGGGGCCTGCATACTTGTAATTTCTCTGTCATCACCGTTTTGTTTGGGATGCAAAGAATTATAGATATATCTGATACATACATAGAACCACCATAAGATATCGAATTAAGTATTTTTTTCACCAAGAGATTCCTGGCTTTATTTTTGAACGCCGTGAAGCTTCAGATAGCGTTATATGAAATGGTTGCTTAATGCGGGTGATTTATGCCTCAACGCTGTATCAATCACCTCATGAAATGATCCCAACTTCAAAAGAATATTTCTTTATCTATTACATTTATTTGGGGAAGAAAAATAATATCATTTCGAAAATTGGCCACCAAATTAGCAGGTTGTTTCTGTGAACATAGATTATCTGCCCTGTGTGATGGAATGGGAACAAAGTTAAAACGTGATAATGGTTCCTAGAATCCTATAAACCTTTCTATCTTGCGCAACTCGGCTTTGGGGCTCTAGATAAACCCATTAAATGTACCAAATAAAGGAAAAATTAGGTTTCTGACAATAGCCTGTCCTTTGTTCTCTTTTATACCAGTAGTATTTTGTGATTTTGCTATTTTGTTTGGTCGAGTGACCCGTTGTGTTGTCTTCTTTTTTATGATGGTGTACTATTTTTTTTTTGTGGTGGTGGGGGTGCGTGTGTGTGTGTGTGTGTGGGGGGGGGGGGGGGGGTAGGGAGTCAAAGTCAGTACCTGAAAATGTTTTACAATACTATAAATTATACTTGGAAAGAAAAATACATGAAATAAATGAAACTTTTAATCTTAAAAAAATAATAATAATAAAATAATACAGAACAAACGTATACCTGGTGTTCAGAAAGAGCTTCATTTTCTTACGGAGGCCGGATAGTCAACAAAGTTCTCATCAGATCTAGATGTACCTTAAAAGTTTAAGGTGTGATTTTTTTTTTATGCCAAAAACTATTATTAATTAAAGAAAAATTCCAAGTTAATAAAACTTTTAAATTTGAAAAGTGTCCTATATATTTTTTTTTTACAAAGCGCTTTTCTTTTCGAGGAGAATGATATAGTCAAAGAATGGCCACGACCATCCAGCCCTCTTAATTAAGAAAGCGACGACAATCCTATCGTCAACGAACATCCCAGTCTCATCTGCCCTTGGAAAAATAAGAAAATTGTTAATATTATTATTTTAGCCAATGTCTGAAGAACAAAGGGATGATTGGGCACCGCTGGGAGAAGAATAAACACATATTGAAGACGAAGTTTTAAACGAAGCATGACGATTTTCACGTGGAGATTTGATGGTTAATTCACGTGGCGCTACTCTTCCATTCAGACGGCCTATTAGTTTTACAGTGCTAGTGCGCAACATCGAACAAGAAACATTTTCTTTTTCTTTTGATTTTTGATGTCTTAAGTCATTGCTAGTTATTATAAAGATAGGGTATTGCTGCATTTGATTAATTTCGGTTTCTAGTTGTCCACTAGCTAGGTCTATCGCAACTTCTCAGACCTCTAGCGGAAAGGCCCGATCGCGAGAAGTTGCGTTTGTCGAAAAGTTTGCAGTCGGGGTGACGGTAAAAAACCGAAAGCCGGACGGATTAATTAATCTACAAGATGACTCGGGTTCGGTATTGATCTGAATTAGAATAGTTTGCACTTTGTAATGATGTTTACGCATTGACTTTATACGCTTCTGTTTGTTTGCCAAACATTCCAAACTTTCCTCGCTCACCCAGATAGGGGTATTATCGTGGAAATTAATAACTTCAACAAATAATTATAAAGAAAGAAAAGAAAAAATATGCCCGGTACAGTTGTGAATATAGCGCTGGGTTCCAATCGCACATTAATTAGTATTATTTGATAATTGATAAATTATACCGTGCAGATTTGTATATTTAATGTAAAAGTGTTCATTACGAACTCACCATTCTCTTGATTGAATTTGCCCCCGGAAAAATAAATATGATAATCGAGCCCAGGATATTGCTTTATTTGCCAATTCATTAATATTCGATTATTACGCATGCTCCTTTGTGAGTTGACGAAAGTCTAGGGATATGGCATTGAGTCAGACAACAATACCCTGATTCATACTAAACATGATACTCTCTACTCACTTTCAGGTATTTGATTTTTTTTTAAATAGAAAAGAATTACGTAATTGTTGAATTTCACTTCCGACAAAATTTGTCGTTGCTAGGTTTTTTTTAAATTTAAAAAAAATGAATTTCATGTTTAGAACAGGCTATAAATAATTTGCACTTCTTCTTATTGTTGTGCTGTGACTGAGTCGTTTGAAACAAGAATCTGATGCTTTACGTGATGAACGTAAATAACATGTACTTCCTTTTGATAAGTTGAGAGAGAGAGAGAGAGAGAGAGAGAGAGAGAGAGAGAGAGAGAGAGTAAATTAGAATATTTTTTTTCTTTTTCACATAGCGTACTCTGGTGTACAGTAGCAATCACCAGACTTCTTCACACATGTATTCTTTACACTTATTCATTCAACGATAAAAGGAACGCAGATGGTTAAATTAGCAACAGTTTGAAATTAATATATTTAATATTATTAGAAAATTATAGATACTAGCAAAACTCTGGATGTTGCATATATGGGCAGATCGTTTTCGTGAGTACTAACGAAACCTCAACGGTATCATGATCTTCAATTACACATCGCAAACCCCGAGGGACTCCGGTCGGTTTGATGACTCGCGGCGGAAGGGGATTCCGATAGCTTTGATGACGCGCGACAGAGATACAAAATGGATTACAATTTAGTTCGGTTTCACCTAATCAGGTTTGCATCATCCAGTGGGTGACAATTATGTAATGTTTTCAAATTTCATGAGTGTCCTATAATTGGAAATACGCTGAATTGTTAACGCTTGACGTCGACAATTGACAATAACCAAACAGCGCCTGCATAATGAATACCCCTCCATTGTCACCGAAAAATGTCACAAAGCGTTACTAAATTCTAAATGAAACGTATCAAGTTATAATTCAAAATGGAATAATGGATTTTCCGTCTCGCTAATCGTATCAATGCCGTTAATCTCTTCATCCCGTTTTATCGTTCTCTGCCAAACAATCGGAATCCCCCGCTTTCTCCCTTGGCGCGTGTCTTCGGAGCTGATGACAGTCTAGCGCGGTCTCGATCCGCTCAGATACATGCTAATGAGGAGACTGGAAGAGACCAGTGACAGGAGAGTTGGATAAGACCACTGACAGGATAGCTGTCATTGGAGTTTCCGATAACCGTATCCGGATTTTGAAAGTCAACCAACGATGTGTGCAGCCATATCTTTACTATACTTTGATGGTGGTTGTTAATTTTGTACTGATTCCATCCAGTAATTGCAGTATATACATGTATGTCAAAACTATCAATATGCCAACTCCTAATGCGTGTCCTATGACATTTTCTTTCTTCGATTCCAAGTTTTCACAATTAACTTAAAAGAAATATACATGACTGTATATCGTTATGCTATTCTTGATATTATTGAACGTGTACGTGATATACATAAACCATACATGTTCAGGTACATACATTACTTTAATTTGTGGAAATAAGGTTAATCAGTCCAAAACTAGCGCAATTTTTTGTACGCCGTAAATTGCAACTTTTTAACACGTACGGAACTGTAGCTCCCAGGTCGTCCATCCGAATTTTTTTAGACCAGGAGCTACAGTTCAGGTAAATGCATCGCATAACAAACGTTTATTCATACCCGGTCGTGTCCCAGAATTGTTGTTTAAATTACTTAATTGAACAAAATATATCTCAATTTTTTTCCTTTTATTTTGGTGTTTAAAATTCATGAATGGGATGATGTATAGTAGACGACACACGTTATGTACCGATATCAAAGGGTACCTTCGTCGAGAGGATGCAATAGCATAATTACAAACTTGTCTTATTAGCACAATTGTTAACCGCAATACCACAAAATTCTACACTTCTTTTACAGAATTTTAAAGTAAATTAAGAAGATTGACATTCTTTAAGTAAAAACAAAGCTGGACTTTATTAGAAAGTTAAGAAGATATCGAGCCATTATGGTTTCAAATGGTCAGATAAACAACATGTACAATGAACATGCAACAATAGTTGTCTTGCATCTCACCAACACGTTAAGATAATTGCATTTAGGGCAAGTCAATTTCACCTAAATAACCCACCCACTCAAACGTTCTCCCCTCAAGGAGAGAAAAAAAAGAACTTATAAATAAAACCCCCGCTGTCACAAAATTAATCCTTGATTGCGGAGAGTAAAACATCAATATAGTATTTTGTTTACGGGCGGTGTCCTGCAGAGTGCTATTGGCCAATGATTGTTTGCCAGGGTTCGCTGCGGGCTTGCACACACTGCCTCACCTAGCGTACATCATGTCGGAGAAAAAGCACCCTCAGAAAACTTCATAATTTGTAAGGAGCTTAATGAATACCGCTAAATATTGGCAGCTCATTTAATTACCGAGGAGTTGATGAATTCTGTACTAACGTTAATTTAAGCGTTATTGTCTACTAAATTGAGAATTTTAGTATTTGTAGCAGCGCGTTCTAATGCTTTGAGGGCAGTGGTATCTGGTGTTGAAAAATCACTACCATGCATGCATGTTGCAGAGATAAATTAATGATACTCGTTTGAAGTCAAAAGAGATCTTCATTTAATTAGAATTATGGTCATTTGCCAGGATAATGTTCAAGTGCTGTAACGATTAATAATCTGATAAGGCTACAAAAAATAGATATGTGCATCTGGCTCTATTATGTAGAGTCAGGGATAATTTGTTCTTTAATCTCGAAATCCGATTTTTGATGATACACATCTTCTTAACAAATAGCCCGGACAACCGCAGCGATTGTAATTAAATATCTCGTAGAATATCGGACTTTCCGTTATGTCCACTTTCAGATCCACTTAAACAGAAATGGAGAAGTAAATCAGAAAAAATAGTGAACTTAATTAACTTTTCTGTTCATTGCTCGTCCACTTCTATCAATAATTGCCTTTGCGTCTTCTAGATGTAAGCTTTCGACCTTTCGGATAGTCCTACAACCTAACAAACAGGAGCAAATGAAGCCAATAATCCCGGCTTACATCGGAGCAGGGAATCTAGACCCCCCGTCTCTCGCTTCTTGCTGAGTTTAACATTAAAACCAGAAGGTGCTGAACAAAAATCCAAAAATTCTGCTGTTTTCTTTCTGCTAGAAAAATCTGAACTTAAAAACAAGGCACATTTGTCTTTTTAATTTGATCTGTAAAATTAGTTTCTTCAAAGTGCAAATTTTTACATTTTGCGACAGAGGTCCAGCATCTGATGGCTGTTTCTTCATCAGTCCTGGTTATTTTTTCTTCCTTTTATATGTGCACATTACCATAATGATGTGTGTCCATGCGGACCATCTTTTAGGCCTCTGCCTCAGACAATCTCAGTAATAATCTCATTGTCGGGTTGTTAAATGGTTAGCAAGCTTTCGGGCAGATCAATATCGTCATATAATGTTGATATTTTCCTCGAATAACCCGTCAAAATCTGCACCTCGGTGTTATTTACGATAAATAACTTTAAAGTACTTACTTTGCAAATATCTTTTCAGAAAAGAGCTTATATCTTTTTCTTCTTTCTCAATCAAAAGAACTGAAACAAGGCATCAAAACAGCTATGCACTGGTTTTTTTATAGATAACAATCGCTAGCACTTAATCATTTGCTGAAAGTGTCTCTAGTATCTGGCTAAACTGACTTTTGTTTCCTTATTAACTAATGATTTCGTTGCCTTCAATTTTATAGCAATGATCACGCATCTCAAAATGACAAGCATAAAAAGATAAACTCTCACCTGCTCATCCTTGCTAAATTCCCGCTAATGACGATTTAGACGCAGTTCCATCACTCGCCCCACTATCTCAATTATTTACCACTGTATCGTGTAAAGTTTCTGGTCATTAAATATTGACAGTTCTCTGCGTTTACTCTACCAGATTTTCTTCGTTTACACCCAACGCTGATGAATTTCAATTCAACTGCTGACGATGGATTGCACGCGACCAAATTTCACGCGCTGTGCGGCAGACGACCAATAGAAACCCCCGTTAGAAAGCACGAAAATCTCGGAAAGAAGGGTGATGTGGTTTTCATCCACGTGCTGCGACTGAAACCCCAGGCACGCCAATCAAACACACCTCATTTTAAAAGTTTCTTCTTCGTGTAGAGATTCATCACATGGGGTCTGGTCTGAAATTCTCCGACAGGGAATGAATTGGATTGCTTTGAAAAATTAATTAGGCGCATTAAGAAATAATGAAGAATGAGCATAGACGGGACAACAGTTTGCAAAGAAAGAGAGGTCACACACTGACAAAGGAGGGGCGTGACCGAGCGTTGGGGCTCAGCAGTACCATTGAGGACTTTTGAAATGGTGACCATTTATTTTCAAGTTATGCAATGAATGATTATGTCCAAACATCTGTTTCGATTGGAAAGGATAGGGGTTACATTCCAAAAAGTTCTTTTTACCGCTAAACATCTAAGATAAGTTTTAAAATTGAGACAAACAATGTATATATAGATAAATAAAATGCCCGTCTGATGTTCTGTTTAGATAACACGATGGAGGGGTATTGTGTTTAATCTGTACAGGGATAGCTGGATTTGTTGTGTCCTCCCAAGCATGTGCTTGCTAATAAAACCACCGTGAATGGCCGTGTAATCACGGTATTACATTTTAAATATTTAAAGAAGGATGAATGAATTACAAATCCGCCAATCCCAATTGATTAAAATTATCAACACTACCAAAGAAATCTTTCATTATTATAATTTTTATTAATTTTTTAGTAAAGGTTGGTTTTGACACCGGAAAAATATGTTATACAGTATAGCTGGATTTGTCATCAAAATGTTACTTCTTTATCAGTTTCAGTACACAATAATAGCACATATATATTCTAAGTCAATCAACTAGGTCAAGAATTAGGTATCTAACATAGTGCAAATGTACCAGAGCATATTGTTTGCCAAGGCATGATATGCCTGTAAAAGCATAGTTAGCTGTAATCTTCCATGACCAATACAATATTGACAGTGTTCTTAGGCGAAGCAAAGAGAAACAACCCCGCATTAAGTAAGAGATAAACAAGATTGCGGGCATCGCTTGTGATTATGCGTCGGCTGCACGTTGCATTGAATAAGCGAAGTCCATTAAATACTAATCCTATGTCATGTTGTAAATTTTGAATTTTACTGGGTGGGTGTAAATACAAAATTTACAAAGTTGACATGTTGTAAATTTTGTATTTTCATGTACACCTTCCCAGTAAATTCAAAATTTTCAACATGACACCTATCTGTTTATGGAAGCAATATCATGTACAACGCTGTGTCTGCAGGTCATTATGCAAGTGCGAAGGTGGCACACGTCTAAGATGCAGTTTCTTAAAAGTCAATATTTATGTATTAACTTAATTTGTTAAGTGTCATATATTACTGGTAAGGTATTTACCTCTGAAAAAAAATATCCCATGGGATTTTAACAATTCGAATTAATTTTTTACAGGATGTATTGAATATCTCGTATCGTAGGATTTTCTAAATAAAACGAGAATTTTCCTGAAGTATTTTCTATTCCTGAAGTATTTTTTAGACAAATTGTTTCAGACTAGTAACTCTTGCAGGAAACTCAATTTTCCTTCAGTATTTAAAATTTATAATTTTTTTCTTCAATTCCTATAAAAACGCCATCCAGTTTAACACATACGACAAAGGGCTTTTTAACGACTTGCAAACATTTCATCAAAGAGTGCGAGGTTTTATCCACGAACCATGCTCTTAAATTTGGAAGGATAATTCTCTGTTAGCCATAAAATACAAATAATCTCACCGATATTTGAATTCTAATAGTTCAATTCACCTTTCAATCCTTAATTTTATAGATTAATGGTGGGTTTTTATTTTTAACCTTCAATAAACGACTTTCATTAAGTAGCATGTTTACATTTTTCAAGATTCTTAACAACCCCCTCCATGCATTCACGTTTTACGCCACCATCTGTGCAGTGGTACTGAGGGGTAAGGACTGTGAAACTTGCACTTTCTAAGAATCATTGAAGTTCTGTAGCAATAAATTAAAGGGATTGCCTTCACTGTTAATACAAATAAATTAACCAGGTTTTGTTACGGACCTGGGACCCGTTTCTCAAAAAGGCCTACGTCCAGGCGTAAGCTAAGTCCGGACTAAACCAGGGACTAAACCTCCAAGCCAGACTAAGTTGCGTTTCACAAAAAGGCGGAAACTTAGTCGGGACTAAATTTGGGTTTAAATCTACGCCTGCTAATGGGTAGGCGTAAGTCCTTAGTCTCTACACAAAAATGGCGAGTTTTTTGTTTCTAAGGCAAAATAAACAGAGAATTTTAATTTTGGCTTGTTCTACCTGTTATTAAGGAAAACATTCACATCTTATACATGTACTTATAACTTTTAAAAAATACCTATTGTTCGATAACTGTTCCTATTACTAAATAAATTAAGATTAAATTAATTTGATAAATAATGAACTTAACTCATTAAACGTATGTAATATACATTACTACTCGTTAATGAAATTTAACAAAAGTATGAAGAATTAAAGATGGGTATACCCCGATAACTGATATAAACACAATAATTAAAAAAGATGCTTTAATTCTGAATTAAGCATGTATTCCACAACAAGATAAAGTATATTATTGATTTTAAATCAATATTCAGTAAGTATACTAGACTAGATTTTTATTTAAAAACATCTTAAGTTAACATAGTTCAACTTAGTCAAATAATTGAATTATTATATCATTATATCATTATTATATTATTATTAATATATTTAAATAAATAAATAAATAAATAAGTCAACCAACTAGAGGTGTTGACGCATATGATAGCGTCGATCGATTTGGACACGGTAGCCCCGGGTTCGAGTCTGGTCTGTCACTAGTGCGGTAACATTGTAACCCTTGGGCAAGTTACTTTACTCTTTCAGTGCACTCTCTTGTACATGTACTCATTTAATGGAATTGAACTTTAATTACTTGAATTCATGATAGTTTTCATCATTCAAGATGTATGGATATCAAGGGATTTTTTTTAATTTCGAAGTTGTCAACTTGCAATTCAAAAGACGTTGTTTAAGCAGTTTTACAACAGGTTGCATTATTTACAAATTTAACTAGCTTGTCATACGTATTATACAATTGTACACCCACCCCCTAATAACCCAAAGCAGATAGAGATAAAAAGTAGGACTCAAAAGTACTTGTTAAAACTGCAAAGACGCAAAATATCTTATACGGAGGGGTGGGGGATAGGGGGATTTTTTAGATCCATTAAATCCATTAAACTTTTAGAAACCTTTTATTTATAAAACTTTCTTCTGATAGTGAGGGGTTCTTAGATGAATGTTTTTATATCTATATTTTAATCAAGATACTGTATACAGGGTTATTTTCGTCCCGTGTAATTTTCGCCTTTCTACACTCGCTCCGTCGTGAATTCGCCCAGTCACAGTTGTGTTTCAAGTTTCTTAATATCTGACATTGAAAATCGCTCTCTTAAATTCGCACGCTAACAACGAGGGTGAAATGGTTGAAAATTAAATGGGCGAATAATTCCCTGTATACAGTATATACATGTATTACTTTCAATACCCCCCCCCCCAAAAAAAAAAAAAACAACCCCAAACCAAAACAAAACAATCAATTGATTAAACCAAAAACCATAGTTTCATTATATATATATTTTTTTTATAAATGTTTTTTCTCAGTATCTAAGTGTGACAATGACTTAAATCGTATCAGTGATAAAATGCACTCGCCGTTTCATGATATATATGCTTACTTATGCTTTCGCCCGAACTAACGCCTACTTATGAGTGGACGTAAAAATTTGGCTTAACTTTAGTCGGACGTAAAGATGCGCTCTTTAATGAAAAGCAAATATTCCAACTAGTCCCGTATTTACGCCGGCGTAGCGCTAAGTCTGGGCCTACGATATATCGTATTTTGTTTTGCTTTGAGGCTATGATTATATGTGGTGGATCAATTTTCTAATTAATAGTACATGTACCCGAAAGTACACATGTTATACTATACCGCAAAATATGCATATTTCAAGTTGTTCATAACAGTTTATATTAATGAAAGTAGAACAAATGTCTATACGTTGCTGAACATAATGAAATTTTTGAGAAATACAGATGATATGAAAGAGGCAGATATAAGAGGTTGCAAAAACCAAATATATGACAATTGAATGCATTGCAGACGATATTGAGGCACAATTGTACATATTAGTTGAACTAATTCGAAACAATGCATAGAAATTAACTCCAATATTCGTGTAAAATTGAAAATATATGTAGAATGCAGGGGCGGGGTACATTAGATATGCCCCATACGTCGGCAGAATGATAAGTCATGCTTCCTATAGATATTTAAACACTTTCAGATGCTGGGATAAGGCTTGATTCTTTTTTATCATATCACTAAATTATTTATAGAAAATAATACATGACCATGATTAAACAGCAACCTACTGAAATCGAAAATATCCACTGTATAAATAACATATACATGAACCTTGTCCATGTCTACAGAAGGAAGAAAAGTTCCATCCTCTGTTCCAATATTGTAAGAATTTAGACAATGACATGGAAGCGATTCTTGATTTTCTGCAATTCAAATGATTAAAGCTTTGAAAGATATTGTCTACAATTAACAACACAGTAATTATCAACATTTGAGGCCGGGATCTCCCCAAATCCCTTTCCTGTTTTTGGTTTAATCAATTGATTGTTTTGTTTTGGTTTGGGGTTGTTTTGG
>WFKH01006014.1:50114962-50125276 GCA_016163765.1 Magallana hongkongensis
TGTGTGTGTGTGTGTGTGTGTGTGTGTGTGTGTGTGTGTGCATATACTTGTCTGTAGATGTGCATGTTTATCTACGGTATGTGACTGTTTATGTCTCTGTCTTTAATGAAGTGAATATGTGATGTGTATACTCTGTAGACTAAAATATTTTAAGATATAAGCTTGTACGTGGAAGTTTGAATAAAAAAAAATTCAGTAATAAAACTTTGAAACCAATGGATCAAGCGGACAAATTTTCAGAGTAGGTTTTCTTACAAACAAAACCCGAGGGCTACCTTGAATAATTGAAAAACCGAAATAAAGACGTAACAGTGCTTTTCATTTGTCGCTAAATAGGCTAAACATAATGATTGTCTATTTTTGTGGAATAAAAAGAGGCAAAATATAAAAACTTAAACATAAATTCCTAGAATAATAAATCCACTAGATTTTAGAGACTAAGTTCAGAGACACTCGTCCTTTTTTTCGAATCAACGATTGATATAATCTGTCGCAATGTACAAAGCGTTACAAAACTTAAACTTATCCTCCGATAGAAAACAAGCTAGAAATTTATAAATAAGTTTTCATCTGAATATTTCTATGTTGTAGGCTTTTGAAAATAACATCCGTTTATACTTTATGACACTTGCATTGTTCAAATCTCGGCATATGTCTGAGTCTTTCCACTGTCATATGATTAAGGATTAACACGCGTAACCACCTTTTTAACAAAGCAACAAATAATACAACTTTTTGTTAACAACATGTTAACAGGCGTTACCGTTTCAAACTAAATAAAGTAATGATGTATAGAAAAACAACAAATAGTATAACTTTTTGTTCGAAGCGTTACCGTTAACAAGCGTTACTAATCCTTTTCTTCCAGAACCGATATTACTGAACGAGAATTTGTAGATAACTAGACACCCATGATGTAGCATCAAAGTTACAAACGTTGGGAAGGACGAATATTATGAAGTTATAGGTCTACAACGGTAGCATATTTTCAAGGTTTGTTACGATATTTTTATCTATAAATCTCAATTGTACATATTTGATTATCAGATCATATGATTTATATGTTTTGTTAATTCACATGTTGCTGTGACAAAAATGGCTTTTCATAAATTTTTTTTAAAAAATAACTACCAAATTCTAAACTCTTACAATTATGAAATGCATAGTATTCTAATACTTTGAGTCGGTAAATAATAGTGAAACATCATTCAAACTGATGAAAAAAATTAAGCGTTGACAACAATGCTGACCGTAAATCTCTTGTAAGTAATTATAAGCTTTAACAATATAATACTTCATATAAAATTGCTATAACATACATTGTAGTGGTCCATGTTCTTCTAGATGGATCACTGTGGTGCTGTCATAGTTGGTTTATTGAAAGGGAGACAATTCTAAAATACATGTATGGAACACAACAAGCGCAGTAAAATAAATTCCAACACACGCTTGTGATTGAAAAAAAATGATCATATAAATACATCTATTGTATAGGCATTTCTAAATGGTAAAATATATAAAATATATATTTGTTAGGCAGAATAAAAAAGCCAACCTAATGTAACGTTTTTGGGTTTTTGTAGCTTTAACGGGTACTTAAACGATTACGTTACATAAATTTTGTGGGTCTCTTATCTCTGAAATATACCCAATGAATAAAAGAATTTATAGTTTTCTATAAATTTATTTATAATTAAATTAAGTAAACAGTTAAAATACATGATGGTATAAATAAACAACAAAATCACACGATGGGTAATGGGTAATGGATACGATGGGTAGTGGGTAATTTACCCAATGAAACAGTATGGGGAATTTATGGGGGACCCAAATATACTGGGTACGAAATTCAGCATCAGACTTACCCAACCTAAATGTATGGCACAAAACGTCTAGGGTATATATTTACCATTCTACTGGGCGCTAAAGGCTCCATTTGAACGGGAGTGAGTCAAGTCAACACTGCACTGCACTGCACTCGTCTGCTCAGAGCACTCGTTATATACACTTTGGTCGGTAGGTGCAAATCACCTCACGCGCAAAACATACGGTACCGTACGGATTGGCGCCATGTTTGAGGAGAATTGCACTAAGTTTATCTTGCAACCAAAGTAGTGTTTACGAAGAAATATGGGACTATGCTTATGATTAATTGTTGGGATAAGTAAAAGAATGATGCCTTGCAACATTTAGGTAAGTCTTGTTGCGGTAAATACTCCGTTTATAATACGGGTGATTGTAAATGAGTTTGTTTCATTGAGAAAATTCGAGTTCATGATATACATACGTAACAAATATTCAATACAAGTTTGTATAAATACAATGCATTATCTTGATATGATTTACCTAACAACTAGGATATATTAACGAAGACATTAAGTTTTATATGTTACTTAGAAACAGATAAAAGGGGAAAATCAGGATATTGTATTGACGGGAAAATCCGTAACACAAAATATTCATATTGTTCTAGATGGTACTTGATAAAGCGGAAATACGACGCCGCTATCGGGAAAGAAAAAACAAAAAACTATGTATGGTGAAAGATATATGAAAAAAGAAAGAGAAAGGAAAAGAAAATACTATGTGCCCGTCACGGAATTATCGGAACAAGAAATAAGAAAAAGACGCAGAAAAACACTTGCTAGGTTAAGACATGTATGAGAAAGAACAAAGAAAAGAATCAGTTGGTGTTGACGTGAGCACATTTCAAAGCAAAATTTTTAAGAAGTGCAAAAGAGAAGACAGTCCTTAACTTCCCATTTTCTCAAAGCAGCAAAGGCGTAGGTGTGAAGAAACGCTATCGATTGTCTCTAAGAATGGCTTATAAAAAAATCATGATCGTAAACTTAAAAAACACTCTCTTGAAAAGACAAAATAAAAGAATTCAGAAAAGATTTGAAAGAATCATGAAAGTTGAGGAACAAAAGGGAATCAAAAGAAAATCAAAATTTAAGAAAACAGTTGCTGTTTGCAAATGTAATAACCGAGGAAATCCGACTAAATGCGGAAAAACGTAAATAAAAAAAAAGGTCTCTTTAAACAGACTTATTTTGAGAAAAATCATCCAGAATGACTGGTGCTCCAGAGAATTCGAAAAAAGGTTGGCATAACTAGAAAAAAAAACTCTACAGAAATCAAGGGTTGACACGCTTGGATAACCACGAAACGATATCATAACACTGAAACTTCTTTCAGACTATTAAATAAAGCTTATCAAATGATTCGGAGCTCAAATAAATAAATCAAAACTTAGGGGTCGATCAAATAGAACAATGGATAAACAAGATGCAAGCAGGTCCAGACCGTTATGCAGAAAGATAAGTTTGCAGCAGAGTTTACAAAGGCTTCATTGGAATTTTGAGAGCATGTTCAAAGGGTGAAAAAAAAACAGTATTCAGAGGTGAGAAATTTGAGGGAAAATTTAAAAGACGGTGACGTATTGGCTTGGATGGGTTTCGCAGAGAATTTTAACTGCTCATCTGTTGAGGAAGTTCAATCTGCCTACTGGGGAACAGAAATGGTAACTCTTCATACTAAAGTCAATTATTTCCCCTAAAGCCACGATATTTCCCATTTTAGTATGGTCGGAATGTCCAGTGTCTGTTAATTAAACAAAATTTCAACAGTTACTTCACAGATTCACCGACGTCACAATACCGCAACAAGACCATTTACACTTTACTGTGTAACCATCAAAATAAATTTGGAGGAATACAGGCAAAATGAGACTACCTCGAGGCTGGGAATGGGAAGGGGTCATTTGACTGCCTCGGGGCCAGTGTAAAAAGGTCAATTAACATGGCAATACAAGGGCTGAGGATTTCTTTCAGTGGAACAAGAACGGTTAAACTAATTCTACTGTTACGTTCTTCCACATATCACAAGATGACCACGGTATGTGCAATAGTGATGTTAGAGACATGTCTGCCACATAGTTACTATGCCAGGAACCATGAAGGTAATGTATGCTGTCGTTCCTGTAAGAACGAGTCATGTTGCACTTAGAGACATGTCTTGTAATTGTTCTGAATGCTTGAGCAATGTATCATTGACAGTATGCACAGGATGAAACATACGTAAAATGAGGAAAGAGAACACTCAAGAAGAACATATTATATTAGATGACGCTGAAGTTCGGAGAACAAGATTGGGAGAATGATCCCGCTGAAGTTGGAGATTTTATCGCTTGGGTATACAAAAATAATTGGTATATTTGGGAAAATCATATAGAAAGACCAAAATGATGGGAAAATTAAAGTAGAATTTATGGAAAAGCTGGAAAACTAACTGACACATTCAAATAAAAAACCAAAGTTGATGTATTGTGGATAACAAATACCGCAATCTTGTGTTGTATTCCTGAGCTCCTGGCCAAGGCGAAAAGCAAAAGGATGTTCCAAGTATCAGAAATCAGTGTTCTCGATGAGTGTTTCAAGAAATAATTAATGAACAACCAATAACATAAACTATTGCGGTTAAAAGAATCATGATTGAACATCCTTTCCATGACTTTTCAAAATATGTAAAAACATTAAAATGTACACGGATATATGCTACAATATTCTATATTTCATTCAGTTAAACACAACAAATCCTTTTTAGTGTTTATTCGTTTATAGAACGAAATATTAGTCATATTTAAATAATTGTAAATCAATATTGAAAGAAAAGGCGTAATGTTTAAATTCAAATCTTAATGAAGAAGTTTTTATTTTATGATTTTTTTATCAAACCCTTTATTTGACAAACTAATATTATTGTTTTACTGTCACAAGATATACTTACCTTGTATTGTAATACAGAACTGTATTTTGAAATTTCCATTAACATCCGTTACTTTTCACTTCAATTTTTTGTACCAATCTTTTTGTTTTATGTATTTATCAAACTTCATTCAGTTATGAAGCATAAGTATATTATATAGAGACAATTATATAAAACTTAAATTAGTGTTCATTGAAATTCTTTGTTATGTATCAATGTCGCCAATGTACCACTTGTGCTGCGATTTCAATTTTTTACTAATTTTATTACAAATTCTACTTTGTTTTCAAAGTTTCAAGTATAAACTTCTTTTAAATTTGAAATAACGTAGAAACAGTGAATCTTATGACTATTTATTTATGTATTGATGGAATAAAACATCATTTTGACAAGATTTCCATATAAATAAGTTATACATGTATGATGTAATATTTGAAGTTGAATGACTAAGAAATCAATTTTAATTTTCTCTTAATTATTATCCCACTTGACATTCAGTGATTGAACGTGAAAAAGCATAAATAAATAACATTTGTAATGGACTTAAAAAACTGTAATTCATCTGATAGACTTATGGGAAGTCTATCGATTGTTTATCAAGTTGTTTAATATTGCTGAAATTTCTTTAGAAAACACAACACTTTTGAAAGAAAATAAATGTCGTAGTAACTGAAGTACATAATAAATGAATTAAATTAGAAACAGAAAGTATGATTATGTGGTTTATCTCTATCAAATCTCTTTTGTTCAACAGTGTAGATTTCTTTTATTAAATACGACTACCTTGGACGCTTACGTAAATAATGAAGACTTACTCAAGTCCCTATATTTAATAATTTAGTGCTTTCTTTACATCTATGTTTGATAAAATTTAAGAATGGTAGAGAGCAGGAATTAAAATTTCTGAAACTCAGTAAATTTATGGCTACATTATATACATTCATAGATATGTGGCTCATACAGCATCACAACTAAGCTATGGTAAGTTTGGAAATCCTGGAATGATGACAAAGTGCTTGGTCTATTTCAATATATTGTAAAAATTTACTTATATTGATTTGTTTGAAAGAACAGCACACTACGATATAAATTGGGTTGTTCATAAGATGACCATTGGGCATTATTTGAACGATAAACTGCTATTTATGGTGTTTCATGCTGGTATGAAAGTAACTAGCCTTGCAGACAAAAAAAAGTTACTTAGATGGAACAGCGAATACATGTACGTCCATACATTTGATATTTTTTTTTTGCAATGAATATTACCTTGATAGTTTTCATAAAAACACCTATCTCAGAATCATTTAATGAAATATCCATTAAATAGTGAGTAAAAAATTATTATTATTGTCGATCAACAACTTACACAGAAGAAACAGCCAATATATCCATAAGGGAAGATTACCATGGTAACTACAACTTAGTTAAAGTCTGAGCAAAGTCCTTGCAAGTCCATGGAGTTCATGCTCATGAATTACAAAAGAATTCATAATAAATAGAGAAAAAAGGCTTAGTGATTGCATAATTATATTGTATATTATCTGTTGCTTTTGCTAGTTTTTTTTTTACCAATTTGAATTGGAGGCGTTAATTACGTGTATTTCAAAGTATTTTTAAAGCCACAAATTATTTTACTTCGTAAGCAGACTTTCCAAGTGTAACATAACTCGTGGCTCGTTGATAACGAGATCTGATATTTCAGGGGGAACTCATAATTTATCAAACTAGACTAAGTGTAAAGTTCACCTAAATATTTAGTAGGAAAATAAATGCGATTTTATTAGCTGAGTTGGTTAAGCAATTCATCAAATATGTCCCAGTTTGATAAAATAAAATATAGATAAAAGGTTCGTTTCGGTAAACTTATTGAATGGTCCAATATTTGGTCTTCCGTTAATCAAAAGCATTTTGTAGCAATCGAAAAAAAGATTATGTATAATATATAACTTTAACATATATTTTAGGACATGTATTCCACTTTCAAAACTGACACTCTGTACCAGATTTAAGATGACTGCGCATTTATATATTACGGAATAAATTTAATGTGAAGTTTATATAATTAGCTTTATGTTTTAATCTTTTAAAAGAATTTCTAATCGGAACAACTCTCGAGCTTCCTTGCAACGTACCTGCTTCATTCTCGGAGATAAATTTTCTTTCTCTTTCTATCAATAAAAAAACATGACCCACTATGATAACAACAATTTTGTGAATTTTAGAATGTACTCTGTTTTATATTTTGATAATTTATAATGCATGAGCTCAGACACTTGTTTCTGTAATAAAAGTTCACAGGCTACAGGGTTATCTATATACTATAGGGTAAACTTTAATTACAGGAACAAGCGCGTGTGTGCCTGAGCACGAATTCTGTGTTTCCTAAGTTTTTTTTATCTTTTCGTTTTTCATGCATGCATATACATTACACGATTGCGTTATGCCAAAGATGGAGAACACATAGAACTGTTTGTTTTATTTCGTACTAAATCTAGTTCACATGGGAAAAGTCTGCAATGGTGAAAGGGGAAGTTAAGAAAGGCAGTCCACAGGTGGCGCCCTCGGACCCGAGAGTTAGCGTCGACAAAAACGAGAATCTCGGGGAATTATCCATCCGGGACATTATTGCCTACGATGCCGGGGACTACTATTGCACCGTGGAATTTTCAGATCAGCTGCCTCAAACCACTAAATAAACAGTCTACTTTGTCGACAAAACTTTCAATCAACTTTTTGGCATGGAATTTATCTAAAGTTTAGAATTAAAATGAAAATGATTTTTATCATATCCCGGAGAACTTTTCAACATTGCTGTTTATTACATATATTTACTTTTGAGAAAGACGTCCTTAAAAAGTTCATACAGAAATGAACGTTTTTGCTATTCTTTATGTTCATATAAGGAAATATATTTGCAAATGTAAATATAGAAACATATTGTCCACTCGGTATCTTAAGAATCCTTTTATTACAATATTGCTCAGTATCGTTATTCTTAATAAGTTGATCCTTTTACATGTAATATGTTCACGAGGGAGATGTTGCCGATATGTACCTTAATTAGGGTCTTCCGTTTCCAACGGAAGACCTTATTGTTTTCGTTCGGTTTCTTTTTCCCTATTATTTTTTTTTCTTACAAATTTTGTGCACGCGATTTCTCGGAAATGGCACGGTCGATTTTCATGAAACTTTTATATCTGATAGATATTGATCTGAACTTAAAATACATTTTTTTTATTTCGACGACGTCATGTCCGGTCTTGAGATAATGACGTTTTAGCGATGTTCAGAGGGTCGGCTTGTCCAGAGATCTTCTCCTAAACGGTAAAAGATATCCAGTTCAACCTTTAGGGATTGTAGACAAGAGATTGCAGATGTGTCATTTGCCATTCATATTTGTCATGCTCAAAAAGCGTTGAAGCTCGCCTGGTCCCGAAAATTGAGACTAAAAAAACGTCGTAATTGTGCATGGTTTTCTTTGTTTATTTCTTTTCTGAAAAATATTTTGTTAAGACATGTAATGTAAAAAAAGTTAACATCAATTCCAGCTTTCGTCTGATATCAAGAAAAAGGAGCTGGCCCCTAAAATTAAGGACCCAGATGGGTCTAAAGTCTTTTATCTATAGCCCTTTACTGAGGGATATTTTGTAACACGTTTAAGAAGCAAAAATGTTTATCTTACAGTTATGTATCCAAACAAAATAACGATTTCTCGTGTATTACGTAAATAGGGGTTTTTAGGGGTCAAAAGTCCAAAACTTTGATTACCTATATCTCAAAAAGGAAAAATATTTTGAAATGCAGTATAGGAAAAAAGATGCTTATACTGATACACTAAAGAATATACAACCATCAAAATTTCGTTAAACGGCCTCGATAAGGAGATAAGGGATCGGCCTCTAAAACGTTCTTTCTCAGATATCTCAAAAACGGTAACGAATTTCTAAACACTTGTTGAACAAAATGTCTTTAAAATTAAATGACCTTTTATTTGATATCAAGAAAAGGGGCTTGTCCCTAAAATTAGGAACCCAGATGGATCTTAAGTCTTTTATCTATAGCCCTTTACTGAGGGATATTTTCTAATACGTTTGTTATATTTTATAGAAGCAAAAATGTTTATCTTACAGTTATGTATCCTAACAATATAATGATTTTCTCATGCGTTACCTAATTAGGGGTTTTTAGGGGCCAGAAGTAAAACTCTTTGATCTTTTTATCTTAACTAGGAGAAATACAAGTATTTGAAAAGGCAATGTAGAAAAGAAGATGCTCATAAAGATACATTTTAGAGTATGCAGCCACCAATATTTCGTTTAATGGTCCTAATAAGGAGATAAGGGGTCAGCCCCTTAAATGTTCTTTTCCTGGAAACTCAATAACGGTAACAAATTTATAAACACTTGTTGACCAAAATATGTTCAAAATCATAAGCCCTTTCATCTAATTTAAAATAAGGGGCTGGCCCCTCAAATTACAGACTAAGAGTGGTCTAAATTCTTTAATCCATACCCCTTTCCTCTTTTTATGTATTACATAATTAGATATTTTAAGGGGCTGGAAGTCCAAAACTTTGATCCTTTTTCCCCAAAGGAGAACTTTTATGAAAATCGATACAGAAAAGCATTAGTACTCCTCCCCTTGTTCCAGATCATGTTTCGTTGTCGAAAATCAAATTCAATGATGCCCTAATACCTTCTAAAAATCGTACGGAAGACCTCCTCGTTGCTCGCAACGAGATCGTGTCTAGTTTTTTTTTTCTTTTTGTAGAAAGATGTCGTTGCGCTCCTGTCCTTATGTTCCTAAGGATCTTGCCGATAAAGTGGAAAAAATAAATTTTCGACGTAAATTTAACCCTTTTTACATGCAGAGCTATACATAATGAAATGCATTTTAGAATTATATCTGGAAACGTAAAACGAATTTTTATAAGACCATAAAATGAATTTGAAAAGGGTTACACAAAAAATGTGGCAGTTAACATGCTTTTTTAAAGGTGATTCTTCATTTTTGTCAAAAAAAACTTCCTCTTGAATGAAAATTCACCTGATGTTAACATTAAGAGTCAGAATTTTTATTCAAAACTGTCATTTCTGATTGTTGTTTCAAAAAGGAAGATTTTTTAAAATCGAACTTTTTGCGAAAAAAAACACGAATACCTTCGAAATCTAAGAACATTGCGTTAAATTTCCTCCATTTTTATCATGTCTAGATTCAACGACTGGGTGACCAGTATGTCCACAAATGACAGACACTGAATAGGTTCGAAGGTTCGAATCCCGGAACGGTTGGTGTGTGTATACATGTATATATATGTGTGTGTGTGTGTGTGTGTGTGTGTGTGTGTGTGTGTGTGTGTGTGTGTGTGTGTGTGTGTGTGTGTGTGTGTGTGTGTGTGTGTGTGTGTGTGTGTGTGTGTGTGTGTGTATTTTAATCCTTGAAATGTTAGAATTTCTATAACATTGAAAAAGATTAATGTGTGTGTGTGTGTGTGTGTGTATTTTAATCCTTGAAATGTTAGAATTTCTATAACATTGAAAAAGATTA
>WFKH01006014.1:50144042-50168581 GCA_016163765.1 Magallana hongkongensis
CCCCCCCCCCCCCCCCCCCCCCCCAGAAAAAATTTCTAGATCCGCGCATTGGTATGTGAAATTGAATGCTTGTACATGGTAAATACGTTTAATGAACTAAATGCTGTTGAAGTACATGTGTATGTTGACTGTCTGATCCAGGAGAATGTTGGACTTTGTACATCTTCGAGAAATGAGACTATGAGTCCAATTTTTTAAACTTTGTAATTTTTAAAATAATAAGATGTTACATCGTGACACGAGAAGCCTTGTTCCTCATGTGCTATATAAGTAGAATTGTGATAATAGTGAATTTTTCGCTTTTACTGTGATTCAACTAGATGTTTGGACTGACGCCTTCCACGAATCTCGGGACAGTCCTTCATTACTTTTAATTTCCGATTTCATGTCTGCAAATTAGACCCCAACTTCGGTAGTTTGTTGCCGTTAAAAATAGTATCCGAGTGTGTGCCTCGTTCGCTTCAGTTTTGCAGCTGAACATTATTCTAATTATGTAACTTCATTCCGCATCCAAATGTAGTAAAACTCCCATAATTTATCCCGCTTGTGTGTTTATTCTAATTATGTGTCCAATTTTGCTCATCATCCTCGGGAAGCTTGATGCCGATTCACAGGAGTGTGTATTGATGTAAAGCTATCGAATGACTCTAAACGGAAACTTTTGTTGTTGTTGCTTAAATTGGTATAAAAATGGCAGTTTAAATCGAACTAACGGGCTAGCTGGTCAAATGTTCAAATAACCCTATGTGATGGCAAGAAATGCACATTAAACGATAGCACATTTTTAGAAAAAAGTTTATGCTGCAAAGTTGAATGCGGCGAGACACATGGGAATTTCGTTTCAACTGCGACATGTTTTCGAGGTCGGAGCAGAATTTCAAGACATGTTTCATGAAGGGCTGCCTCAAGATTCGATGAAGGCGTCAGTCCAAATAATACGGAGCTCATCAGACTAAAATATTATAGGATGTTCTAAATGCAGGATATATATAACTATTGAGTCGAATTTTGACAGAAATTTTCGTTGCTCAAAATCTAAATCTAGCGTCATTTTCTGTAACAATGCAACTGATTCATTAATAACAGTTTTTAATCAACAATGCTGATTGATAAAAAAAAAAGAAGAAGTCAGATCTAGAGCTGTAAATTGTCGAATGTTTTTGTGAGGATATTTTCAGATGAATAATATAATTCACAATTTCATTCGAAAGTACTGTTTCAACACAAAAATGATGAATATGTACATTCTACATTTTACGTACCGGCATAATACAAGTCCCTAAGAACGATTGTTTTTGAAATGTCATTAGTTGTTACGTTATGACATTTACATCAGATTTTGGTTCGAATGTTGGGGCAATCAAGTACAGAATAAAATATACACACAGAGGCAGAAATATCACAACAACACAGAATGTCCATTCGAACACCACGCCAGCTAATAGGGCGTAAAACTCGTATCTGCAAATTTTTTCCGACCAATCCGTGTCCGATAAATAATATCTGTAAACACACACAAACGTCCCTACAAAAAAAAAACAACGAAAGGATCCATATTACTTGATTCCGGAAAGAGATATGTTACTGAATCAGTGTGTGTACTAGAGTTACTGTTATCTGTACTTGTGTAAAATTAGCAAGCACATCCAATAAAGGTGCGGTCAGACGATACGATTTTCCATCAGATTTTCTCATCCGCTTCGCTTTCGACTAAAATCGTACCGTGTGACCACCTAAGTCGAAAGTCGAAAGCAAAGTCTGAAGTCGATTGAAAATCTGAAGTGCGTCCGATTTTCAATCGACTCTCTGGTGAGAATCGTGACGTCACAATGATTTTTTCCCGTACAACAAAAATATTGAATAGGTTTTATTAATCGAAAATCGATTGTAAAATCGTATCGTGTGACCACCTCAACAATCGACTCCAATCGACTTACCTGAGCAAGTCGATTGAAAATCTGATGGAAAATCGCATCGTGTGACCGCACCTTAACTTTGTCAATTAATTCCCAGCTACGGTATTAAAAATTTATAAGTTTAGCAAAATTACTAGATGGTAATATATATGATAATGAAGGTACATTACCCGACGCTGTTAAAAGAATTCTGAAAACCAACAAAGAAATCCAAAATGATCCGGATTCTACTTTTTCCTCTTGTCCGACACAGCCACCGACGCGTTTTGTCCATACCATGACGAGGATGGGAAACACAAAAACCGAGAGGACGCCATCCGCAATCAGGAAGTAGGACACCAGGATTTCATCCAGACAGTTTATGTAACAGACAACACCTAGAACGAGACAACTTGCATTAAAAATCACCAGAAAACTTTTATTTTTAATTCAATTATTCAAAGTGTATCGAGCATGCAAGGAAAAGGAGAGATCACTCTCAATCCAATTAAAATTAGAACTTCATCCGCTCCCCGGTTTTCGATATGTCGCATGACATATCGAAAACCGGGGAGCGGATGGAAGTTCTAATTTTAATTAGATTGGATCACTTTTTGCCAAATAAAAAAAAAACTGAAAAAAAACAAAAGTTCGATTACTTTTCTTTTTCCATAGTCATACAGCATCTAACAAAATAATATCTATCACATGCAAAAAAACTTCTGATGATAGAGAAAAATACTTAATTTAAAACTCTGTTATAGTAGTTATTGAAAAAGACAAATGTTGATTTTCAAATACCAGAACAGGACAGAAATATCCCAACCAAGCAGTAAAGTCCAATGAATACGGTACTCTCAAATCTGCAACCTGTTATGGGTAGAAAAAAAACCTTACACTGTATATAATTTTATACTTCTTCCATTATTGCAGTATTTATCAATGATCTGTATCAAACTATATTATAGCCACAAATACAACTATTATCAAAGAAAAAAAATCAAATCAAATTGAAGTTAAGTATTTAGATCTTCTTCCATACAGTTAACGCATTTTGGGTGTATTTTATCAAATGTACATGTATTGGCAAAGATAAAGAATTGAAGAAAAACCACACTAACACATGCAGTATCGATGATGGAGAGAACTTCCTAACCGTTCGCGGTACCCTCGGAACCCCTTAGACCCCTTCCAGCTCTTGTAGACCATTGACGAGAAGCTTTGGGATAAAACGCTGTCCTGTCTTTTTAACGATCTCCGTGATTCCTCCGTCTGTGTTAAGGAAACCTCAATGTCGTCAGCGTTTTCATCTGGAACACATTGAACAGTTGAAAACAAAATCGATGCAATTTCAATCCGTCTCTACATTCCTAGAAATTACAAAAATAACTAGAGGTACTGTGAGCAAGCTCACAAATGATACCCCCAGCTAAGAAAATATAATAACTATAAAGTAATGGCTGCATCATTTTTCTTATAGTGACCTTGAACTTGCACAGATGACCAAAGCTCAAGATCAGGACATATTTACAGGTCACAAGCAATCTTTGTGTCAAATTTTAGCTTCTAATCAGTTTCCATTACAAGACATGGACTAGACAGGAATTATGCACTTTTTTTAACAATGACCTTGAACTTGCACATCTGACCCACCCTCAGGTCATGAGCAAACTTTTTTGAAGTAGGAACTTCCAATACTTCTCCATAAGAAATGTAGCATACACGAATTATGAACTTTTTCTTACAAAGACCTTGAACTAGCCAAAATGACCTTGGCTCAAAATCATGACACATCCTCAGGTGATAAGCAATCTTTATGTGAATTAAGAGCTTCCAATGTTTTTCCACAAGAATAATAAAGACTGGACACGAATTTTGCACTTTTCCTTCCAGTGACCTTGAATGTGCCCAAATGACCTTGGTTCAAAATTATGACACATCCTAAGGTCATAAGCAATCTTTGTGTGAAGTAAAAACTTCCAAAAATATATGGACCGGACACGATTGCACGGGCAGACGGACCGACACACCGACGGACAGACGGACAAGGTGATTTCTACATACCCCCCAAACTTTGTTTGCGGGGGTATAATTAATTAAATTACAACGAAAAGTTTTTCACATTAATATTGCAAACAAATGAATCAACCTAACCAGTAGACAAATGCCTGAAAGTAATTATTACACAAAAGAAATAACAGAAATGGCGTAATACAAGATCCCATGTGGTAGTCAATTCATTGTTACTTTTCAATCATTTAAAATTAAACTTAAAATATTAAATAAGAGGATTAAAATAAAAATTAAATATTTAATAGCATAGGAAAACAATTGCAGCAATGCATTATAAACAATTGTATTGATAAAGATGAACATAGACACGCTGTCATAGATAGTATCAAATACTTACACGGGAAAGAAGACATTATTCTTTATATCATAACCTCTTTCTTTGCTGTACGTAAAACGTATTTGAGATTTGGTCTAACCTTAACCAAAGGCAATTACGCCATGAATAACTTGTCATACTGAACAATTTTCTACTCCAGCCAAAGGAGAAATACTGGTTGGAACACCGTTTAGAAGCAATTAAATTTTAACAGTATTTACTTCGTTCTAATTATCGAATCTATGTAACGAGTTAAAGTCTAGTGCCTTAAAGCTAAACTCAGGACCGTTGAACGCCGGAATAAGGGTAAGGGAGTTGGCAGCTATTACGGGAAATACCCCAACCCCCTTTTTGCCCCTTTCAGAATTGTTGCTTAAGGTTTAGAAATCTAATCGTCATATCATACATGTAATATTATTTGTATGAGAACCGTAATACATATGTAGGTTCCATCGATAGAATAATTTGCTTTCCTTTTCGTACATGCTAAGATTTACGTTAAAATTTGTATCAAGGACAGAACTGGAAGGCGTTTATCAGATGAAGAAGCTTTCTGTTCCAATATTCCCGTACCAATATCTGTATTCCTGATATTTTGTTACTGATTATACATGTAAATGAATTATCATTAATATCTCTTGCTTTCACTTGAAACTAAACCACCACCACAGTATATGAGCAGTACAAGACCTAATACGGAGACCGCTGGTCCCGGATAAGACTGCTGACGTAGAAATCCGGATTTGCTCTGATGCATGGACAACTTCATGTGCTGTTTCCCTTCTGTTTCGAACAGTTCGTCAAACGTGGGGAAGTCAAACAGTGGTGTGGAAGGGGAGGAGCGGAGGGAAACCCCGGAGATATTAGACACCTTCCGAAGAATTGACCGCTTCCTTTGGACGTCATCTGATGACGTCGAGGTAGGAGAAATCGGCGGTTCGTCCTCATTCTGGGAGGATGATTTGACTCCACTGTCTGTAACAGTTGAACTCAAACAATTGTTGCAGAAAAGGGTTTGCTTCTAATTCAATCACCAAACATAAACTATGAGCATTCACTTACCAATCATTATTACCCTTATTGTGTACAAATTCTAATTCTTAAGAATCTATGTAAAGGACATATTTGTTAATTTTTGCGATTTGCGTTAAACAATTTTATTTTGGAAAATAATTGTCAAGGTGTTACGCTGCACGCTCTGTTTATTTTGCGTGTCAATGATCTTGACGAAGCTTCTCTGCATATATTATACAAAGTTATTTATATAATTCCTCAACAATATGGAATCTAACGTCATGAATGCATATACACTGACAAACAATGGAAAAGGGAATCAATGACCTTTAAAAAAAACAAAAACAAGATTCCTTCAATAATGTCTCTGTCCTACATGTACAGGCAATATTTTGCTTTTGCGTCTTGAAGTTCTAGCGTTTCTAAAGAGTTTAGAATCCTTATACTTCATTTACATCCATACAAATAATGTCATTTTGACAAATGTTTCCCCTATATATCTAAGTTTTGAAAATACAATCATTTTAGGGGGCCATTACCTTCCGATTCTTGACTCCTGGAGTTTGACAGCCAGTTGTACGTGGGTGATTTGAGATTGGGGCGGCATGGCGGCGGTCCATTCAAGTCATCGTCTGCGGCAAAAGTCCACGTGACCCCTGATTGGATCGGTGCTTTCACAAAGTCCTCACGATGGGTAGCTTCTGAAACTTGCAAAATTCCTGACATAGTGGAATATGACACAAAAATCACTTTGCAGCCATTGTACTTTTTAGAATATGAAATTTGACAACAAGAACTATTACGAATGCAGATAGCTGTCAGGGTCGTGATAATAGAGAAATTTACGGGACGAAAAGTGTAAAATCACAAACCATGTCGGTTGAATTATATAGAGGGCGATTTTATTTTTCTTAAGTTGGATACCAAAGGCTATAAACATCTTATTAAAAGGTTAATTGCTCATGAATAAAAATATATTCGGATTTCGCAAAATGTTGTCTTAACTTCTTCTATTAATTTTGATAGAATTACAGAATTATTATATAGAATTATTATAGTGCACACAATGTACACCGAAATCTCTAATCTCTCTCTCCCTCTCTCTCTCTCTCTCGAGAGACATTTACCATTTACATATACCTCACATGCACGAATAAATGAAATTATATATATATCTTAAATGAATAATGATAAATGCTTTAAGCCACCGGAATGAATTTAAAGATCCTACAAAAATAAGATATTTTTTTAATACAATACAGAAAGTTTTTTTTTTTACTTTTTATCGGTCAAATTATATATGCAATTAACAAAACCATCATGCTGATGATGCTATGTGTTGCGATGTCAGCAAAATGGTTAACAATGCAATCTGAGCGTCTTCTTCATCACAAAAGCCGACATTTACCCTGTGTACAAACTCAAAGCATAGGCAAAGTGTTGCGGGTTACAGTACTAGACTAAGTATGTCAACTCGCATTATCATTTATGTCAGTGTGAATTAGCTTCAGCGCACTATTTCTGCATGGTGTCAATTTTGTTAGAAAACAACGCAATCGCTCTTAATTATTGCCTCAGCGTACTATATTGAACACAGATGGTTGATAAATATCCGGAATATTGGTAAATATAAAACCGGATACTAGTGGTTTCCCCTCGATCGTACATCATCCAGGGACCGTCTCGCAAAAGTCTAAACCTTTTTACATTTCAGGGACGTTTAATAAATATAATAATGAATTGATTTTGCCCACATCTATTTGTCTCGTAATGATATAGCAACGTAGTCTATCTCTTTCCCAATGGTAAGCAGATAATGTAATTATCTATAATTATAGCATTCGTTGGCTGTTTCCCTCATAGCCTTAAAAATATGAAATCCTTATGCACGGTTTATTTGGAAAATTTTTCGTTATACGCACGAACCGAATGTTTTCAAAGATTGATATTGTAGCGCAGTAATTTGTAGCATATTACATTATATCATCTTGCTTATAATTTACACGTGTCTTGATTTCCTTCTTATGTAGGTCACAAAAAATTATGATAAATGGGAATACTAACAACATTTACATGCTCTAATCCGCGTGCTGAACATATTAATTTCCTTATTGTTTGAATACACACATGTATACATGTACGTGTGTCACTGCTGTTGTATCCTTTCCAACAAACCCTGTCTTTTTTGCTCGCTTTTTTTTAAAGGGGGGGGGGGGGGGGGGGGTTAGACAGCTTTTTTTACAACTACACAAACGACTGTTGCATGCTTAATTCTACTTTCGGCCAATAGAAGATTTAACCTGGATGAAGCAATTCTCCACAATTATGATATGACCAAATTTGAAAACGTGGCTAATGATAAATCATACAATGTTCCATAATCATTCTCGGGAAAAACTCAAAATACTAAGAATAAACAAAATCATTTCAAACGCAATAATTCTTCAATCTATATAACATCATCCTTATAATGCCAGTGGTCCTTAACTTGTTACATGTAACACGTTACGATAAGCCACGTAACTATATAATTAACGAGATAATTCGCTCGTTGAACGAGGTATATATACATATATGTATATACTCTTTATAACCAGTTAACTAACTCAGTAACGAGATAATTATCTCGCTCGCTAAAACTGGATAACCATCTCATCATAACGAGATAATTTTACAAAATTAAATTTAACTAATTTTTCACAAAATAAAAAAAAATTATTTATCCTGGAATTTACTCGCCAATTCATGGCGTTGCCCTTTGGTCAGACATTTTCCTTCAGCCATTCACAATATTATAATTATATAAAACAGTCCATTCTGTCAATCTGATGATAGAAAATAAGTCCTAATTACTAGATAATTAACACATCACAAATGAGGTTGCTCTGTATGTATTTTAAAGTATGACAACCAACAAAGAGATAAAATTGACATGATTCAAATCTTTTATATGAGTCATTCATTATCAATAATGTTTTATAAATTGTTTGGTTCATAACAAAGAAAAGTGGAATCCTAGGCTAAGTATCTTCAATGAATCAGCAGTTAAATCACCTCCAATGGCAGCTGAATGTTTGTACACATCCATTTCCAGAATTTTGTGAAACACAAAGCAAACACAGTGCCATCGTAACCTTTAGATGAAATGTGTTGTGCTACTATTAGATGTCATAACAATAATTTCTTTTGGGCATAACTTGCAAGTAGTTTCCCTGAGAATGAAATGCAGCAAACAAAAATCACAAAATAAAACCATAAACAAAAATCCTTTTACACTGATGATGCCATTTCAAAAAAGAAAAATATTATTTGGGAAAAAATGGTTATACAATGTATTAGTAAAACATACAAAAAGGACAAATATGGTTCAAAACATCACAAGTTTAGGACAATAAAACCATCAACTTAAGATACATGTATATCAATCTTTATACAGGTTTTAATTTATAAAAAATTAATACTCTAACTACAGTAAACGTTTTACAAAAATATCATGACTTGGCAAATTCTGGCTCAAATGTGACTCAACACAATAGCTAGGGCCTGCTACATTAATATTGCAAGAAACTCTGCCTCATGTTATATAAAAATCTAAGTGCACCAGCTGTGTCATGTAAAATAAGTGTAAAATAAGTACAGTAGAAAAAAACCCCACATTTTACACATTTTATATCAGTAAAACTGGGTACTATTTAGTAGAAAGGGTGGAATAGGATACATTTAATATCAGGAATGAAAAACTTACATGTATAAGGTGACAATACAAAATTGTTATATTTTGTTGTAAATAAAAATAGGAGATGCATAAATGGACAAAAATATCACAGCATTTTTGTGAAAATCAAAATTTAAACCATTTTTACATGCAAACAAGTTTAAGAGCATCAGTTTCACCATTTCATGCAAGGTATTTGTCTATCTCCATGTTTTCATACATACATGTACATTAACCACATCCTTCATCTTTTGTACAGTAATACTGCAAATGACCACAACCTTAACTTTACTGATAGGTGCTAACATCCTAACTTGCATCCTTTACAGTCAAAATCTGGAAAAATCAACCACCATAACCCTTGGCTCACTAGTAGTTAAATGGGGACCACCAAACTGCTTGACCCTTAAATGCACCAATAGCCCAACTAGCACAGTTTCCTAATAAATGAATGAACCACAAAGATAACTTGATTTTCAAGACTTATCATTCGCAACAAAATTTGGCTTTTCTGGAAAATTGCATCCATAGTTCTGTATGACTTCCCGGGCAGCATAAGTACCACATTGTATACATGTCTCAGTGTGCTTTCCTTGTACAAACTGGGACAGGAACCCTCCTACAAAAGCATCTCCGCAGCCGTTGGTGTCCTTTATCAAATCTTTCTCCACTGGAACAACCGGAATTTCCTGGATTTCATCTCGTCTTGCTACGATTGTTGGAGACCGCCCCTGGGTGTAAATTACTGTCCTGCCATGCCGTTGGTTAACTTTGGGTAAATGGACAGTTTCATGAGCAATCTCTTTAACATCGGTAGTTGTGAAACCTAATTCCTTTCCAAGTTCCTTTGCTTCATCTCCATTTCCAAAAAGAACATCAACGTACTGTAAAATGTTCAATTCAGAGTCCGCAAAATGGGAACACAAAAACGTGGCATGGAGGTTCATAATGACAACTTTGTCATTATCCGCAGCATGCTGAAGAATTTTTAATACTGCAGATTTGTTCACACTTAAGGTAAATCCACCAATATAAAAGTACTTGGCCTTTTCAACTAAACTCCAAATTTCAGGATTGTTTAGGAAGTTGATGTCAAACAGCTTAGCAGCTCCTAGGTCTGTCACAAGAGATCTGTCCTCTCCTGTTATGATAGCACAGCATTTCCCTGTGGACTTCTCTGGATGGATGTCGTATTTGACATTCACACCCACTTCAGTCGCTTTCTTCATTAAAATTTCCTCGTACATATCTTTGCCTGCTGCACCAAAGAAGGTGGTGGCATTTGGCCTCTGAAGGAGCCACTGAGCCACTCTAATGGTATTCTGAGTGGCACCCCCCGCGAGATAAATTGGTTTGTATTGTTTGACACATTTTTCAAACAAACTCATGTGTTCCTCCTTGGCAAGAATTGCATTGTTTGGCAAAAGGTTGTACTCTTTGAGCAGGCTCTTAGCGCCAGGGCCAGTTATCGTCATGTCCAAGAGGGGGTTACCAACCCCGAGTAAAATTCCCTCTGGAACTGAGCCGATCATATTGGAGTACTTTCTGACAGACTACAACATAACAGAAGAGATAAGTTACATAACAGAGCAACTGTGCATAATCCAGTGCAATGTGTGCATATTGTGTATTTGTATCTGTACAGTGCAGTACATGTGACTTTATAACAATTGGAAAGCTATTTGGATTTATTCAACTAAACTCATGCCAAAATCAGGTATCTCCCAATTTTATTCATAGGTATTCAATTTATTTGTCATTGACATAAATATATATCTCCCATAATTCTTTTCGATGTTCAAAGATACCTTTTAGATAATTTTTCAATAATAAGTTCTGATATTTATTGGTAAAAGATTGTTTCATTATTGTGTATCAAATGCAAGCACTTTATTCTATTACTGACAAATTGACAAACATTTTTTGAACGCATTATGTATGTTATATATTTTCACAAATCATAATGCAAAAAAATAATAATTTATGACAAAAATGTCTCATCGTACAATTTTTTTTTATTATTTTAAATAGCAAAACAATATGCTAAAGTAAACGTAAAGTTCCTTATCGCAATCTGCATACCTCAGTAACCTTTTAGCGCCAAAGAACTACACTGTCACTCAAATCAGCTTTTAATTCCAAAGTTATAGGTGCAAAGTGTTATGAAACTTACCTGAGTGTGTATTGAAGACACGGGGCTGGTCGCTTGACAGAGGTGTAGAATAGAAAGAGGCCAAGGGTACCGATAAGACAGTGATATATAGCGTGCACATGTAACAGCCTTCCGTAAAATGAGGATCTTACGCGTCGGTTCCATGTGTATATACTATAGTGGTGATGATACGAATCTCGTCCACTTAGAAAATATGCCCGAGTTAGCGATTTACTCTCGTCAGTAAGGGGCCCAGCAAGGGAAAATATATGCATGGTTTTCTCATTTGCACAAGATGAACATGAAAAATTAGTGGCACATGTGCGAGGCTTATTAACTAATATACAAGATCAATTTATTAAAAGCTGATGATTTACTTTCAAAATATCGGCTGATTGGTTTCAATAAGATCGGACGGACTGCCATATGCAACATAATGCAATTTCAGTGAACCTAGCTCGATCCATATGGGCACTCGTGTAGCCATACGTTGACCAGAGTATGCATAGTTTCAATACAATTGCTTGCACGTGGATTCTGATAGTCATAACTAAGTGCATGCATGGCATGAATTTGACCCAGCGAGAGTTCAATACAATATTATCAGTGGAAGCTCATAGGATTTGGTGAAAAGATTCTAAGATGAGTGGCGGATCCAGAAGTTATTTCGCATGCACGGATCTAGAGGGGCCGGTTTCTAGACCCTCCCTAGCTCCTACTTTGAAAATTTAGAATTATTATATTAAATAAAGTTACTGCAAGGTCTTGGACCCCTTCCCCGGGCAAAGAAAAATTTCACCCCCCCCCTCCGAAAAATTTCGTAATCCCCTCATATTTTAGACGAGTTCCAAACACAACGCGGAAGGGAAATGAATTAATCTTATATAGAGTAACTTGTCATTTCAAAACAATATACATTGTAGTGAAAAATTCTTAAATACATGAAACATGCAATGGAAAATTAAAAACGCCGTAATACATATGACAATAAAATCTTTCTATTGCGTTTATGCGGGGTAGCTAGCATTGCTGAAAAAATACATAACCCGCGTTAATGTATTTTTTTTTCTGCGATGATAGCTATACACTCAACAAAACTTCTATGTGTTCACCCTGATAAATAGAATATTTTGGAAATTACGAAATAAAATAATGTGAAATTTTCCACATTTCGCAACTGATAATTATGTCTTCTCATCAATAGCACAGATACATGTAAAATAAGACAACAGCGATTAAAATCAATTACCCGTGACGAAACGTCAAAACATTAAATTGGTATTTTTCTGCGCGTGCTTAATATGACTGGAAATTTTTTGTGATTGATATAAGTCTTTGGTAATAGTTAAAAATGAAAAAAAAACCCACTTAATATGGCCAAAATGATCATTGAAAAAAACCAGACAGAGCCGTTGGAATATTGGTGTCTGCATTGTTTCTACGACAGATTGTTCTCACTTTGAATTTGCTGTTTATTTTGTCTTCAACATTGTTTTAAATATTAAGCAATCCGAAGGAAACGTTATTTTGAAATATTTTTTCTCTTCCATAAGTGTAACATCATTTCCATCGGCAATTTAAAACAATCCAAAAGCTCTGAGCGAAATTCAACCAAAACGGAAGTGCTTGTGATATTTAGCTAAGGTCAAGGTCTCGGGTCGCAAACAGAGGTCAAGGTCAATGCATCGTTCTTAACTATTTTAAAGTTCAGTGGAAATCAGTCACCCCGACGGCAAGACAAATAAATGTGCTTATTTCATATAGTAAAAGCATTATACTGGGTGAACACTTAGAACTTTGGTTCAGTGTATAAGACTATACCTTTAGAGCCCGAATAAAGCACCAAAGAGAGAATTTTATTATTTATATTTACATATTTTTTAAAAAAACTATTTAATCAATTAATTATCCATAAATGTAAGTAAAAGAATGTAAAATTATGCTTGTTGATTAGCAGCCAATTTATATGTGAACGTTGCCATGGTAACAACAGCTAGTCTACTTGGAAGTCTTAGGTCAGTCCGTGCAAGTCCGTGAAGTTCGAGCTACCATTTTAATTTGGAACAGATTATTGATTTTCATTTCTTGTTGGGACAAAATACTCATTTCATTGTGACCAAGGACAACAGACACCCATCTTCCCAAGTCAAGGGTTTCTGATCCGCTCCGCTCTACATAACTGTAATATTTAAACAATAAAATGCTTTCTTTGGTGATTCATTCGGGATATGAAGGTAGCGACATTGCAGAAAAAATACATAACCCGCGTCCTATATTAAAATTTTAAAGGAATGACTGTTATAACATATTATTATTCTGTTAACAAATCAATGAGAGTAAAAAATTAAAAAAAAAAATTACACTACAGTCTGAACGATTATGTTTGATGCAATAGCTAGATCAAGGTTTAGGCTAACACAGGGTATTTGCAGGTTGTAAAATACAAATATAAGTAATAAACAACGATTATTTAGTGAACATGGCGTTATGAATAGCAATTGCTCTGCTGGCATATTTTCCATGATGCGCGCTAGCAGAGCAATTGCTTTTCATAACGCCATGTTCACTATACCACCGTATAAATAATCGTTGTTTATTTCTTAAATGTAGAGCGGAGCGGATCAGAAACCATCGACTTGGGAAGATGCATGCACCTGACGTTATACATGATATTTTTCTCATAATCAAAAATACGTATATACCCTCTATACCTAGTAATATTAGGCACGGGGTACATTTTTTTAATATAAAAAAAATATATAACATCAGGTGCCTGTGGGTGTTGTTAGAGGAAAGGTTTGCAAAATAGCAAAAAATCACCCAATGTGTAAGGGGGTGGGTTGCACAGAAGCAATATTGGCAAATAAAAGTTTACATTGAAAAGGGGCATGCATGATAATTCCTGCTGAAACAGAATAGGTTATTTATTTTCTAATTTTCGAATGCCCCCTCATTGACAATGGCTGACAAAAACACGAAATAATAATGATTAATAATAATAATAATAATAAGAAAACAAAAAAACAAAAACAGATTCTTTCCGTGGCTGTACTAAGGTCGAAGTATTGGCCATTTGAATTTTCTGAAGCACCAGCAAATAATCTGTAATGATAATCGTAAAAGATTACAGTTGATCCGTATCAGTTTCATTATTAACTACATGTTGAGTTTTTAACTCGATAATATCAAAATTATACTCAAGTGCCATATTCTCCAAAAATGAGTCTTGCTGCTCACTCAATGGAAATATTAAAATGATGTACTTGGTGTGGTAAGAATCCTGTTAGACTGATCCGACTCTATAATACTTGGCTTGCTTTGTGGCAATTTCGAAGGTTTCTATGCAGAAAGTCTAAAGCTGTCTTGAATTGGCCTTCCTGATGATGTCTGGGGTGTGTGTTCCCCACTTCAAGTCCTCAGAAAAGGCTACTCCTGCATGTACATGTATGTACGGATTTGATAGCCCTCGTTGGAAAATTGTGTTGATTAGATTGTAATATATACACTGTAGTGATAGCTTTTGCTTGGACTCTACAAACAGCCTCTTTTGGGTTTACACTACTTGGGAGATTGTTAATGGACTATAAGAATAATATTGGGCCAAGGACAGTTCCTTGCGGGACGCCTGATACCACAGTGATCGAGTGACTGTGATATTTTGCTTCTAAAGGGGTGGGGAGGATCTCTAGGGGTCGAATAAAAAGGTAGAAATCCACGTGCTGGTTAATATTTGATATATAGGATCAGCATCAAATAAGATAAATGATGTCATATTTATACTTCAAACCTTTGAATGGCTTTGCGTTTTTATTTTAAGGGACTAATTAATTCAGTGATATGAGCTCAAAATTTCAGTAAAATTTTATTTTGTCATTTTTAATGTCTAGAATGGTAAACTTGGGAATTTCAATTTTTTGTCAAGCATTACAGATTAACTGTTCTAGACATAAAATCGGGGGAAAAAACAAAATTTAGAATCTGTTAAACTCCATTATCATATGCCTCTCCACTGAGGCATATACATGTACATGTATATAGTGTTTGTCATTAATGACTACTGTCCTTTTTTCTGTCAGTCTTTCAAACTTAAAATTTAACTCAAAATTTCAAAGATGCTATGATTTGTTTATAGTATTGTTAATGTTATCAAACTTTGAAAAAAAAAGATACAAGTGGATCAAGAAATTGAACTGTAATTTTTTTCTGACCGGTGTAACGAAGAATATTGATCCGGGTTGAAAATTGACCTGGGGGTCATTTTTCAACTTTGAATACTGATCCGGGGGTGCTTTTTCAACATTGAAAATTGAGACCAAAAGCCGTGAAATTTATACCCGGGGTAATTTATCAACAGCTTGAAAGAAATTGACCCCGATTACAAAGTTTTGAACTGTCTTTGAACTGGAACTTGCTATACGCGATTTAAATAAATATACTTGAAACTTTCTGACACTTTTCCGTTAGTGTGTTAAGGGGGTATTGGACATTTCTGAAGCACTAAATTTAACAATTTCATTAACGACTTTTAAACTCTGAAAAATCTACAGAGAGGGACTGCACCTAATACCTTCCTTTACGTATGTAATCATCTACCTAAAGCAATAAGAGCTTAAATTTTATATTCAAATTTTATTGAAATATTGTAATTTACCCCTTCAGTGACAAAAAAATAGTGGTAAAATTGATGTCATGTTTGTGTGAGAAAAACTATTTAGAGATTTGAATTGAAGCAAAATTACATAATTGTGCAACAGTTTGGTTGCTATATATATTTCATTATGCAGAATTTTGTTCTAGAAAAAAATGAACGTTTTTTTTTTAATCCTGTTCATCA
This sequence comes from Magallana hongkongensis, assembly GCA_016163765.1. Taxonomy (NCBI): domain Eukaryota; kingdom Metazoa; phylum Mollusca; class Bivalvia; order Ostreida; family Ostreidae; genus Magallana; species Magallana hongkongensis. The sequence continues at coordinate 50,160,042 of WFKH01006014.1, forward strand.
TACATATTTCTAGTAACATGCAAAGTTATCATAATAGCTTTTCACAAGAAAAAAAAACTACGGACCGGAAAAAATACCTGTTTCAAGATGGATATAGATATATATGTGGTTACATGTAATAGCATGTACAGGAATGAGTATGCATGAAAATGTACATGGAGCATGCCTCAAATCACCAACGTTTCCGAAATACACATGTACACTGTAATGAAATTACGAGTTTAAGGAAAATGAACGTTAAAAATATGATTGCTGTAAAACTTTTCTCTTAGCGAATTCATCTTACTATTAGCCTATCATCATATTGTATAGTTCAGTGGGTAGGTGTAAATATGTCGCATTGTAAATTTTGCTGTAAATTTACTAGGATGATGTAAATAAAATATTTAAATACACATTTTAGATATATTAATGGGTGTAAGAACAAAAATTCACAATATGTTACATGTATATTGTAAATTTTGTATTTAAACCTACAAAAAAAAAAAAAAAAAATTACTACTGATGTGACAATTCACTGGGTAAGTGTACATACATGTACAAAATTAAACAATATGATGTATTGTAAATTTTGTATTTACACCCCTTCAGCAAATATATAAAAAAGGCATTTCTGAACGAAATAGTACATTTATATTGTGTAACCATGTAAACCAATAAAAAATTATTCTTATTTAAAAAGGTATATTTTTGAAATGCAAAACTCATAAAACATGGCGATTACACACTAAAACATCAGTATATATTAAAATCATTAATGTATATATATATACATGAAGGGTTAATCTGACAATTTGACACCTAACCATGAAAACGTTTCATGTTTTCGAGAGACTGTTTATGCTCATGTTAATATAAAACATATTAATATAAAGAATAAATATGAATAAACTGAATTTTTTTTTGAATAAATGAAAGATATAAATATCAATTCATTAATATGTGTTATTTGCTGTTAAATTTAGAACCGGTTTCATGATCAAAATTCCACGGTGCAAGTCAATTTCAACGGACTAGGGTCTTTATTCAACACCTTTGGTCTCAATATTCAACGTTGAAAAATGACCCCCGGGTCAATTTTCAACCCGGGTCAAAATTCTTCGTTACACCGGCTTCACCTTCCCGCGGGCCATAACCTCTTGACTTCAGTTTCATAAAAATGTGCATTTGAGAGAGCATTAAACAATTTGGCCATTCTTATGACACTGGCTTTACAAACCTTATTATAATGCACCTTAATTAATTTCAAATTTTTCTTCCAGTAGATTTCTCTCTCTCTCTCTCTCTCTCTCTCTCTCTCTCTCTCTCTCTCTCTTATCAAACGAAACACGAAACGCACGATCTACTGTAAACCCGCCAAAAATTGTAAACAAATGCACTTCCTGTTAAAAATGTTAAAAACATTGACACTTGACAGACTTCTATAGATCCGTATCTGTGTCGACCTTTAAAAGATGGCAGACGATATAGAAGATGTGTCATTCCTCCCAGGTTTGAATATACATTACTGTTTCATAAAGCATTAAATATTGAATTTGAATGACTAAATTATGTACATGAACGAAGTATAGTTTTACACCAATGGCACAACTTCAAGTGATAAAGACGCCACTTTCTAGGCTATGCAGTGTATGCACAGTATTGAATGTAGGGAAAGTGCAATGTTTTCCCCTTTTGTGTAAAAAAGATGTCAATGCGGTTGTTAAAAGCTTTCACCATCTGTCAAATGAAATTCTATCCAAACAACAGATGTTCACTGGGGATCAATAGAGGTCTAATGCCTGTGAATAGTTAATAGGCATTATAACATCAACATTCAATGTTAATTCATTGCTTATGAATCGAAAGGGAAAAAAATCATAGTAAATTATATATCTCTGAAATTCATTTAATTAATTCTGATTGATTTTAAGTTGCATAATTTTATTCTGCCCAAAATTATTTTACATTGTATTTTGCTTGCCGCAACTTGCATATTTTGTATTAATATTATACAATAACTTTGTATTTTAAAGGTCAAATGGCCTAACTATCTAGACAATTCAAAAATATAAATAATATGAAAGGAATGAATTTCTTAGCTATACCCAATTTATTCTCATATATAAATTATGTTGGAACAGTTTACACTTTTACAAAAAGCTTTGTGGTTTATAAATATAAAGACTAGTGTAGATTGGTTAAAACTACAATTGGGTAGCTATTGAATTAATCCCTTATACATATAGATAGAATATTGTCACAGATATTTTATTGGAAATTAATTTGATTGAATAATATAGGCATTGGCCATTACAATATCAATTTCTGAATTTACACATGCTTATTTCCTTTTGTTTGTATGATTTAGGTTCTATTTTGATAGAAAGAACATGGGACGTTATTGGCCGAAATATGCCGTGTTTCAAATATGCACAGCACAAAACATTTTCAAAAGCCTTGAATTGATCAAATCCAGTTGTATATAACATTTATGTGTGACCTAAACATATACATCATGAAATTGACGCTGAAAACTGGCCTGTTTTTAGCAAGATGTCGAAATTTTATCGAACATTTAAGTGCGACGTCATGCATATTTACACAAGAAATCACCGATTTCTGTTAAAGCTGTCTAGTCCATTTTTATATTAAATTTTAAACGATGGTTTTGCTGAGTATGTGTATAATAATAGGCATTGTAGTAGTTTTCCGGTCCATTAAGCCGTATTTTCATGGAAAAATGATATACATTATTTGTTTATAAAACAAACGTTACATAAAAAGATACCGTGTTATTTCACTCGTCGTCGAGGCGAGTATAATTGTATTACGACTTTGACATTCGCTTTAAATAAAGAAAATAAGGTTTCAAAAATGTTTAGGCAAATCAAAAATAAACCTGTGTACATTTTTTATCACTAATATTTCTGAAAGAATGTTTTGTTTACGATTGATGAAGAAAATGCGGGTTGAGTAAACCCAACTAATCGGGGATGAAACCAAATGGATCCCTTTTCTAAACATTCCAATGATGCATTTTTTGTGTTCCCATACAGAATTTATTTTTATTTACTTTGAATATTTCTTTCTTTAAAAAGAAGATCGATTCTGCTGGTGTAAATAGGTGAAAGTCTGTAATTTTTTAAGATAAATTAATTAATATGTATAGAAAATTATTTGATATTTTTATAGCCAAAAAATCAGACCAAGCAGTTTTAATCTGTGTTGTAAAAATATTTCTTACCTCATAATTCGTATTATGATTGCACACAACATCAGTATCACACAAATAGGTAACAAATGTCTTTGACAAAAATTTTCGCAGGGATTTGTTCTTTATGTGTGAAACATGTCTCTGCTCACTCTTTTTAATGCGCTTGTGGCAGGTTGCACAGGAGTACGGCTTAAGTTTAGACGACATGTTCACTATTCTCTGAAAATTGAAAACAAGGATCTTAATGGGATGAAATTGAATTACTTGAAGGAAAAATATCAATCTTTAAATGTTCTATCTTTTTTTAACACATGCACGTCACCAATGACGCAGCCAGCCAGTGTAGGGGTGTGTTTTCATAAATGTGTTTTATAGATATTATTTTAAACTTTGGGAATAACTGATTATTTCAAATAGAAAAAATTAACCTCGAATTAAAACCAGAAATTAAATGGACTTTGTAATTGTTTCTGCATTCTACTTCAAGTGTTATACTTTTTAAGACATAAAGTCACAAGATGGCGATTCAAATGTTTTGTTGAATTGTTTGTAACAATTCATTTGGTTAAATATTATCATAGGTCAACAGTTTCGGTATGCGCTGATCCATTAAATTTTTTTTCCCTGGGGGGTGGGGGGGGGTGTTTGAAAAATGAGGCATATTGGCCATTTACCATGTGAATTTTGGAAATTTAATTCTCCAAGGGGGGGGGGGGGGGGCCTACCCCCCCCCCCCACCCCCCCCCCGACCCCCATAACTCTATATCCGCGCATGAGTTTTGGGCTTGGGAGTCGCAGATTACAAGTTTAAATCTGCATGCGGCTTTTGGTCATATTTACTGATTATAAAACTTAAAATTCATAAGTTTTTAAATACAAAACTGTATTTTTTCACCTATATGACTGTATATGTTCTTTCTTATATACCAGTATCATTTAATAACAGTTATGCGTAGATATTGTACATATGCTGACATATTTTTTGCCACATCGATATATCAGTAAATGTGACAGGTTTTTTTTAACTTTAATAACTGAGTATTTTTCAAGCTGAACAGAGTTAAGAAATTAATACATTTATGGCAATTAAAGATGCGATGTTATAAAAACCTATATAGTCAACAAGAAAGTCATAGGGTGGGGGGTTTGGGTTACATGCTGTAAAAGTACTCATAGATGCATTGAGTATTTATTAATGTCACTTTTACATAACTCTGTTAATATTGACTATACATAGTGATGGGCAATCGGACCAAAAAGCATAATCAATTATCGGAAATAATCGGACACATGTAATCGATTAATAATTAATCGATTATAATCGGAATTATCATCCTAATTGTTAAAAGTGCATGGCTTATTATAAATATAGCAGAGTTACAACTTATAACTTGTGTATTGTTTGCTTCCTTTGATCACAGTTAAATAAATCTGAATTTCAAGTAATGAAATTTAGTTTATAATGTCTCCAAAAAAGAAATAATTTAAAATCTAAAAAAAATTACTTTACACATCACCACCAACACTTTCTATGTAGTTCCTAAAACTGTAAAACTAGGGGCGTTTAGGGAACTAATTCAATATCCTATAATCTTATGCAGTTTTTTTTAAATGATTTATTTGAAATAACAAGACACTTGATAACTATAAAATTCTGTAAATGTATTTGAATATTGAAATGAAAGAGTATTTTTTCCAGACATGCAATTTTTACACTGTTTGTGACTTGCTATCCAACTTGATTTTCGTTTTAGGGTTTCTTTGTAGAATTTGTAGAAAATAAAAAAAACTCCCAGATATCTGACATTGATAATCAACCCGATCTCCTTTATTTCTTTGAAAATTGTTACTGTTACCATTCACGCTATCAACTACCGCTATTTTGATTTTCTTGTTTATAGATCGTGTTTAAAATGCAGATAATAAAATCTGAACCAAAAACTGACCAAATTCTGGTTTCCTTTTTTTTTTTTTTTTGGTTAAATATGTCGGCGACTGTTATTTTGAAATCGATTAGTAGCATCGGGGGTTTCAGAACGATAGATAATCGATCATCGACGACAATCGTTTCATCACTAACTATACATGTATAATAGTCATAGATGGTTGCAAATCTGCGTGTTTATGTTGTAGGTACAAGTACAGCAAAACTCGTTTATAGCGAATTTCAAGGGACCATAGAAAAAACTTCGTTATAGCCGTAATTCGTTATACGTTTATAGCGAATTCGTAAAAAATCTTATATTGAATTCGTTATAAAATAATCAGCTGAGAGTACTTTAAACTATCGTAAGTCATAAAATCAATATTACTGTCATTTACAAAAAAATGTAAATATAACCTTTTCACTTTGGTTAAAAAAAAATTTGTATGATGCTTCAAGTTAAGTTAAGTATTGATCATATATTCATCCTAAAATTTTATCTTTCTTCAATGAAATTTGTAATGGAAAATATTCGTTATATAAATAATTTTGCCTGCGGGGGTCTTAAAATTACTTCGTTATAGCCATAAATTCGTTATAGCCATGTTCGTTATATACGGCAATTTTCTATAGATTTATATAAGAACTTTGCCAGGACATAAATAAGAATTCGTTATCGCCGTAAATTCGCTATATCTGTGTTCGTTATATTCGAGTTTTGCTGTATCTATGATAATGTCTGACGAAGCTTAGTGACAGCCGGCGTGAAAGGCGCTATAATTCTTTCTTTAAACTAAGTGAAAATATGTTTTCATTCATGAGTGTTGTTACGTATAATTTAAGAATTAGTGGAACAACATAAAATGCTAACAGAATAATAACTTATCAATTAATTCATTCTGCTAATTAGCTTCTTGCTCAGCGTCGATAGCGTTGTTGACGATGATACCGATTGATAAAAGTGTAAATGACGTCGGTAAAATATCATTTTCCATATTCATTTTTTTAAAAAATTCATATTGATCACGTGCGACAACCAACACCATTTTAAATGTATGAATAAATGATGAAATGATGAGCCTGCATGTGAAATACAAAAGTGGTTGTCGCATGTGAAAGCATCAAATTTAAACAAAAACTATTCATATAACAGTATAAAGTAATGCATTTGAACGAGCATAACATGTTTAGCATACATTAGTGACGTCATAATGAAAAATGATGTCATTTTAGTGCCTGTGGGATCCAGCTAATATCATACCTACTTCAATACACAACATCAATAACCCAGACAAAGACATTGAAAAAATCGTTAATTTTGCCACCAAATACTGCCAATACCGTATCGTTCTGAATTAAAATGATAAAATAAATAAAATATGCTTGTTTCAGATTGTTTATTATAAGTTTCTTTTTTGTTTTATTCAAAAACCAGCTTACATGTAATAATAATAACTAAAACAAGAAGTTCAAGCCTAAATGGATTCCAGATTAGATATTAAGTTAAATTTCATTTCGTTCAATTTTATTCCAAATCCATGCAGCCACTTATTTTAAATGTGTATTGTGTCATTCTCAATTCCTAGTTTCCTACTTCACATGTACCACAACTGAAATACATGTACTTCATGCTTCTCTACACCTGCATCCACATAATCTACAAAAATATCGAGAATCTACATTAGAATTGTTCAAAAAGAGTATACACACTGTATTATAAGTTTTCCTTGCACTACAACAGTGTACAGGCATGAACATCAGTAAATTCCTAGAAAATCTGTCCTGATTAATTTTTCTCCTCACCTGAGAACAATTCCTTTAAACTGAAAGATTTGTTGAGAAGATCATATAGAGGAAATTTATAAGTTTTATACCAATGCATAGATTATATAAAGTAAGATTTGAGGCATATAACTATAATTTACATGTGTTATGATCACATTTCATTTCTAACTGTATTGATGTTTTACTTGGCTAGCATCAGCATGATACCAGCTTACTGATGCATAAAAAAAAAAAAAAAATCAATTTATCGTTGGTCATAATCTGTCAGGTTTGTATGTACACTCTGTGTTCATTCACTGGGATATAGTTATCAATAGTGGAACGTGAAGGTGTATTTTGTAGGCTTTCATGATTTTGTTATTAGCTCACCTGAGCTAGCTTTTCTGATCAGTTGTCTGGAGTCTGTCTATCTGTCCATCCATCCATCTGTCAACTTTCAATATTTTGGGACTTCTTCTCCAGAACCACTTGGCCAATTTTAACCAAACTTGGCACAAAGCATTTTTAGGTGAAAAAGATTCATGTTTGTTAAAATAAATGGCCACACCCTCTTTCAAGGGGAGATGATTTAGAATTATTGAAAATTTGTTGGCATTTTTATATAAAATCTTCTCAAAAACCATCTGGCCAGAGAAGCTGATACTTGTGTGGAGGCATCCTCATGAGGTTGTAGATTTAAAATTTGTTCAAATCATGATCCCCAGGATTGGAGTGGGGCCACAGTTAACGTTGTGGGTTAAATTTTTACATAGAATAAATAGAGAAAAATCTTTAAAAATCTTTTCTTCAAAACCATTTGACCAGAAAAGCTGAAACTTGTGTCAAAGCATGCATCCTCAGGTAGTGTATATTTATAAAGTTTGTTCAAATCATGATCCCCTGGGGTGAGGTGGGCAACCATGGGGTTCAATTTTTACAAAGGAATAAATAGTATGTTAACAAGTTATCTAAAAAACTGAAATAACAAAAGGGACTTGATATTTATATGTGGAGAAAATTCGAATATTTTTTTTAACAAGATCTACTAAATTGTCAAGATATTTTGTATTTGATTGCCATAAAGCTGATTTGTTCAGAGTTATGGCTATTTTTGCTAAGGTGAGCAATGTGGCCCATGGGTCTCTTTTTTTGTCTACAGGTGACACCTTGAACAGGAAGTCATTATATGAGCCTTCCCTCCCACAAAGATGTCGACAGTTAATCTGCACTAAAGGAAAGGCAACAGCCATAATAGTAGGGATGGGAATTTTCATTCTCCTGGTGGCTCTAATTGCGGCATTTGCAAGATCAGGTTCCAGAACCTGTAATGGTCAAACTACAGAATCAGTAACCCCAACCGCTGCACCAGTTGAAGATTACATTGCCACAAATGGTGAAAAGTTCCCTTGGAGGAATATTAAACTTCCATCCTCAATTTCTCCCTTGGAATATGATATTTATCTCCATCCTAATCTTACTCAGAAAAAGTTTTCAGGGGATGTGACAATCAAGTGTGAAGTCTTAGAGAAAACAGACTTTATAGTTTTACATTCCAGAGATTTAGTTGTCACACAAGTGTCAGTGAAAACCCTACCAGACAATGAAGGGAAGAAAATAACAAAACAGTTGGAGTACACAAAAAATGAGCAGATCTAC
>WFKH01006014.1:50197089-50207834 GCA_016163765.1 Magallana hongkongensis
TCATCATTTGAACAAACTTGAATCTACACTACCTGAGGATGCTTCCACACAAGTTTCAGTTTTCCTGGTTGATCAGTTTCAAAGAAGAAGATTTTTAAAGATTTACTCTATATATTCCTATGTAAAAATTTGACCCCCCACTGTAGCCCCACCCTACCCCCGGAGGTCATGATTTGAACAAATTTGAATCTACGCTACCTGAGGATGCTTCCACACAAGTTTCAGCTTTTCTGGCTGAATGGTTTTTGAGAAGAAGATTTTTGAAAAATACCAACAAATTTTCAATGATTTTTAATTATCTCCCCTTGAAAGAGGGTGTGGCCCTTTATTTGAACAAACTTGAATCCCCTTAACTTAAGGATGCTTTATGCCAAGTTTGGTTGAAATCGGCCCAGTGGTTCTGGAGAAGAAGTCGAAAATGTAAAAAGTTTACGGACAGACAGACGGACGGACAGACAGACGGACAGACAGACAGACAGACGCTGGACAAAAAGTGATCAGAAAAGCTCACTTGAGCTTTCAGCTCAGGTGAGCTAAAAACACAGAAAATGAACGCACCTTTATTTCGTTTTGAAAGAAGATTCATGTACAATGAGTACACATGTAAAAAACAAAAATAACATACATCTTTTGGAGTTGATAAAATCATCTGGGATGCAAGAGTTGAGGGCGCTACAGGGAAAAATTAAAAGTAAAGTTGCAATTTGAGTAAGATTTGTTACATGAACTTGATGAAGGAACAGACATGTTTTCTTTGTTGAAAGAAGGAATGGGCACACTGTCGCACAAAGGAGTTAGTGTTGCAAGGTTAAATAAATTAGTATCGGTTTCAGTTTCAATTTTCATTTTTTTCGATGGAGGATTTAAAATGTTGCTCACATCCTTCAGTTGCTCTTTGGTTTCTCTCTTGTATTTACGGACTCCATTTATGCTTCGGTGACCCGTTCTGTGCATAATCATTTGCTCATCTAATCCACTTTGATATAAACTAGTGGCACAGGTGCATTTTCCTGATTGGTTGGTAAAATTGCCTTCCAATCCTGCTTTTTCACATACTCTTCATCAGATTCTCAAGCTTGTTGATACCAACATTCTGTTTCGAAAACTTCAGAACTCCTGCAATAGGTCGCTTGTAAAATTTCCCCTCACCAATAATCCCCAGGTAAGTAGAGTATAAGCGTTGCAGGCTCTGGTCAGTGTCTTCATCTGTGAAGTAATGCTTTATGTTCTTGTGTTCTACTTTGTGATGTTTGAGACCGCCTTTGAATGTTTTGTTGGAACGACCAATAAACTGAACGAAGGGACCAACTTCATCCTCACCCATGGTAAACTGAGAGACTTCCAAGTCATGATGCTCATCTCATCCTTGCAGGCCAAAAAGCTTACAGTTGTAAAAGAAAACCCCATGGAGTAGAGATTCGCTTGTAGAATACCCAATAACTTCAGATGTCCATAGCTTTTCCTCCTGTTCCTTACTAGTGGGATCTGCCTGACGAATTCCTGATCCATAACCTAGAAATAAAGTAAAATAAATGAGTGCATTTTATAGAAGAACAAAGAATATTTATTTGGCTGCTTTTAAAAAACAGACAACTAGCATAGGCAAAGAAAGGTAGGGGACTAAAACAGGTGCACAACACCTTATTTACTATTTAGAGCCATAGAGAGGATACGTTGGATTTACATGTGTGGATATAGAGACAGTCTTGGAAAGGGGGGGGGGGGTCAGGACCTCTACCAGAAAATACTAGTTTCTTAAATTTAAAGTAATACTTCTGAAACATTGACTCGGAGACCCCCCCCCCCCCCCGGAAAAAAATTCTGGATCCGAGACCGAATCATTCACATTATGCATTGCTAAATATAAAAAGTTGTGGGGTGGGGGTGATAATTTAAGGTGGTATGGGACACCTCCATGTTGTGACATATTATTTATCGAAATAAACAATAAAATCAAGTATAATTTTATAAATTGTTTCTTTCCCTAATTTGCCATCTAACAGCGTAGCGCAGTGGGTTAGAGGGATCACTATGGACATGTAAGTCATGAGTTCGAATCTCGCTGGGGGTTTTAAAATTTTTACCTTTTCAAAAATTTTTAAAACTTATTTTTTGGTTAAGTAATGTGAAATTTGAAAATTCTAAACTGGTGAAAGTATTTTAAATAAAATTATAATGTACTTTAATCCGCATTAATATCGACAGATGTCCTATACCACCTTAAGGTAACCTAATAATCAGATAATGGCACATGCGTAATGAAACCTATCGATTAAAATGATCACTTTACACTTACCTTTAGCAGTCAGCAGTTTCATCTGTGCATCTAGCATCTTCCTAACTTTCAGGAAACGGTCGTCCGTCTCACTCATATAGTTGTTGGTGTTCCCTTGCTCATGCATGCCTCGTTGAATCCCAGTAATAATCAAATACAGAGACTTTGGGGGATAAAAATCACCGTTTAACTTCCTAACTTCCACAATGAATCATGTAAGCCAATGGTTTACATCCTCCACAGTAAAAACTGCAAGCTTGGGGATAACTTCACCGTTTTTGTTGTGGGATTTTCGCCATTCGTCAAACACCTTTATGGCCCATGATGTGCTCTTCTTTGTGTTTGGTGGAATTGCGTCTGAAATAAGTTCATTCAAATCACCGTCATCAACGGGCTTTCCAAATTTGGCGGGGTTTTTGGCCAAATCAGTTTTAACTTCTCCCAGGGTTTGCTCGACATCTATGTCCATATGCACATCTGAATGCTCGTAATCAAGACTGAAATTCATTTCGCTAAAATCGGAAACCATCGTCTCTTCTTTATTGTAATCCTGTTCTATCTTGTCTGCTATCTGACTAAGCTGAATGTTTTCCTCCTCATTGCTTAAAGCTGACATGAATTCATAAATACGCATCATTTCCCTTTAATCTCGGACTACCGCCATATTAGTTGTCGATTTCTATTGTTCTGCTCTTGCTACACACCCCCTATATAAGGCCGATAGCACTATTCATTCTTCACCGCATTCAGGTATTTCATTCACCCAAACACGTTACATTAGATGAAAAGACTTGTAAAAACGCGTTTTGAACAAAAATATTATGACAACCACTGCACTGGTAAGGAATATCCAAAGAACAACGAAACAAGGCAGACTGAACACTCAGGAACACAAATTTCAAAATCCTCCATAAGTGTAGAACGTTTTCCTGTGAAAGTTATAACATCGCACATGCGCACACTACACACTGTGGCCGATTGAGCAATGTCAATGATCGTATGGATTTTATAAACGGAGTGTTTTGTAGAAACCTATGGAAACAGTGGTACGTTGTTACTTTCTTGGATTTACTATCATTTATCTACTGTGTTGGATGTTACTTGCCGCTGGGGTCATCAAAAAGAAGCAGACGTTATGCACTCTGTGTGAACGACACATGTGTTTGATGTGCATGCGAAGTAAGGCAGCACTATCTGTGCAAAATGATACGGATACCTTGGAAAGTCTTTCAAAGAATAAATATATTTTGTGTTTTATTCAATTGATTGTAGTTTCTTTTATTCTTTTTTACAAACAGTTTACTACAATGTGTAGTTCATGCATTTAGAGGTCCGTGCAACCTGAATGCCTTGATCGGAAACTTTCTCGACCGGTTTATATACCCCAGTGACAGTAGAGGAGCGATCGAAACTAATATGGCGACCAAATGCTTTTATGAATTCATGTCAGCTTTAAATTGTCAAAAGGCGCAATATCCGACAAAAATTCCAAATCGCAAAGCAGGTAAATGATTAGGAGTGGACGGTGCATGTGACATTTTTTGCCGCACTTTTTGAAAATGATGCAAGGATGGTCACGTCGAAACTGGGGCCCTCAATGGGATATTTTTATTGCACAATTTAACATTTTTTTGCGATGTTCATAAAAGAAAACACCATAACATTGAATGAACATTTTTTTTTTGGTAAATCATAGGTTAAAACAGATATTTCATACTTAATTCTTATTTCTAAATATGAATGGTATGGGATAAGATAGGATAGGATAGAGCTTATTTGTAGGATAGGATCAGGATACAGGATATACATGTAGGATAGGATAGGATTGTTTTGTCAACTTTCACGACAGCAGCACTGTATTACTCCATATATACCCTGTCTTTTTGTTACAGATGAGTCAAATTTTTCTTTGTAAACTGTATTAAGGGTCCTCCACACCTTTGGAAAAAGTTCTGCCTGCAACCTTTATCTTCTATATTCTTAGATATATATGGTATTCGAACATGCGTTCGACTTGAAAATGACAGAAAAAAATCAATTTTTGAAAAATCAACTTTCAAACATTTATCACTATTCATAAAAACAAAACCAAAGTCCCTGCTGGATTTGAACTCGGAACCTGCAGTTTAGTAGACCATTGTTATACCCATTGCACTACATGGATACACGCCCACTTTTGGCGATATTATAATTAGGTTCACAATAGGTTGAGATCACCATGTTGTGTCATAAAAAGTAAAGTCACAAGGTGTCGAGGATCCTTAAATCATTACAGGGGAAGCCTTGTCAAAGTCTGTATGTTAGGTTACAGTGAGATTGTACTTTTCTCACTACTAGAGATTTTTATGTATACGACAACTACCGGTATTCAGTCGTATCAGAATGATACAATCAATCTTGAAAAAGATCCTCCTAATAATTGATTGATTTCTTGGTTTGCTGATACTTCAGACGCCTTCAGTCTTTGCTTATCAGTGTAGCTGTATCTTATGGAGATGTAAACACAGTGAAGGAGGCAACAGATCGGTTCAACCAGTGGATGCAGAACACAGATAAGTATGTACATGAACTCAATTTAGGGAATACTGTGGTTTCATTAATATTCCTGGGCATCAATTTTAATTGTGAATTTAGTGAAAGTAATTTCAAGAATATGTAAATTTGTGCCCAGTTATCCTATCAATACAATAAATCATTGATAATCGCACTTCAATAAACATTAAATTTTGTTGATAAACTCAGCAACAGCAACGAGATACGCGAAAATTGGTAATCAACGAATATTGATGATACCACAGAATGTACATGTACCCTGTTTGAGAAATGAGCTGTTGATTTAATGGTGAATATGTCTGGATGGATTTTAACAAAGTGTTTTTGTTCTACTTTTCAGCATTGATCCTGAATTACAAGACAGAATATTTGATGCAGGCATCATGTATGGATCAGAGAAAGAGTGGACGTTTGTGAAGAACCAGTACTTGACTGTGTTAGTACCTTCAAAGCGGTCACAACTGATGACAGCTCTGGCACAGTCTAGGGACGACTCTCTGCTTAGCAGGTACATACAGTATATACTACATAAATGCTGTTGAGTGGTTTACAGAATGAGGACCATAAAATAAATTGTATTTAAAGAGCTGCCACTGAAAGCATTTGCAATTGAATAATTTATCTCGTTTATATGAAAAAAATGCAGACGACATTAAATGCAATTTATGATGATACTGGTGCTTAGATTTGATCAGTCTGGTAATAGTCCATCCTTTCACAGTATGATGTAAATTAAAAGCCAAAAAAAAAAAATTCGTAGAGTTTCATTTAGATGAAAACATCTGGTAAATCGGTCAAATTTGCAACCTTCTTGACTCTGTAATAGAAAAAATTGATATAAATTAAGCTATAAAAGTATAGTGGTTGTACATGTATTATCTCTAAATGATGTATTTGACATTGAAAATATTTCTAATCCAGTTAGTCTAACCCTTAGATATACAAGTCCAGACCATTATACTTTTATTCAACAGATCTTATAGAAAATTCTTATAAAAATTATTATAGAACAAGTACATGTACTTGTATGTTTTATATTTTAATTATACAAGGTAATAATCATTTATGTATTCTATAGATATCTGCAGTACACGTTGGACAATAAAGTCATTATTAAAGAATAAGATATTTCTTACACAGTTAGTTTACCCCTAGATATACAAGTCTAAACCATTATACTTTTATTCAACATATCTCATTGATAGAACATGCAAATGTATGTATTATATTTTAATTATCCCAGATTACAATAAATCATATATTTCTATTTTTAGATATCTGCAGTACACATTGGACAATAAAATCATCAAACAACAAGATATTTCAGCCGTCTTAAAGTCTGTCTCTGGAAATGTTGATGGTAGGCTGTTGGCATGGAGATTTGTACAGAGAAACTGGTCCAAATTAAGAAAATGGTAAGATTTTCTCCATTAATATGAACTGATCATTGACAAAGATAGATATACTGAATGTTAAAGCTATTTACTGATGATATTAAGGATTTAAAGTTGCAATAAATGTATTTCTCACAACCATATAATGATATGGTAACAACAGCATAATACCAGGGATGTGATTTTTCAGCAGATCCACTGATTTCAACGGATTTGGAAATCAAAATGTTCACTTTAGAGATCAGTACAGACCCACGTTTGAATGATTTCCTCATTTTTCTTCTTTTGCAATTCACGTCCCTAATAAGTTTTAGGCCATTTTGACTCATATGACCTGGTCATTTCCAACAATGATTTTCAGTTGGAGACTGGACCTTGAGTTTCCCATGCCTGAGATACACATATTTGCAAAAAATCAAATTGAATGAAAATAGAATAAATGATTTGCAAATAAACTATTTCCTTGCATCCTACCACACTCCGTGTTATTGATAGAAGGTCAGTTGTTTTAAAGTATTTAGGATACAACTAGATTAAGCTGCCGTTGTTTTATTCCAGGTTTGGAGATGTTTCTTTTACTCTGACTGATATTATCAGGCATAGTACCAGTGAATTTTCTACTCCATTTGACTTGGAAGAGGTAGGGGCTTGCTGAAACATATACATTATACAAAATTCTTTACAAGTCTTTATTTTAATGAGATATAATTACTTAGAGACAAATGGCCCTTTTCTGTCATCTTGTTATCTGTTGCTCTGTTTGATTCATTTTTTAAGATATTAATTTTCCTACCCAATCCTAGGCCTGTAGATTTTCAAGCTATGAGAAATTAGAATGTATGCTGTGCTGCAAATAACATACACTGTATGAATTTCAGAATCTCAGAATTTCACCTTCATTCATGTATGCATTTTAGTTTGTTTATGCTTTTTGGAGCATTAAGTCTGAATTTGAGTATCATTCATACTAAATGCTCAAAAGTTTTATAATATCAATGCCAAAGAGGCATACATGGCTTTAAAATTAAGAATATCATTCTACAACAGAAATACCTTAATGGTACATATAGCGATTTACCTTTCCTGTACATGCAGGTACAGCATTTTTTCAAAGAACACGACGCTGGGCCAGGAACTCGAGCAGTACAGATAGCCTCAGAGAACATTCAGATGAACATCCAGTGGTTAGAGCAGAATGGACAGACCGTCCAACACTGGCTACAAAGGAACTCTGATTGATGCATGTAGATGACTGATGGTTCACAACTTCAGCTCAAGAGCTTGCATTATCTATTTCATGTCTTGTGTACCATACTCTTGTAAAGGGTAATTTGATGTATGTATGATCTCTGTATAAATGTACTTGTAAAAACAGCATACTAAGTTTCTTTTGAAGAGCCAAAAGCTAAGGCAAAATATGTTATCTTTGTGAAAATTAAAGATCTTGTTTGTTATACAATTTTAGGGGAATATGAAGTCTTTAATAATTTTGCAATCACTTTCTTAAATATAAGTTATTACAATGTAATTTTAATCTATGATCATTTGAATAATGTTATTTTTATCAGTATCTATAAATCTAACTAGAACATTTTTTCACATTGAATCTCATCCAAATCTCAATGTAACAGATGACATTTATATCTTTATCACATGTATTTAGCAGGTCCTTAGTTTAACGGGTTTTTTTTAATTCAAAGTCAAATTTTTCACAAGAATATTCTTAAAATAATCTTATTAGACACATTTTGATGCATAGCATTCTTGGTTTTATTTTGTTCAAATATTTTGTAGTCTGTCATGTCCAATTTGATTCTGATGTCTCTGGCTCTGGTTATATGCAGAGTTTATGTATAATTCATTGATTTGTTGTCATTGTTGTCAAATGTAGAGGAAATATTGTTATTAAGTGTTGTAAATTCCTCTTATCATGGCTATGTTTTAATGATTTTAAAATAAGAGCATGAAGGTGATGATATGCTTAAATTTGGGTTTTTTACATGATAAGAAAAGTTTGACCTACTAATTCTCAAAATACTGTTTAATGATACTCGTGCAATACTGTCATATAATTGTGCAAAAAATACGATAATCATTTTTAAATGGCTGGATTTTTTTTTTAAAAATTATGTTTATGTTTAATAGCTAGAAAATTATTGTTACATAATTATTGTTGACATAATTTTATAGCTGTAAATAAGCTAATAACTGCATGCTTAATTTGAAATGCATTAATGTCTAAATGAAAACGGTAATGTCCCAGAAAATTACTTCAACATTCTCCCCCTAAAAAGTAAAGTTTAAACTGTATGTGTCTTTTTAATATTTGCTTCCAATGGATATTTAGAAACAGATGTATATGCTTTATGATAATCCTTTAAAAATGACTTATTTAGCAAGTTCATATTTTAATGTGCAATATTATTTATACACGTTGCTTGAGATTTAGTTTTTGTTTTGTGTTTTTTTTTTTATTTGTACATTTTTTGTGGATGCTTTCAATCAGTAATGATATTTTTTTTTACATTTTCATTTGTACAATCAAATTTCACTTGAAGGGATCTATTCAACAGTTCACCCATATTAATACTTTGTTAAAAAGATACGCTAACTGACCCAGGTTTTTAATTCTTTCATGTGACAAATACAGCGCTAGCGCAGGTGTTATATGTTATATACTCCAATAAAAGAAATTGTGTTTAGGATTAAATGATAAAATAATTGAAAATAATGTCTCCCCTTTCATAGGAGAGACAAAAGGTTTTTGTCTGTCTTCTTCTTAATTTTACAAGTCCGTGAAATACTTTGACATTAAAGACTGCAAATTCAAAACAGGGGATAGAAGATGTATAGAAGGAGTGCAGTAACTCACCTATTCATTTTCTTTTTACCTTGACCTATATTTTATTTCAAGAACATTCACATAAAAGTATTAGTGGAGCAATAATTTGATAACCTTTTGACATTTAATGTCAGTGTTAGTACCTTTAACTTTAACAAATGTACCATAGATAAAATTGTGAGTGGTTGCACCCATCAAAGGTTTTAGACAATTACCATTGTCAAAATATTCTGGTTATTCAGTTGTATTAATAGTTTAATTTTTATGTATGCACATTGTCGTATATGTTATTTTTAGTAATAAAAATTACTGGTTATTGTTTGTTAGTTGTGAACGGGTCACCTTTACATATGTAAAATAATGGTTGATGCAATTTAGATTTTGAATTTTATTGATATACCATCAATAGAAAAACATAATGTGAATTTCATAACGCGCCGATATTCCCTAGCAGCGAGTACCGTTTTGAATGTCTGTATAAAAATTTCAGTTTAAATAATAATCTTGATGATGCAAGTTTTTGATGAATTAAATTAATTTGTATTTACTTTTATGATAGATTATATAACATAAATTATATGTTTTCTTCTTTGGATCAACCTTTGAGCTGTTTAACAGGTTTGGACCACTATCCCAAATGGGATATAGAAATACAGTAATATGTATATATACGTGTGTGTGTGTGTGTGTGTGTGTGTATAGTTTTGACCTAAATTGTGTAACTCCAAAATAAGATACACAAATTGTAACAGCTTTTGGTAAACATATTTTTCTTTAACCCTACTGTGTTGGAGACTCGGTAGATCCAAAACTTATTGGGGATCAATCTCATAAACTTTAGGTTTACAGAACAAGTTGTTGTGTTTGATGTATATTAATGCGAATTGAATACAAAATTACTCAATAAAAACCAATTTTTGCACTGTAAATTGATAACCCATTTGGGGTATTTTATCCAAAATGGGGTATTATATCCCGTTTGGGCGATTGGTCCCAACCTGTTCGACGTTCGTTGTTCGCTCTTCGCCTGCGAATGTTAAAGGTATTGAGTTTCAGTTGAATAATAGACCATCATTTTAGGCAAGTTTATGCATTTAATTATTATAACGCGATTATCTGAACACTAAACAAAACCTCATACCAAACCACTCTTATTTGAGATCGAATATGGATATATCTGAATAGTTGAAACTTCTGAATTTAATATTTAGAAGGTCCGATCAGATCTGTCCAATGTGTGCGTAGGTGTTTTGTGAATCAGACTTGGCTTTAAGCCCAGAAGGGGTTCAATATCACTTAACTAACGTTAAACACGTTATATGATTACGCCTCAAAATGGGACCTGGCCGTTAATACAGATAGTAATCAACAATGGAGATAAAGTACATGAAAACGAAAAATGGCATATACAAACTGACTAAATAGAAGCTGTAGATAAAGTTATGTATCTTGGTGTTTTATTGAACTATAATGGAAATTTTAATGTAACACCAAAAACAATTAGCCAGTAGAGGCAGAAAAACATTGTCTTAGATGTAAGGTTAGTCAATTGAATTTAATTGTTGAAACTATGTTCTCTCTTTTTGACACTTATATCTAAGCAGCATTTTGAATTACGGATGTGAAGTTTGGGGAAACCACAGTGCAGGTGACATTGAGAAAATACATTTAGAATTTATTT
>WFKH01006014.1:50208234-50242483 GCA_016163765.1 Magallana hongkongensis
TTTAAAAAAAAATGATTTGTGTGTTAGAAAAAATACAAATACATATGGTGTATTTTGAAACCGGCAGGTTGCCATTGAAGATTGTACGATATTTTCGGATTTTTAAGTTTTGGTTTAAATTATTACAAAGTAGAAATTGTATTATTAGGTCATGTTATGACAAAATGTTAGAAGAGTGTGAACAAAAAGTGAAAAATGTATCAAACTGGGTGACAAATATCAAAGACAAATTGTTTGAAATTGGATCAGGCTACATCTGGGATGACCAAGACAAAATATGTTATGCAAGCCATTTTTTACTTATAAAGCAAAGAATTATTGACACTTTTGTGCAAAATCTTATTGCAGATATAAATAGTTCATCTAGATGTATGTTATATAGAAGCATCATGGACCTTTTTTCCTACAATATTACTTAGTGAAACCTATTCCTTGTATTAACAAAGACAACTATAGTTAGTAAAATTACATGTAGAATGTCGTCACATAATTTAACCATAGAAAGTGGACGACATAGAAATATTTTAAGTAATACCAGAATATGTGAATTTTGCAGATCCGAAATTGAGGATGAGTATCACTTTGTCTTAATATGTCCACGCTATCAACAATTACGAGCTAATTATATAAAAAAAATACTATTGGGAAAAACCACCAAAGAATCCTGTAACATAGGACGGTTTTTGCACCATGCCTCCAAATTACGTAATTATTGAAATATTCAAACAACTGCTGTAATTAAACCAATGTGTTGTTCATTCTCCAATTATATTATTATTATATTACATATTCATTGTTGCTATTACCTGTATGCAGATTTTTGCCAAAATGTCTGCACTATGCTATACATATTTTGTATGCAATAAGATGTATGTCTTACGCAATAAAGTGATTTCAATTGAAGTGAATTTAAGAAGGATTAAGGAATGATCATATCCAAGAAAGCCCGAAGGTCTTTTGATTAGTTTTGATAATAGTTTTTCTAATAGTTTTAATCACGCTCCGACTTTGATTAGCACCTCACGATACTCAATGAATGATTCCTTATTACACTGACTTGTATTTATATAGTTTTCAGCAATTGTACGATTAAGGTGGTATGGGACATATGTCGATATTAATGTGAATTAAAGTACATTATAATGAAAATACTTTCAACGGTTTAGAATTTTCAAATTTTACAGTATTTAACCAAAAAATACGTTTAAAAATGTTTTGGAAAGGTAAAAATTTTATTTAAAATCCCCAGCGAGATTCGAACTCATGACTTACAGATTCGTAGTGAACCCTCTAACCCACTGCGCTACGCTGTTAGGTGACAACTTTGGGAAAGAAACTATTTATAAAATTACACTTGATTTTATTGTTTCTTTCAATAAATAGTACGTCACAACAAGGAAGTGTCCCATACCACCTTAAATATTGAATTATTGACATTAGTACCTTATTCTATTTCGTATAATTATGAAAACCCCGCTTGCGCCCCAGTGATACGTCATTTACGTCATTGATGAGCTGTATTTAACTATACGTTACTCTGATTCCAAGTGTTATCACAGACAAATAAAGACACTAAATTAAAGTGTAAATATAGGATCGTACATGTAAATATGCGCATTGTAGCACAATGCACCGTGTTGCTTGCTGTGTTTTCAATACCCATCTGCAAAACTAAGACATAATATATGGATAAGGTTTTTGTCTATTTTATGACTTTATGATAAATATATTAATGAACTATAATGCTCGGAGAAATCATACTAGTACACAGCATAATGCGGTTTAAAATTATACTATAGTTCATATTACAAAAAACATTACCATGACTCAGAGTTTGACGAGGAAATAATTATTGCTTGGGAACTCTACTTCTAAAAACTGTATAAAAATATTATAAATGCGTATAAGTAGGTCCAATTTCAACCAAAATGCTTGGAATTCAACATTAATTTCCTACTAAATTAGAGATTGTTACGAATTGTCCAAAATGATGAAAAATAATTTTCATCATTAAATAAAGTATGGTGTACAAGAGTATAAGAGTCCGATCTTCACTATTATAAGATGTTTTGATTTTGGTCCTCCACAAAAACAGCCATGAAAACCTTAATTTTATTGACTTTTATTTGCTACCACTGTGGTTTAAAACAAAGTCTTGGCTATTTGGCGAAACGAACTGTATCTTCCCAATCTCTGTTCTCTTTGAACCAAGAATCAGAGGAATTTCCATGGAATTACGTGCGACTTCCGCAATCAGTTATTCCATTGGAGTACGATATATTTCTCCATCCCAATCTTACGGAATTCAGGTTCTCAGGAAAGGTGGAAATAAAATGCGTCGTCCAAGAAACAACGAACTTTGTTGTACTGCATTCTAAAGATTTGGTAATTTCTCAGACAACGCTGACGGCAATCCCTTCCAACGAGAAATACGAAGTTTGTATGCAGATGAAAAACGATGCTGATCAACTTTTTCTCATAATGGAAGATGCCATTCCGAAAGATGCCGAAATTCTAATCACTATCGTATTCGATGGGAGACTAGACATGAATGGAGACGGGTTTTATTTATCAGAGTTCCTCAGTTCAAACGACGGTTCAAGGTATGTTTGTTATATTGAAATATTGACCTAGTACCTATCTTAAAAGTGTTCTGATGTGTTTAATACTCTTTGATATGCATGATTCCTAGATATATAGCTTCCACCCAGTTTGAGCCAGTAAGTGCCCGGAAGGCGTTTCCTTGCTTCGACGAGCCCGCTCTGAAGGCCAAGTTTTCGATGTCGATTGTCAGGGAGAAAAAACACATCTCCCTCTTCAACATGCCCCGAGTACATTCCATACCAATGAAAAATAATCTCGTGCTAGACACTTTTCAACAAAGCGTTAAAATGAGCACTTACTTGGTAGCATTCGCAGTTGGTGAATATGAAGGGAAGTCAAAGCTTACAAAATCTGGAGTGAATGTAAGTAGATTTGGTATTAGAGAAGACAAGCTATTGATTTTGAAATTTAAAAATAAATGTAAAACTTATTTTATTTACCAATAAATTACAAATAAGAATTTAACTTGAATTGATTAGTGTTTACACATTTTCAGGTTAAGTTTTGAATTCAATCTCGAAGACAATCTAATAAAAATACACAAATTACACGTTTCATAAAGCACTATACCTTCTGATCTAAAATGATATATAAAAATAATTTATTTTAATGCCTCGTGCGGTTCTCATATTCTCAAAAATTGATGATGAACATAATCATGAGATGAAGAAGAGATCACACACTGATCCGAAAATAATATATTTTATTATCAGGAAATGAAATTAAAAATATTTAGCATAATTATATAACAACAGAGTATGGTAGCAAGAGAATATAAAACAATAAAGAAAATTTAGGAAAGCGGTGCTTCTTTGTCACAATAAATTTCTCAAGGTGAAAACCTAGTAAGTTGCTAGAACTTGTGTTCAAACCCATTGTATATCATATATACAATAAAATATGTTCAAACCAAATTTCTCAAAAATTCAACCTAAAAAATTTACGTTTTTTTGCAAGAGTTACTCTTCCTTAAAACAATGATACAGCAGAAATAATGTATTTTCCATTATAAGACCATTTATTTTTCTCATAAAAAGACTATGAATACTATCTAGTCCATTTCTTCTGAATGCTTTTTCTAAATGATGAAAAATACGACATAATGATGAAATTTTCTTTGCTATATTTTCGGAAATGATTTTATTTGAAACAAGGGTTGTACAAGTACCAAAATTTAATTTTCTGTCACACCGAAGACTAAAAATATTGAAAGAACGTTCAGTAGGTAAATATAAATGTATGTTTTCAAATGAATCTTAATATTACGAACTGGCAGTTCTATGAACTGCTGCAACACTTTCCAATCCCCATGTGAATCATGTGCAATGTAATGTAATGTTTAAAATACTAGAAACCAAACTTTCTTTAGAGAACTTTTTACCTTCTTAAAACAGTTCTCTAAAAAAATATTTCCAAAGTGTTACAAATTCTACAAAAGCATTTTTGAGAAAGTTATCTCTCTTATCAGACCATCTATGAACCTTAAGGAGGCTGGATGGTCAACAAGTTAATCATCAGATATACCTTAATTTTTAAGAGATGATTTGTTTAGCTCTTATTTAGTAAAGAAAAAATCAGTACATTTTATCTTTTTAATTTTTGTATTTTCCTATATTGTTAAATTGATCTATTCTTCTAAAGAGGATCAATACAGTCTTAAAATGGCCGTTATCATCGAGCTATCTTAATATATTTTTCCTTCACTATCTAGATGACAGTTTATTACGACCGTACGAGTCTGATAGAAACTGTGGATTTCTCTCTGGATGCTGGTGTGACCATTCTAGATTACTTTAACACTCTGTTTGAAGTATCGTACCCACTACCAAATCTTGGTAATCTTTTTATTAGCTTACCTGAACCGAAGGTTCAAGTGAGCTTTTCTGATCACCTGTTATCCGTCGTCCGTCCGTCTGTCCTTCCGTCTGTCTGTAAACTTTTCACATTTTTTACTTCTTCTCTAGAACCACTTGGTCAAATTTAACCAAACTTTGTACAAAGCATCCTTATGGAAAGGGGATTCTTAATTGTCAAAAGAAAGGACAAAACCCTTTTTAAAAGGGAGATAATTGCAAAACAATGAAAATAGGGTACATATCTTAAAAAATCTTCTTCTTAAGAACCACTGCACCAGAAATGCCAATATTTACACCAAGCTTGTATATATAGTGAAGATTCTAAATTGTTAAAAATCGTGACCGCCGAACTAATACTGGGGCCCCAAGAGGGGTCAAAGTTTAACAGAGAAATATATATGGAAAATGTTTAAAAATCTCTTTCTCCTTAAGAACTACGATGCTACAATTTGTGATGTTACTATGCAAGCATCCTCAAATAATGTAGATTCTTAATTGTCAAAATCGTGACCCCCGGACCAATACTGGGGCCCCAAGAGGGGTTCAAAGTTTAACATAGAGATATATGGGGAAAATGTTAAAAAATCTTCTTCTCAAGAACTACAATGTTACAATTTGTGATATTACTATGCAAGCATCCTCAAATAGTGTAGATTCTAAATTGTTAAAATTGTTATCCCCGAACTAATACTGGGATCCCAAGAGGGGTTCAAAGTTTAACATAGAAATATATAGGGAAAATGTTTTAAAAACCTGATATAGAATGATACAAGGAACTGTTCTTCAGGTGAGCGATGTGGCCCAAGGGCCGCTTGTTTTTGTTGTGAAATGGGGGGGGGGGTGCTTTTCGACTATCGGTCAAAAAGACCATATTTTTTTCCTTTTCCTAATCCCAACATAGCCTCGTCAAAGATTTCTTGTCAACAGAAGCAGATATTGAAAAATAAATAGAAAAAAATCTCGGATACTATTTCTCACCAATAAAAATGTCGAAAATCCCCTCCTTTTTAGCTGATGAGAAAAAAAATCGGTCTTGTTGTAAATTCTTAAAATGGAATTAATCGTTTTAACCTTTATAAATTACAGTATATGATTAATGAAATTGATTTTGATAGACATGCTTGCTGTTCCTTACCACAAAGCGGCAGCGATGGAAAACTGGGGATTGATCACTTATAAAAGGCGCTTGCTAGTAATACCCATAAACTCTGGATTCCAAACGAAGTATGACTCGGTATTAGTCATAGCCCACGAAATTGCTCATCAGGTTGAAGATATAACCACTTTTTAACGATGCAATAAATGGATAGATTAATATCGTATTACGGCAATTTATCTAGAATAATTATTCATATAACATATTGTTCAGTTTTATGTGATTTCACGTATGAAATCTCGGTTCATTGCATTGACAACAATCATGCATTAAAAGTTTCAACTCGGTTTTGCCAACAATACAAATTAGCGCACACTTTTCGGCATAATTTTAATATTTAATAACTGTTTTATATTTACATTTGCAAAAATTATTCCTTATATATATGAACCTACTGAAAAGTGGAAACATAAATTTCTATGTTTAAAGAGAACATATTTAAGACGTACGTTACGATGATCATTGCACGAGCTTATGGTCGACTGTTGCGTTATTATAAACATAAAAACACAGTTAAGTTTATAATTTTTTAAAACAATTTGACTTTTTTAAACGTAAATATATATCAGATATATAACAATATTAAAAAGTTTACATGAATTAATATGAACTTGGTTCGTAATTGATCAATCTTCTGAGAAACCGTTAGGGTTTCACAGGATTGTATAACGTGACCAATCAATTGAACGTTCATTTCTAGATGAACCTTTGAACTTTGCTCTATATATTTATTTCTTCGGTGAAAATTGAATTTTGTCAGAATGACACAAAACTATCAAAAGCATACATGTAGGTGCAATGATATTCTAAATCAGTAACAACTTGCTAATGAAATTATATCAAACGTAAAACTTCAGAAATATGATGCTTATTGCACTGCTGCTTTTAGTCATCGTGGCAATATATTAAAGCAAAATTTTCGCTCTAACACACTAAAAAGACTTACTCCATTTACTAAGGTGTTATTATTTATATACAGCCGTTTCGAATTGTAAACCCGTTGAATTTTGTTTCTTATTCTGGTAGTATAATGTTAAATTTGAGTCCTTTTCTATTGTAATTGCTAGTATTTCAGTTAAAATAAACGACTTTTGGTTAAAAAAAAAAAGAATCATGAAAATTGAATCATGAATCATGAATAATTGATTTGAAGTTTATTTCAGTGGTTTGGAAACATAGTAACAATGCAGTGGTGGGATGACCTATGGCTGAATGAGGGACTCACTACTTTCATGCAATATTTAGGACTCCAAGCCTTTAATAACGAATGGAGCATGGTATATTCAATTAATTTCATCATATTTTAATGACAACAAAATGTCATTGATTACATCTATCTCGTAGAGGAGCGGTTTCACTAGTCTAATTTTAATTAGATTGAATTTATTTCATCGTGTTTTTAATAAAAAAGATGATTTTTATTATACGCATCATCCTTTCATCATTACTAGTATGTTTTTTATTGCAGAAAAACTATTTTACTGAGAAAATAAAGTCAATGGAATGCGAAGACTTCACGAATTCTCGAGTTTTGAATCAACCAGTTGCTGTTCCTGATTATAGTATATTTAGCTGCGTGACCTATGCTAAAGTATGAAATATTTACATATAAATTTAGATCTTTATCTCAATTCCTTAACAGGATATAATTATTGTTTCTAAAGTGTACTTCATTATTTCTAGGGAGCTTCAATCGTGCGCATGGTCAGAGGCTTGCTTGGTGAAAAAGCATTTATGAATGGAATAAAAAACTACCTAAGCCAGAACAAATATAGCAATGTGGTCAGCGATGATTTATGGCAAGCTTTATCAAATGTAAGTTTTGGATAAAAACATAAATGATAAATATTTTAGCAGATATGGCGACCAAGGACTTTTAAATAATATTCAAATTGAATTGACCTTTTTAGTCTTCTGAAGATGACATAGACCTGACAGCTGTCATGAGTACTTGGATGGGGGAGAGGGCCTATCCTCTTGTGACTGTCCATCGAAATCATTCCGAGATCCGGATATCGCAACAACCATTTATCTTGAAAAACACCACGGCCAGTCGTACCACACCAATGTTGTTATAATACCCACACTTGCACATGACATTAACTTCAGTTGTTTTAGCTTTAATGCCCCTGGTGATATCAATATACTTGATTTTAATTGCATTTTCTTCTAGATGGTCCATTCCCTTTCAATACGGAATAATGGACCAACATGGGCATTTTTCAAGAAAAATGTTTTTGCTACGTGAGGAAACAGGTAATATAATACAACGCTTGGATAGTACTAGTGTTAAACCTCTACATGTATGTGTAGACTTAGAATAGAGATAAATTTGTTGGTATATTTATTATAATTAAGTTTACAAACTCAAATTGTGTCAGCATTGTGATCTTTAGGTTCAATGAGCTGATGCTACAATACATGTACTCAATAACTTGAAGTGTTTTACGCAAATGTATATGTATTGCAAACGTCATAATCATAACTTATTTAATTATTTCATATTGATTATTTTCGCAGCAATCATCAAAATAAGCGATCATTTCAAACTCGTAAAAGGTAACTATAGAGATGATGGATATTACAGGGTGAACTATGACCGCGAATCTTGGAAATCAATTACTGATCAGCTTATAATAAATCATAAGGTAAACCAAGATTTTAAAAGCCACGACAAACTTCGATCACAAATACTAAAGATATGTAATTATCAAAATCTCTATGCCCAACACAGCTTCGTTTCAACACACAAAACCATCAAACCACAAGGGAAACTATCAGGATCTACTTTACAACAAGCATCAGAAGAATGCGCACTTATTATCATCAACTCCACTTCCATAAAATTACAACCAATAATCAACAGACAATAATCAAACCATGATAAGCAGCAGCTGTATTAAACTACCATTGTCAACACCTTCAGATACATCCTCCATTTCCATAATCATAATGATCATCAGGTTCATTACAACCATCGCAGTACCACTCTCAGCAAAACAGTAGCATATTCATCACAGCTTAATGATTATCAGTATCACAATTACCACAGCATGATCAACATTAGTACCACTATCCATCATAGTATGATCAACATAAAAACCACAATCCGTCACAGCATAATCAATATCCGTACCCATCACAGCATGATCAATATCAGTGTCACTATAAACACAGCATGATCAACTTCATACCACTATCACAACAACATGAAAAACATCAATGGCCACTATCAGCACAACATGATCAACGGCAGTACCACTATCATTACAGCATGATCAACATCAGTATCACTATCAACACAGCATGATCAACTCCATACCACTATCATTACAGCATGATCAACTCCATACCACTATCATCACAGCATGATCAACTCCATACCACTATCATCACAGCATGATCACATCTATGCTACTATCTATCACGGCATGAACAACATTAGTATCACTGTCATCACAGCGTAATTAACATCAGTATCACTATCATCATAAGATGATTAACATTAGTACCACTATTATCACAGCATGATCAACATCCTACTACTATCATCAGAGCATGATCCACATCAGTACAATATAATAACCACCGGCTTTTTGATCCACAACATCATAGTTACCATCATCTTTACCGCTTGACAACAAACATATTACGATTATACCGCTTTTCATATCCTATCTTTGTTTTAAGTATGTTTCTATTTTTAGATATTTTCACCGGGAGATAGAGCACATTTGCTGAATGATGCCGTTAATATTCTTGCAAGGTATGCAACATTATATATGTATATAATGCACATGAATAAAAGCATATAACCAAAAATTGAAATAATATACTTTGGATGCAATGTTACAGAACCAAACTCTTGAATATGTCTGTTGTCATGGACTTGTTAAATTACATGGAAAAGGAAACAGATTTTCTACCCTGGTTCTCAGCAGGTCAAACTTTTCAGTCAATCATGAGCATATTAAGACCGGGGGAAATCAAACCCGAAGTTAAAGTTTTGATGGTAATTTTGTTAACAGTGCTTTAATTATGATTTTATTATTATAAAATTGACAATAATGATTTATTCTTTTTTATTTATTTCTTCAACAAGTAAAAGTTATTTTCTTTCAATGACAGCAAAAGGTTGCTACAGTAGCCACCAAAGCATTAGAATTTATCGAGAACCAATTGCAAGCAAAGGAAAACGATAAGGGTGAGGAGGATGATAGGAAGTAAGTTACATGTACATAAAAGATAACATTGCTAAACAATAATATCCATGGAATTGTTATAAAAATGTTACCTGTAAAATATTTCCATACATAAATGCCTCTCATGTTATATCCCCTCTAGACGAATTCTGGTGAATCTGATCAGGAATATTAATGCAAGAGTGAACAACAGTCCCCCAAGTACTCTAAGACCCTCCACTGATAAAATTCCCCCAAGTACTCTAAGATCCTCCACTGATCAGTTTACCAAGGAGATGGACTAGATGATAAAGGTATATATCGAAGGTATTTCTATGGCGATGTAACCTCGTTTCCTGTTTTAAGTTATGTTATGCTAATTTTACGACAAATGATATATAATGGTAAATATTTTTATAACAGCAACTGTGTTGATGTCTAGGAGATGGAATATTATCAGATTTCGACTACTTGACGAAAACTACTCCTATGAAATACATTGTATTTTGAATAAGATTTATATCACCACTTAAGTCTTATGTATCCTTAAAAACTAGCATGTTTCGTTTGCTTGATACATGTACATTCTGCCTATCAAAATGCACGTACCTATAAACTGTAAAATAATAATTTATCATTAAAATATTATTAATTGTGTTTTGTTTTTGTTCTTTTATTTCAGTTTTAGTGTTCCAAAGTTCGAAGATTCGCTTCCCTTTAAACGTAGATAATTCTAGTTTTATGATAACATGTAACACAAGATGAGGTAGTAATACTTCAAGAATTAATAACGAATTGATACATTTTTTGTATGAACAAAATAAGACGCCCTCTTAAAGAAATAATTTTACAACTCTTAAAGCAATATGAGCTGTAACTTTTAGAATTTTATTTCTTGTTAAAAGTTTTATTTGGTAATTAAGTTTTCGACTTAAAACCCTCTTATAAGTTTGATGATACGATTCAATTTTCATGTTGGAAATTATCTTTGAAAATACATGTATGTAATTTACAATTACGTGATCTCAAAAGTTGGAAACGTTATTAAAGGTTCCCAATAAAGCTTTAATAATTGTCAGTCCAAAACAAAGACTTTTTTTTTATTTAATAATTTTCAGTGGTTTGTTTTAATCTGATATATCGAAATGGTTTTAAGAATATAATGAATTATCACAAGGAGTACGTTTGACTGTAAAATAAAATTATGAAAAGTTCAGTTCACATTGCCTAACATATTATTCATATAGTTTATTTGTGAGAAAATATGCATATCGCGATATTTGAATTTCATCGTTTTCAAGCTAATAAACTAGCCAGATTATCTTGTATAAAAGATGATGTTATTTATTTTTTATGAGTATAGAATGATTTTATTTTCAAAATAATTGAAAATTGAAAAACATGCTACATGTCCTTTAATATGAAACCTGCTTTATCTGATAATGCAAAAGCTTTAATCAAGCTGAATATCACAGCGATTCAGGTTGAAGTGTTAACATTTTTTAAAGTATGTAAAAATTTTATGGTAAATATTAAACAAGATTTTTCTCTATATTTTCCTTTGTAAAAAAAAATCGACCCCTTTCATATTGTGGCCCCACCCTAACCCCTGGGATCACAATTTGAACAAATTTGAATCACCACTACCCGGGGGGTGCTTCCACACAAGTTACAGCTTTTCCGGACTATTGGTTTTAAGAAGAAGATTTTTAAAGATTTTTCTCTATATATTCCTATGTAAAAATTCGACCCACACTGTGGCCCCACCCTACCTCCGGGGATCACAATTTGAACAAATTTGAATCACCATTACCAGGGGATGTTTCCACATAAGTTACAGCATTCCAGGCCTATAGGTTTTAAAGAAGACGATTTTCAAAGATTTTTCTCTATATATTCCTATGTAAAAATTCGACCCCATTGTAGCCCCACACTACCCCTAGGATCACAATTTGAACAAACTGGAATATACACTACCTGGAGATGCTTCCACACAAGTTTCAGTTTTTCTAGGCAAATGGTATTTGAGAAGATTTTTGAAAAATACCAACAATTTTTCAATAATTCCTAATTATCTCCCCTTGAAAGTGGGTAAGGTCCTTCATTTTAATAAACTTGAATCCCCCTCACCTAATGATGTTTTGTACCAAATTTAATTGAAATTGGTCAAGTGGTTTTGGAGGGGAAGTTGAAACTGTGAAAAATTTACAGACAGACAGACCGACAAACTGATGCCAGACAAAAAGTGATCAGAAAAGCTCACTTGAGCTTTCAGCTCAGGTGAGCTTAAAAGAGAACACATCAACCCACAAACGCGTTGTAAAAATTTAGCCATCATTGCTATGTGAAGTGATAAAGCATCATGTGCATACAAAACCACAAATTTAAGGGAAAGAATGACCGCACTTAAGGACATTTAAAAATTGCGACAAAATAAATTTAAAAAATGGGCATATTTTTTTTTTAATTGTAGGAACTGCCAATGTCCTAACTGCAACTTTATGAAATTACATTAATTAAAAGTTCATATTTACAAAGTTCGAAGTCGTTTTCATAAGAAGGGGTCATTACATTTTCTTAAATCTCCATAGGATAATGAGGACGCCCACATTTTTACAGACTTACTACATAGTTAGCGCATGTTTGTCTATTGTTCTCCATTCAATGGTCGTTGTATATATATATATATATATATATATATATATATATATATATATATATATATATATATATATATAAGTTTATGTTAAAAGGAGATGCGCTCATGGTTAAAAAGAGAAAAAAACCCTAATTTTTCTAGTGGTAAACGGTATATTTTGACCAGGTATATTTTGACCAGGTAGTTACCCGTTGAATATTATAATTCACCACGTGATTTCTAACCCCAGGTAACTTTGTGAATACTAAAATTTCGTCACTTGACGTGTAAGGTAGCACGCATTCTTCTGGGTGATATTGATCGTTCATACCTATTTAAATCCATTCCCATCGAGTGATGGTTTTTTCTTTATTTCTCTTATATATGTTTAAGAGAAATCTCATATTTATCTCAAAAGCGTCTTATTTTTATTATAATTGTTTATTTTTGAGTGCATTTTGGGTAGTTAGTATCAGGTCGTTTTATATAGGCTATATCCTCAGCGTGGTAGGTAATAGTCTGAAAATATTATAATAATACATAATATAAATTAACAGGAAATCAGCCATATGATTGAATAGTCTACTACAACAGAGCTACTGCTCCACATCGCCGACTTTTCAAGAGGGTGAAATATGCTACATATAGAAAAGATTTGTCAATGTTGTTTGATATGAAAGTCTCGGAAAATGATTGCAACTGTGGAAATTGTCATAAACATCATTCTAGGGGGAATTTATTAAACAAAAATTTTACAGCTGAAACAAAAATTAAACAAAATATAACACGCTCATTATATTGTGATGGTATTCACTTTTTTAAGCAAAATAAAAGACTCATTCTTACGAAAAAAAAATATTGTTAGTATATCATGGTTTACAGGACTCGATCCCGCGCCTCAATATTATTGGACTACCGGTTCTGTGCGTTAGCAACTAATTTTCTTGTTAATTTTTTTCGAAATTGTTGACATCAGCCACTGGTTTACAATCATCAATGGTTATTTATACCGGTCGATATTATATGTTGAATATTTTGTTTTGAAACCTTTAAAAATTGGCGACACGCAGAGAGAGAGAGAGAGAGAGAGAGAGAGAGAGAGAGAGAGAGATTACAGTCTACAGAGATTAGACTATTCATTACCATATTAATTGCACCCCCCATGCATATATTTATGAATCTTATGCTCAATCAAGGGCAGACAAGTATAAATTCCAGATATTTGCAGAGCAGTTAGGGTAAGAAAAGAACGAATTATTTTATTGCAACGTAGTTTAAAACCATTATGACATTAAATTTCTATTGAAAATTGACCAAACTCTTTAACAAATGACTTGAAGTGAAATTAAGCATGGAATAAACGTAACAATAGTGACCGAACAAGGAACCAAAATTCGGCGTTAAGTGTAGTCATCCTTTCTGCAAAAAGTTGAAATAAAAATACTTTTTGCACTAAACAGTTGATACAGGTTTGCGGAAAGGTCGTACTCACTGTGCTTTTTACAGTTCAGGCGCCAAAATGTCTCGGATCAATTTAGAAGAGTTATAGTATTATGCACATGCATTTAAGGTTGTTTATATACCAAAATGATCATAAAAAGTGTAAAAACAAAGAAACGAAATGATTCTTAAATTAAAAGATACCATTTTTGAGCGTTTTAAGTGCATATATATACCTCACTTAGAATCAGTAATACACAGTTTTGTACGTACATAATTATATACTTGTAAACATATATTTTCATTACAGATTTTATATTATCCTTGAGTAATTAAAGAAGATACCATTGAGATATGAAAATAAAATTATATTTAACTTTTGTTCTTTTAGTCTTTGCTTCGATAAAAAAAAAAAATAATTCATATAATTTTTTTTTTTAAACTCAATTGAAAAGTAAGTGATTCAAAACTGGGCTCAATGAATTATCTTTAGCGTGACGTGTGCTTAACACCAAGGGCTATTGGTGTTTATTACAGTGCCTCGTGACTTTTTACTGAACGTGCTCTGACCCTTCATTCATTGCCTATCGATACGTTGTAAGAGACAGAAATTATTATAGATATTTTGTTTGTTATTTTTTTTTCTTTTTGTTTTGATATGGTGAAATAAGTAATTCGAATACCATTGCTGATTAAATGTATATTATTGGTACAAAAAAAACAAAACAACAAATACATGTTTTGAATCAAATAACAAGGAATGAATGCTACAATAATGTGAAGTGTACATTATTAAAAATTAACATTTTGTTATTCATGTAATGTAACACGTCCCGACTATTTGTTTAGACTTTCTTGTCTCTATATTGAAATAAATGATGTGGTTCAAATTAGAATTGTCGAGAACTCCTCCCCCGCGATCAATTAAAATCTAATGCTAAATTACTAGTTGTTAAACTTTCCGATACAAGATAAAGTAAATCAACAAATGGTTGCTGACGTTTGTTTTAAAAAGAAGCAATTAGAATGAAAAACATTCGTTGCAATAATAATCAGAAAAAAACTATAAATATTTTCATTCATCAAAATAAGTGTTAACATGTTTTATTTATTCATGACTTACTACATATTTTTTAATAAAAATAACATATATTGTACATATACGTCACAAAGCCTCGTGACGTTGATTTTTATTTTCCAGAGCTTGTTTCCGGATACCCTTCGTTCATGCAATGATCAATGAGAAGTTTTGAACAGAAATCGTGATATATATAATTTATTTTCTGAGATCAAGTCATAATGAAGTAAACAATTCGATTATCAAAGAAAGTCTAATTATATATATGTAAGGTTTGAATTGATGATGTAACTTTAAGTGATACAGAAATAAATGTTCGTGAATATATAAGATGCAGTGCGTTTCGTTAATGATTGCAAATAGTGTTTTTTCTTTAAACAGTTTTAAAATTAGTTTCAAACTGTTTGACATAAGAAAACTGTATTTCAATAATACCTTAATGTAAACAGTTAATAAAAATAATTGTCATGCTAGAAGTCTAGTCCAATTAGATTTCCTTCTCTCTATTGATTTAAACGTACACGTCCTCTTTAAAACTGTTGATAGGTCTCCCACGTTTACTATTTATAAACATCCTATCCTTAATGTTACTCATTTCCAATACGAGGTAACGTTTGTAAATGAATCTGTTCCTTAAAAGAAATTTCAAATAATAAAAGGCTGATCGTGGGAAAAGTAACGAGACTGAGCAGTTAACGGGTTTATTGTGTAATTAGTTTTGATTTTCAAAAAAAAAGATTATAACCGTACGTTTCTTTACAATGTAAGCATCACTATTGCTGAATCTAAAAAAGTAAATGTTTTAATTATTCAGATAGTTTGTCAACTGTTTGCTCCGTTTATTTTTCCTCACAATTCTTATTAGTTTATATCTCAAACAATGTGTGACGATTGTACGTTATTTGGTTTTCTGCTTTCACCCTCTACCCTCTAGCAACCAGATCTGTAGATGAATGGTCTGCAAAAAAAATTGGATAGACGATCAGAGAACTACACGAAAATAACATACACTGAACCAAAGTTCTACGTTCTAAGTGTTCACCCAGTATAATGTATTTACTATATGAAATAAGCACATTTCTTTGTCTTGTCGTCGGGGTGACTGATTTCCACTTGACTTTCAAGTAGTTAGGTACGATGTATTGATCTTGACCATTGGTTGCGACCCGAGACCTTGCTGTTTGCTGAATATCACGAAAACTTCCGGTTTGGTTGAGTTTTCCCAAGAGCTTTTGGATTGTTGTTGGTTGTCGGTTGAAACGACAATGCACTTATAGCATTGAAAAAGTATGTTAAAATAACTTTTTATACGTATTGCCAAATATTTAAAACAATATACGTATTGTCAAATATTTAAAACAATATCAAGGCCCACTATACATGTATGCTACATAAATGCTGTTCAGCAGTTTACGGAATAAAGACCATGAATAAGTTGTATTCAAAGAGCTGCCACTGCATGAAAGCATTTGCAATTGAATAGATCTAATTCACATTGTTTACTTGCAAAACAACATGAAATGCAATTAATGTTTATACTGGTGCTCGGATTTGATCAGTCTAGTAATAGGCCAACCTTTCAAAGTATATATGATGCAAAAAGCCAAAAATAAATTTTAGGAAATTTCATAGAAATTAAGGACATGTTGTAAATTGGTCAAATTTGCAACCTTCTTGACTCTGTAATAGAATAAAATTGATATACACTAAGCTACATTTCATTATAGGTAATACGACATGATTGATCATAAACCATTAGGACCAAAATGATATACATGTATTATCTTTAAATGATGTGTTTGACATTCAACGTATTTCTAACCCAGTTAGTCTAACCTTAGATATAATAGACCAAACGATTATACTTTTAGTCAACAGATCTTACAAAGAATTCATATCAAAAATATTATAGAACAAGTACATTAATTTGTATGTTTTATATTTTAATTTTACATGATAATAATAATCATTTATGTGTTTTATTGATATCTGCAGTACACGTTGAACAATAAAATCATTAAAGAATAAGATATTTCTTACACAGTTAGTTTACCCCTAGATATACAAGTCTAAACCATTATACTTTTATTAATCATAATATCTCATTGATAGATGTATGTAGTATATTATTTTTTAATTATACCAGATTATAATAAATCATATATTACTATTTTTAGATATATGCAGTACACATTGGACAATAAAATCATCAAACAAGATATTTCAACTGTCTTAAAGTATGTCTCTGGAAATGTTGATGGTAGGCCGTTGGCTTGGAGATTTGTACAGAGAAACTGGTCCAAATTAAGAAAATGGTAAGGTTTTCTCTTTAAGTATCATCTCATTATTGACAAAGATATATATACTGAATGTTAAAACTATTTACTGATGATATTAAGGATTTAAAGTTGCAATAAATGTATTTCTCACAAACATTTACGGACGTGGTAACAAAAGCATAATACATATATTTGCAAGAAATCAAAATGAATGGAAATAGAATAAATGATTTGCAAATAAACTATTCGTTTGATCCTACCACACTCCAGATTATTGATAGAAGGTCAGTTGTTTTAAAACTCGTTGTATTGTTTTGGACACTATCAGATAAACCTGCCATTGTTTTTCCAGGTTTGGAGATGTTTCGTTTACACTGACTGATATTATCCAGGATAGTACAAATGAATTTTCTACTTCATTTGTCTTGGAAGAGCAGGGGTTTGCTGAAACATATACATTATAAAAAATTCTTTGCAAGCTTATACAAAATGGTATTACCTGAAAATGTTTTGATGTAATAGTTAAGATGTATTCTGAATGTAAGTGGAGATGTTTTTATGGGATATGATAAATAAGAGACCTGTTATCTGTTGCTCAAATTCATTTTTAAGATATTAATTTTCCTACCCAAATCTAGGGCTGCATACTTTAAAGCTACGAGAAATTAGAATGTTCGCTGTGCTCCAAATACATTATATACACTTCACTTTTTCTCAGAATTTCACCTGAATTCATGTATGACTTTAAGTATATGTACGCTTTGTAGAGCATTAAGTAACTATGAATTTGAGTATC
The DNA here is from genome assembly GCA_016163765.1 of Magallana hongkongensis. Classification (NCBI taxonomy): domain Eukaryota; kingdom Metazoa; phylum Mollusca; class Bivalvia; order Ostreida; family Ostreidae; genus Magallana; species Magallana hongkongensis. Next base: position 50,226,263 of record WFKH01006014.1, read on the forward strand.
ATACATACTAAATGCTAAAAAGTTTCATACTCTAACTGTATTACATTTGGCTGTGTATTTGTTTTAGCGTTTTTGGCGGAAAGCGACTTCTGCTAAATCAAGTACATCGCTAAATGCCATGCACATGTGTATAAGAATAGGTGCATCCAGAAATACGCTAATTCAAATGTACGCCAACTTCTTGAAAAGTCAATTTCCGCTATATATCGTTCACGCTAAATATATGTTTACAGTAATCTCCAGGCCCAAAGAACATACATGGCTTTAAAATTCAAAATATAGTTCTACAACAGCAATAATGGTACATATAGCAATTTACCTTTCCTGTACATGCAGGTGCAGATTTTTTTCAAAGAGCACGATGCTGGGCCAAGAACCCGTTGTGTACAGATAGCCTCAGAGAACATTCAGGTACAGATAGCCTCAGAGAACATTCAGATGAACATCCAGTGTTTAGAGCAGAATGGACAGACCGTCCAACACTGGCTACAAAGAAAATCTGAATGATGCATGTAGACTGATGGTTCAAACTTCAGCCCAAGAGCTTGCATTGTTATCCACTTCATGTCATGTGTACTCTTGTAAAGGGTAATACAATTTATGTTTTATTTGATATCTGTATACTCACAAAAACAGTGTAAGTGTCTTTTGAAGATGCAAAAGCTGTTTAAGCTAGTTATCTTCGTGAAATTATTCATGGATTTTGTTTGTTATACAATATACGGGGTATATGAAGTTTTATTAAACTTTGCAAGATGGCAATTTTGTTTGTTAATCTGTTTGTATCAAATTGATTTGGTTGTATATCGTCATTGCTCAGTGGTTAAAGTATCGGGCTTGTGATCCGCAGAGATGAGTTCGAATCCGCCTGCGGCTTTTATTCATGTTTACCGAATAAAATTTTTGAAAATATAATTTTTCATCCAAAATTGCACATTTTTTTTCTCCTATTTGCCTTATATACTTCTTATCCATCATGCTATCTAACATAATCAAGTAACTTTCTGCTGATTTGAGAAACTATTTCAAGGTGTAGTGAGCCACCTTAATATGTTATATTTTTATGTAAACAAAACATACGTATTTCGTGATATTCATACAATTTTTTTGGCTAAAAATAAAATATATATTTATGTTTTGGTTTTAAAGTCAAATGTTTTGAAATTACTCTTACAAAATAAAATTTGATATACATTTATATTTGAATTAGCATTTTACGTATTATATTTTCTTGATAAACATTGCTTCAAAATACAATGTATATTATATTTCAGAAAAAATCAACAAATTAGAGCGAGAGTTGGATCGTCTTACTATTAAGTACAGTTGTACATTTGAAAAGAAAATTTCACTATTGACATTCCTCAAAAAGTAAAACATTTATGTCCAGATTTAAAGCTGCTTGGTCCAATTTTATATCAAATTTTGTTTACGCTTTTAAACGATGGTTATGCTAAGAATGTGTATAATAATATACATTGCAGTAGTTTTCCCGGTCAATTTAGCCATATTTCAATGAGAAAATGATGTACATAATTTGTGTACAAAACAAACTTGATTTAAAAGGGTACCGCGTTATTTCGCCTCAAATTAAAATTCGCTTCCGACGTCGAGGCGGGTATGAGTGTATTACGACTTTGATATCGCGATAAATAAAGTCATAATGTTTTTGCAAATCAAAAATAAACGTGTACATTTTGTTTACTAATATTTCTGAATTTTGTTTTGTTTACAATCGATGCATAATATGCGGGTTAAAGAAACCTAATCATTCGTGGGACGAAACCAAACGGTTCCCTTTTCTGGACATGCCTATGATGCGTTTGGTTTGTTTTTTTGTGTGTTCCCGTAAAGAAATTATTTTTATAATCTTCATATATTTCTAACATTGAAAGGTGACCGATTCTGCTTGTGTAAATAGGCGAAAGTCTATAACTTTCTAAGATAATCGGTTTGTATGGAAAATTATTTGATACTGTAATAGCAAAAAAAATCAGACCATGCAGCTATAATATTAAAGTATATGTATCGACATACTTGTTAAGTTACTGTGAAGTTGACGTGTCAAAAATAAAATAAAAAACTGCAAGTTGCTCACTCTCTTTTTTCTCTCTCTTTCTCTATCATATCTCGCCTCCCTCCTTCTCTCTTTCTCTGATTATTTGATTACAAAGTTTTGCAATTTTTGATGTAGTTTAAGGTTAAAATGAGGCTATTCAAAATTTTAAGCATTAAAAAAAGAATATTTTACTTATTTAAGTAGTCAATGAGAAGCTGACGGAAGAACGAGAAAAATGTGAACAAAAGAGTTTTGAATATAGAGACGAGTGCAGGAGCTTACGGGAAGATCTTGAAAAGTCACAAGCTGAATGCCGGGAACTACTGAGTCAAACACAAGAGGGAGCTTCCGACGGTACAACGGGTTTACTGCAAGGTAAACAACAGAAAAGTTAAATGAATTTATTTTGATTTTATTTTAAATTTAAACCTATGTTAGATACAATATTCACTTGGAAAAATACTCAATAAAAACAATTAACTACTAATAAATCATAATTGTTTCCGGAATAATATTTCAAAATTGAAATGATCTTTCTTGTTAGTTTAATTTTACTTCATTTTCGTTTTTAGGAAACTATCTCACAAGCATACCGATGGGCAATGGTAATATACATTAATCATAAAATAATTGCTTCTAAGCAAAAAGCATATAGCAATTTTGTTAAAATCAGACAGAAAATTAGAAACGTGCGGGTTATGAGCCACCACAGCGAGCATTCAATAGTTTTGTTGACTTGTAAAAAGAGAACTTAATCAAGTCAAGCATCCTGATAAAGTGTTTATAGTTTTAAGTTGTCTGAATCGTTCCCCTAGCTAAAACTATGAGCCATGGAACAATTCTTTTTGGCCAAATATAGGTGCAAGTTAAAGAACCGTCTGCTGCGCAAAAGAAAAAAAATGTAAAATAAAATATTGTAAAGGAGTTTTCAGAAGCTCTATGCAAATATATGCATGCTGTATATAGCCAAATGAAAGTTGTGTTCGGCCTCATTGTTTATTTTCATGTTATTTACCTTATAATTAGGACAATTGCATAAAATAGGCATTTGCTAAATTGAAAAACCAGGCTTTTCTATTTGATGATATTGTTCAGGGCTTGATAGCGGAACCTAATTTTTACTTGTTAAACTTTATTTTAAAAAAAAAGTTCACAGAAAAGAGAATCGGAAGAATTTTAAATCGAATAACTGTAGAAACAAGGTTACATGTAATGAAACTGTATGCTTATTATCACTTATAATATGTTAGACAATAAATATCTCAAGAAGGGGGTTCAAATTAAACATCAAAATATATTTTAAAAGATACCGTCTAATGATGAACAAGTAAAAGATGAAAGTTATTGTGTTGAAGTGGAAGAAAGTGAATATTAAGATATATTAACAAGAAATTCAAATGCAAGGTTTTTTAACAATTACCACCAGATATAAAACTGTTTCTCTAGTGTATTCCATAAATCCAAGGTTATTAGCCACTTGATGAAAGTACTCATGATCAGAGAGGCGATATGGTCCTCATTCCTCCTGTTTTGTATAAGATAAAGCCATACTTATGACTCTTTCTATTTCCAGGATTTCAAAATCTGAGTTCTCAAAATAGTTTCGTATTCGGTAAGTTAACTTCAGTTCTTTTCTAAACTTGTTGGAATACATAAATCACGTTTTGAAACATGATAACCCTGGAATTAATAAAATTATTGCTAATTGGCCATTGACTCTCTAATTGATGTAAAAATTATTCTATATTTCTATTCCTGTTGCTTTGAAAGTAACTATGACTAACGATTCTCATTGGTCTATATAAAAAAACAGGTTTCAATTTTAGGAGTTTTCGAAGAAGTTTTTATTTATCAAATGGTACAAATTTGATCAAAAGCCAATCACCAAAATGTGTGACAAATTATTGTGGCTCTAAATGTTGACACAAAAAAACTTTTTTTGATAGCTATTCATAATATTCACAGATTGATATGATAAACTTACATGTACACAAAATTTCAATATCCATTGAGTGTTGAACAATACTCAATTTAAGATTTGTTTTAAAACATGTAATTACTGTAATTTAGAAGATATTCTTCATTTATATTTTTTTTCCTTAATATTTAAAGGAATATGAAAACTTTAAGATAAGATGAAATTGTGTCCGATGTTTTTTAATCCGACTAACCGATTACAAAATTTTGTAACAGGTTACCATCGTTCCGACCGATTAATCGGTTAGCAATTGCCATCCCATATATATATATGCACATGAATATGTCTTTTTATCCTAATAGATGCACTCATTTAACAATACATGTGCTCTGTTTCAATTGTGTGGATACATTTTTTATTTAGACATCTTGTGATTCTTTTATATACATGTATATACATGTAATTAAGTTGTCTTATGTATATAAAAAATGTTGTAGATTTTACTGAACCGTGTACAAATGAGTTAAAGAAGATAAAGTTTAATCACATATATTACCTGTATATAAATATCCAATTATCAATTGGTTGTCGTCATTGTTATAAGCGTTTCACACCTCTATCTTTTTCTCCATTTTTAAGCAAAAATGTTATGAACAAGGTTAGTGTATTTTAAAAATTTACTTCTCATGAATTGAATTAATAGCCTGTAATATTAAACCTTTGCATTAGTGATATTAGTTAATTTATTATTATCATTATTAAATTAATTTGTAAAATTCATGCCCCCTAAGTCAGGGGTTCAGACCCTTTCTAAATCATGGCCACTGGATCAGGGGTTTAGGCTCTAGGGCGGGGCCAATATGGCCATATAGTGAAATGAAATTGTATTAAATCTTGGAAAATCTTCTTCTTTGCTTCCACACTAATGGGAAAGAACTTGAATGCATGATTATTATGTTCATAAAGCCCTCTACTAAACCTGTGAATTTCATGGTCACTGGGTCAGGGGTTCAGACCCTTCGGCGGGGCCAATATGGCCATATAGTGAAAATGCATTTAATCTTAGAAAATCTTTCTCTCTACTTCTACAGCAGGGGAGATAAACTAAATACATGTATATGGTAATGATGTCCATTAATCCTCTACCTAAATTGTGAGGTTCATAACTCCTGGGACAAGGGTTGAGGCCTTTGGTTAAGGCCAATATGGCCACATATTTTAAAATGTATAGAAGTTTTATAATATTTTCTTATATACATTCACAGTCATGGAAAATAAACTAAATGCATTGTTATTATGTCCATGATGTCTTCTCCTGAAAATGTGGAATTCAATGCATTGCCTATGGGGCAAGGGCTCAGGCTTTTTATTGAAGGGGGGGAGGGGGAGGGGGGGGATGGTGGTGACAAATATGGCCATATAGTGAATTTTTTTTTAGATCACTTGAGTCACGTAAGTAACCTATTGTCGTTGGTCGGGCTTCGTCCGTTAACAATTTAACGTCAAAGAAAATGCTTCTCTAGCCAGTCAAGAGTTTAAGCCCTAAACTGTCAAAACGCCCAACACTCGAACGCGGTGCTGATCTTCCAGATTTGGAAAGTACTTTCTCGCCAGTCAAGAGTTTGAGGCCTCAAACGCCAAGACCGAAACGCCAGACAATCGAACGCAATGATGATCTTGCAGATTTGGAAAGTGCTTCCTCGCCAGTCAGGAGTCTAAGCCCTAAAATGTCAAAACGCCCAGCACTTGAACGCGATGATGATCTTCCAGATTTGAAAAGAAGACCGCAGTTGGAAACGCTCAGAAATGATTACAATTTCATGTCCTTACCAGTAAGCAGTGATAGCGAAAATTCCGAAGATTCTTCCGTAAAAATAGTAGAAAATCTGAGCTCAGATGAACCTGTTGTTAATTCGTCTGATTCAAGCATTGAGCAAATAAAGACCGAGTGTTGCACAACAAAATACCATGATGACAACAAAGAAACGCCAATATATTCGACACCAACCGATGCATTGACCACGGTCGAAATTTTCAAACTTGCTTTTGGAGAGGAAGAAGAAAAGTACGCTTGTGTCAAAAAACCTGTTGGCGTCAGATATAACTCTGTGTTTATCATTAATTTAGATAAAATTGATTTGCGATCTCTTTATGCAAATGACAACGGTGTTTGGAGCGTTGCCACTCCAAGAAAGTATTTTCGTGTCGAAATCGAGGACGGCAAAGTAACCGATGTTAGGTCAGGACACACGGAAAATTACACTCATCTTCTAAAACGTCAAAATGGCAAACATCAAGCTACATTCACTGAAAGAGGAATAACATTTCAATGGATCGTTTCAACTGTCTTTAGCAAGTCTAGTTCTAAGTGCAGGTTTGCCGTAGTGCAGTACATCCACCGAGATGGAAAAGGAGGTGATGTGGTATTGCATCCCCATGGAAACGCAAAGCATTCGAAAAAACGACCATTTTTGAAAACTGATCCAGAAATAATTGAAATAATAAAAGAAGAGCATTTGTATAACGAACCAAAAAAGTTGTTTAAAAGCATGGTAGACGAAGCGGGGGGGGGGGGGGGGGGGGGGGGGGGGGGGGGGGCACTTCATTCATCGTCAGCAGCATCAGAGCCACGTTATTTGTAGCAGATTACGACGTCCTTAAACAAATAAAAGCTGAGAAAAAACCTGATGAGTGTACACGTTTTCTCAGACAAGTGAAAGAAAGTTCATTTGTGCATGGTTTGAAAATAGATGCGTTCTCCGCACAGTATGTGCTTGCCTCCGAGAAACAGCTTAAGGATCTGGAACATTTGTGTACACATCCATTGCAGTTCTCGGTGTTTTTAATCGACTCGACTTATAATGTGGGGAATTTCTATGTTACAAATACTTGTTTCCAAAATTTTAAAATTGTACATGCAGAAGGTAGATACAGGGTCGACATCCATATTAAATAGGACCTACTTTCATTCACACAGAAAAAAGCACGAACAATTTTGTGAGTTTTTTTCTGTTCTTTGTTGAGGATGAACCCAAATCTGAAGACTATACAAGCAATAGGTAGCGATGATGATGAAGCAATTATGAATGCTGCTCTAATTTGCTTGAAGGATGCACAAAAACTGCTGTGCTCTACTTATAAAAAGGACAATATTCAAAGAAAGTTCAAGGATGACTTTAGAACCAGAGAGGTTGCATCCAATCATATATAATCGGATATTGTTTTGGAAAGATGTTGGAACCGTTTATGAAAAAGGATTGATAGACAGTGTAACAACTCAAGAATATAATAAGAAAGTTATGAATTTAAAAAGCAACTTGGGACTGTCTCCAGCCTGGCTTTCATTCGTGGTTTCTGAAATACGAGTCAGATTTATTTAAGAGGCATTTGATTGCGGGAGTAGCGAATCTTGCACACGTTGTGAAACAGTACTTAACTAATCAAGGTGAGAGCACAAACAATAACATGAAAGACTGGCTTGGTAGATCAAAAAAGTTAGGCTACCCTGTAGCAAATCGAAAAATAGAAGAATACGTTAAAGCTCAACAACAGGAGTTTGAAATGGCCATATACGCGAGTGGTCCAGTGGAAATTGCAAAAGGTTACGATTTCCTGTCTAAACAGCGTCATATTTGGAATGCAATGACAGCTGACGACCGTCGAGCTACAATTCAAATATTTTGGAAGTCTCCTTTAAGTTTTAGTTCTGGTACGGGAATTACCGTGGCAGAAGAATCGGCTTCGCAAGCAATTGCCTTCCAATCAAGCGCTAGATTCGACAGAAAACTTTCAATTAATGTTGATGACGTTGATTTGTCAGTTCTCTCAAAAGAAATGCTTGCTGACCTTTGGAGAAGGGCTGAGGATCTCCTCAAATCACCAGACTCTGTGGTGAAAGCATCTGGATTTGAGGGAATGTACATCAAAAACTCAAGTGATGATACTGGTAAAAATCCGCCTCATCTGGTCACACTACAATCAGCCGGCAATTTTGTCTGTGACTAAAATTTTTGAACATTCTGTAGTTGCTGCAGAAATAAATGGAAAACTTGAACAGTACTTGGAATGGAGAAAAGAGACAAAACAACTGTTAATCTCAGTGGATTAGTTAGCGCGGGAATAAAGTCAGGAGAGAAACCAAAAGTGCGCAAGCCTAGAAAAGGAGGAAGAACACTGTTAGAAAAGGATACACACGAACGAGAGCCTCTGGTAGCGGATCAGTCAACAACTGAAACATTAGCTGCCTTGGAAAACATGGAATCAGATCATGATTTTGAACTCGTATATCTATTCCAAACTGAAGAACAAATGTGCTATGTATGCGGGATAAAATTTTTTTTAAAAAGGATATCGAACAGAATAATTTAATCGTGCGAAAATACTGAGAACGAGAGTATACTTTTCAAGGACTGAAGAAATGCAAATGGCAATTTGCATATTTCCATCTTCAAAAAAATTGTATTAAGAAAAGGTTTCCAGAATACCGTAAAGAACTTTTAACTATCGCGAAAAAAACTGTTGGAGTCGTTCCAAAGGAGGTGAAGGACAAATTATCGTCAATGGGGATTTACGTGTAACTTATCTTGCATCTTACCTGCATTATCCCTGGCTAGTTTTTTGAACTGTTAAATTTCTTTTTTACAAAACATTCCAGGCAGAACAGATTGACCTTTCTTGTAATTATTTCATTAATTTCTTTGTTATATATGGATCTTATATAAAGCTGTTTTTAAATTAATGTTGTTCTTAAATCGTAGCATACATATCGGTAGGTACTCTCTTGAGATAAAGTTGAACAGTCAAAATTTTTTTCGAAAACAAGATATAAAAAAAATAAAAAAGAGGACAAATAAAGCAAAACCCTGCCAGAAATACAGTAGATTTGCGCTAAACTGTTCAGGCACACTTAATTTCAATATTTTTATGGTTTGTTAATAGCAAGTATTTGATACTGATATTGATTATTATTTGTATTCAATATTTTCAACAAGAAAATATAGATTAGAAAAGATTACCTCATACATGCACATGATACCATTTAATGCACAGTGTACAAAATAATTATACTAATACTTCAGGATAAATAAATACTTCTGTTTATTCCGTTGTTCCTTTATTCGTAACCGATCTCGATATATCATTAATTTTCTAGCGCAGCATGTTCACCAAAAAAGTCTGACTATCCCTTTAATGATATAAATCAGAAGCATATAAATATTAGAATGTACATCAGTTATTTACATCATTATATAATTTTTGCAAATACAGGGTAAGCGGTTTAAGAATTCAAAACAACAATCTAAAACATATAGACCATTATGTTTATGGTTTAAAATTTTATTTAAATGAATATATTATCACTTTTATGTAGTAATGATTGATTTTCAGTTTTGGTTTTGTTTAATTCCGTTTCGTTTCGTTTCGATTTTTGGTTTTCGTTTCGTTTCGATTGGTTTCGTTTCGGCCCGTTCGGTTTCGTTTCGTTTCGTTTTGATTTTGTTTCGCACTTTACAGGTACCCGATTTGTAGCATTTTCAATCACGTGACCGTTACTCGATAAATCTATACAAAATATGTTTTAAGATCTTCTACTCCTCGAATATAAAAAGAAATTCACATGTCCCCATAATCAACGGATAAGAAGACTTCAAGACGTACTCTCTACATTATTTTTTGTTAGCCGAATCAATTCTCATAAGACAGGTTGATCCGACAAGGTGTGAACATTATCTGAATGTGTTATAGTCTTTCCTATGAATGCTTTAAAATCGCAGTAGTAAATTAACAGAATAAACATGGGTAAATATATGAATCTTGAGTTGAAACACTAGTCGATTTACATGTACCGGTAAAAATTTCGGCCTAAAATGTTGTACGTGTATTATATTTAAGTCTTTTAAATCTACAATTGGCCTTGCATATATGACAATGATTTTAGTTTCTGAGTAATAGGTTATTTTAATTTCATTGATGGTCAGGTTTCTTTCTGATTTCACCCACACGCACTGTCGTTTAAATCAATGCGAAATCAACGGTACATCTGTCATGTAAGATAAATGTATCTTTTCTGAAACCAATATATGAAAATAAAATACATGTAAATAAAAAATCAAAAATCCAAAACCATTTGGCCAGAAAATCTGGAAATTTGTGTGGAATCATCCTCAGGATGTGTATATTTAATTTTGTTCAAATCATGATCCGTGGGGGTAGGGTGGGGGCCATAATAAAAGATCTTATTCTCAAAAACTGAAACAACAAAAGGAGATCAATGTTTAACTTAAGAATATATGGAGAAAAATTAAAAATCATTTAAAATAAGATATACTAAATTGTCTAGATAATTTGTATTTGATACTCTAAAGACTTTTGAAGCTTTTCTAGTGAGAACCAAACATATTGTTCACAAGTATATAGTGTTCTTTAACCACGATCTTTGAACGGTTTCTAAAACCATTTAAATGATGCAAGTACTAAATAATGCGCAGTTGTATGTGAATTGTATGTGAATTAGGAAATAATCAGAAATGGTACGGCCGATGTGACGTCGTCATTGGAAAAACAAAAAGTTCGAAGTTGCAAAGGCGAAGGAGCGAAAGTGCGAAGATGCGACGGCGAAGCGCGAAGATGCGAAAGTGCGAAGGTTCGAAGGCGAAGGAGCGATACTACTATCGCTCCTTCGCTTTTGCATCTTCGCACTCTCGCCTTCGCACCTTCGCACTCTCACCTTCGTTCTTTTTCTGTCCCTTGGTCAATTACTTATAGTTTGATGCAGGTATCGTACTCGCCCGAGGTTTGCCGAATGCTCCCGGGTGTTATCGGTACACATCCGCTAGACAGTGTGGCGGCCATTGTGCTAACTATGAAAGTTCATTAACATTTTACTGGGTTATCTGACATATCTTTTTAGTCCCCTACCGGTTTCACCGGAGAGGACTATAGCTTTCCTCTGCGTCCGTCAGTCCGTCTGTCTGTCTGTCCGTCCCACTTCAGTTTTCCACACTTTTTTTCTTTAGGCGTTTAAGGAATAATATGAAACTTGCTGAACAGCTTCAAAATGTCAAACTACAGATCAAGTTTACACTTTTGTAGCGTCTGGTTGACATATTTTCGAGAAAATTAATTTTTTATATTCCAATTTTTTAAAGTTCGGGTTCGTTGTTGGGTTCGGTGTGTATTGAATAAACGAGCCCAATCAGTCAGTAGTCAGTAATAATATTGTGCGTTACTTGTACCATTCTTTTTATCATTTTTAACAAACAAATAAGTTCTGTAAAATAGTGTCAAACATTGTGTTGTAAATTTAATCGGCAGGTGTTTTTTTTGTATTATTACAATCGGGTTCGTTATCGGGTTGGTCTGTTGATTCGGGGTACAGAAGTGAGAAGACGGTAAGAAATGATATTGTGCATAACAGTGCATTGTTTTCACAAATTTCTACCAGCGAATACTTAATGGACTTGGCGAAATTACAGGAGATAAAATAAAGAGTATTATTTTACCCATTTTTTATATAATTTCTATATGAACTATATATTTTGAATTTCCTCTGTTCTTTTATCTCTGATTAAAGCATAACATCTCGTTTACAATAGTTTTAAAATGGACGTATGCTTCGAAGCTTTCATAGAATAATACAAACCGGTAGGGGACGTTTATTGCTTATGCAATACTCTCAGAATGCTTGTTACCATAGTGCTGGCTAAGCCTAATTATTATGTACTCCATATAAAATGTAATGCATGCCATAATGTGTGTGCACTTCTAGACTTCCTGTCACTTATCAGCCTGCTTACTTTAATTCAATACAATGGTTTAAATAAATTTCATTATACGACAAAGTGTTTAGATTAATTGTTAGTTGGAAATATTTTCTCAAGAGTTCGTCTTTTTCCGCAGACGCCATTTTTATCGCTAAAATTATCTTTAAACGATAAAGAGCTCCACACATTAAAATGCGAAGGCAAAAGTGCAAAGTTGCGAAGGCGAGAGTGCGAAGTTGCGAAGGCGAAGAAGCGACATTAGTGTCATTCCTTCGCCTTCGAACCTTCGCACTTTTGCCTTCGCATCTTCGCGCTTCGCCGTCGCGTCTTCGCTACTTCGCACTTTCGCACCTTCGCATCTTCGCCCTAAAGGCGAAAGTGCGAGTGATTCCAACGCAACACCATACTTTTTTCATTATTGTGAATGAATGTAGCTTGCAACTAGGTTAACCCGGGCAGTCATGCTTTATTGGTAGTAAGCAACTGCACAACGTTCGTTGATATGTACTTTCGGTTTGATTTCCCGGAACCATAACCATTGGTATTTAATAATCTTATTACGTTACGAAACGACTTGAGCAATTTAAGAAAACGCACCGGATATCTTAATAGGTTGTTTTTCATGACCGACCGACCAACATTTTCAAGAATTTAAAAAACAAAATAAATTGTCATGGTATATGTTTTGAGTGTGGAATGGGGTGGGTAAAAAAAAAACCCAGGTGGTACATGTACTGCTATTCGATTTCGACCTAATTTTTGGAAGAAATTTTAAAAACAAGTTAATTATAATAAAGAAATGTGGCCTAGCTTATAGCGACCGTGCCATGATAGACTGCCGTATAAACATAGCTTATAGCGACCGTGCCATGATAGACTGCCGTAAAAACAATCTGCATTCCTCTTATACATGGTTCACTATACAGTGTGGTACCACAGCCCGACTCTTCCGTGTACGACTGATCTAATGTAATTCTCTACCCTGACCTCCATCTTGCCAGACGTGCGCTACGACATACCCTGTCACTTAGCCTATATCTGGAGGGATTTGTCAGGTAACTTCATCGTCCATTACGACATTGGCGTCGCCGGTAGCTGAGGAATCTACGATAACCTCGTTTTCCAAGTTACCAACTTGCAAACAACTTTATTTCCCGTAAAATCAGACAGCCTCACGAAACCCGTGTTGCCTGTTTGTTGATTTTCAATTCGGGGTCCATATCGATAAGCATTAATACGTAAATTCATTTATAGTAATTTTTTGTGACATTTATTACCAAAACCGTAAATTTTCTTGAAATTGATGCAGTAAGTTTGATATTTCGACTGATTTTCTTAATTCCAAAATTAGTCACGTGACCTAGTTTCCCTCGCTTTTGTAAGTAGGGTGCACCGTTCGCGCCTTTATAATTTACGCATTTTGGAATTGGAACAACTTTCATTTTAGAATTATACTGAAATTGAGAGGAAATTTTGTGACTTTCATCCAAATTTTTTTGATTTCTATTAATCTTACAAACCATAGCCCCATATTTTTTGTAGGTATTGGGGCCACTGGCTCTGCTTTCACTCACTCATTCTTCTATTGTAAACAAATAAAATATTTCATGTACCAATTATGGCTACAAATACAATCAACCTCTGGAATGCCTCTGAGGCTGACCTGAAATCCTTGGATGGCATAGGACAAGCTAAAGCCAAGAGAATACTCCAGCTTAGAGAAAGAAAAGAAGATTTTAATTTTGATGATGTGGCCGACGCCACACAGACTGAGCCGGCTAAATGGATAGCATGGAGCCAGGCGGGTGTTGTGTGTATAAAGAAACTCACGGCGGAGTCTTCTGCAAACCCACCTGCGCAAACGATAAGTGATATAATGTCCACCAACGAGCTTTACTCTACCCTTCTAGAGATGAACAAGAGCATCAAGCTGCTACACGATGAAGTAAAGTTTTTGAGGACTGAAGCTGTCCTAAATCGGAGGTGGATGAATCTGTGTACAAGACACCTACCGCACTGACCAGTGCACTTGAGGTCGTGGAGGAAAGCCTGGACAATACACTGACAATTTCTACGAGTAATGCCCAAGCAACAAAAGAGCTTTCGGACAAAGGGGCAGATCAGAAGCTGATCATAGACAGACTTACATCAGTCATTCCCTCGTCAGGCTTCATCTCTGATCCATTTAAGGGAGCAAAGCCTAAAAAAAGTACACCCCTCAATAGGGTACTGGAGAATGCCAATTTCCAAACCCTTTCTCCAGTACAGCAAAATTCTAAATACACTTTAGAGCTCAATGCACATCCCAAAAGATTGGTACGCAATGAAAAGCCAGCCGCTGAAAAACCATTAGCAACGCCTATTTCTGGGTCTCAAACTTCACCGGACAAACCCAGTGCTGTGGGGTCTCGGACTCCCAGGGAACCAGGCCGGGGTAGAGCGACAAAAAAAAGCAAACGACACAGATCACGGTCCACCAGTTCGTCCTCTTCGGATAATGCTTCATCAAATTTGACCCGTACCTCGAGAAGCAGGTCAAGGAGTAAAAGTCCGCAGATTCGAAAGATGCCGGTATTCAAAGGTAGTGACAGCCCAAATTGGGAATCTTTCATATACCAGTTTGAGCGAGTTGCAGCGTATAGAGGATGGTCTGCAAACAAGAAAATTTTCGTCTGCTGGATTGTTTAGGAGATGTAGCGTTAGAGTACGCCCGTAAAGTAAACAAAAATGGCGACTACAAAGACCTTAAACGGCACCTCAAGCAGAGATTCAGCAGGAAGAAAGTGCCAATTCTTGCTCGTCGACAGTTGCCCTTCACTAAACAGCTGGAAAATGAAAACGTTGAAGAGTTTGCACAGCGTGTCTACTTTTTAGCACTAGATGGCTACGAAAACTGCGAAGGGAACATGATTGAGGAAATTTCAATGGAAACCTTTCTACGAGGCTGTCGAGATAAGGAGGCGGCCATGAAGGCAATGGACCGAGAATCAACAACATTGCAAAAAGCTGTTAGATACGTAAAAACTGCTATTGCCAATCACCGTGCTCTATATGGAAGTAGGGGAACTAGCGGAGCAACTGCCTATTCTCAACGCCAAGTCTCTATTCCTAGCAGGGAGGGGTCCCCGACACATGATTCTTCTCCTTGTAGGGCTGAACCCAAGCTCTCTAATGAGAAGGACAAAAACAATCATTCATTGGATGAGCAGATTAGTTATCTTACCTCCCTGGTTGAGAAGTTGACAACTAGCATCCAACAATCACTCAGCAGGAATCAAGTTCGACCCAGCTCACCAGTATCAAGTGGCCTGCCCTTTGAGAAAAATCTTGATAAGAGTGGCGTAACAGATCATATTATTACTATACGACGGACTTCAGGAAGAAGTATTAAGCTTGATGTCGTCATGGAAGGGGGGAAGCCTATAAACGCCATTATAGATACAGCCGCAATGATAACTCTTATCAACGAGAGCTTAATCCCAGATAACCAGCTAGCCATGAACGAGCTCATTAAGTTGAAAGGAATAGGATCCCAGATTATGCATGGCAGGTTGATAAAAGGAGTGTCTTTTGCAATTGGCAATCTTCATGTCTCCTGGGACTGCTGCGCTGTTCCAATAGATGATGAAATGATACTGGGACTCGACTTTTTGGCAGCGTACCATGGAATTGTCAACATTAAGGAGTGCACCATTTCGCTGGAGAACAACACATTTCCAGTAAAGCTGATATCGGGTCTAACACAGCACCCTAGCTCTTATGTCCGGATACAGAGGACAATGCGTACTCAGCCAAACACCATACTCAGAGTACCTGTTCAACTAGAGAACCACTTGACAGGTGAATATGTTGTCTCTCCTGTACGCCTAAACTCGGAATTGCTGGGATCCCATACACTTGGAAGGGGCAATACCACAGCTATGAGCTTTATCAATGACTCTAGTACTGTGGTGAAAATCAAAGAAGGAACTGTGGTTGGAGAAGCTGAGGCGCATCAGAAGAAGGAGGAAAGGTCCCCAAAAGATATTCCAGAAGCCAGAACCGTAAAACAGACAGAATCTGCGGTTAGACCACCAGTGGTCCCTGATGTGAAGGCACCCGATCCCCAGTCAGTGTCTAGGGTTTCATGCTCTGACATACATTCTACACACACCGGAAAGTACCACTGCCCGATCTGTAATATAGGCCAACATGGGCATGTTAAGCGCCACGTGTTGCGAAGCCACTTACCAGGGGTTCTGGATTGGTAGCCTCTCCTGCTGGGAATGCAGACAGCTTGAAGGCTCAGTCCTAAGCCTGACCGTCAAACATACCATGGCCCACAAGGGAGAACAGCGGTCCTTTGATGATGACAGCTTGCACGAATGGTGCCAGCTGTTTAACAGATCCCTACATTTGTTGAGAGAGTGGTTTGGGGCTGAGGACTTGGATGAACTGCTTCCTATGCTGTCCACCTACCATAGCGGTGCTACAGGAGAGTT
>WFKH01006014.1:50285501-50320042 GCA_016163765.1 Magallana hongkongensis
GTGTGTGTGTGTGTGTGTGTGTGTGTGTGTGTGTGTATGAGTGACACAAAGCTCAGGCATCTGACAGATTCATCAGGTATGGTATCTATGTAAATACAACAATATACTCTTAAAACTACATTTAGGTGACCTGGCTTAAAGCAGGTAAAAAAACTGTAATGAGTATTGCTCAAACACTAAGTTTAATATTTCACTCATGATTATTGACATTTAAACAGATTTACATTTCATTATATGATTTACTTATTTAGCAAATATAATATGCTATATTAATGAGCAATACTATAAATAGCATAAAATATAAAACAATTACTTACAGTCTACAGGTTTAATTCTGGATCTATTACAAACACATCTGGTCAGCATGGTGATCAGATCAAAAAGAACAAAGCAAAGAGAGGGAATGTAAGGGACCAATTAAATTGAGAATTCAAAAATAAATTTGACCATGTGATATATAATTAATTAAAACAGGTTTAACACTGACCATAATGACCATTGTGATGTCACACTATATAAATAACTATTACAGTTAAAATGAAGAATGTTTGGTAATAGTTAATAAAATAATAAAGAACACAGTACTAATATGTCAATATGTCAATTGAAGCATATAGTAAATGTGGAAATACCCAGTATCTGCACAAGATAAGTCTGGATCATGTCTTAAATAAAGTTAAAATGAGAAAAGAAATTTAAACATCAAAATATTTATTTAAGAACATTTGTATAACCAGTTGATACTGATATGCAAGCTGAAATTACTGGTATACATTTTCATTTATTATGCAGACTTATTCAAAATGTTTATTTTGACAACATCAAAATGATGAAAGAATATTATAGAATTAAGTAAACTGAACTTCTGAAACTGCAGTATTTATTCTTTACAATAATGTTTCACCAAAATAACGAAGTTGCAATTGTACATCATTTGATTACAGAATTTTACACAATCAAGTAGCCTGTGTGTCACATTGCTGACCTGAGAAGCAATAGCCATTGAGAAATCAGCTTTATAGAATAATATACAAAATATCTGGACAATGTGTAGTAAAATAGGTCACAGATAATAAAAAGATTTTCAAATTTTCCTTTAGATATTCTCAAGTTCAACAGAAACAGGATGATTTCAAAGTCATTTAATATATGGAGAATTGCTTATCTCTAAAAGATCCTCAGATTGCAGTTCATACATTTTGTTGACAAATGTTCAAAAATCAGAATGTATTTACCAACTGTAATGTATACTAAAACATATTTTACAAAGATCAAACCTATATACAAATGTTGAGAAATAAAAGCCCAGTAATTTATGGATATTGCTAAAGGTTTTGCTAAAGATTGATATTCAATAATAATGTACAAATAAGTGCATTATGTGTCCTTTACAATCGCTCCAGGTCGTACAGTCGAATCACAGGTCTCTAATACTGAAGACATTTGAACTTTGGGTCTTTATTTCAATACTAATGGAATCTTCAAGAGAACTTCCTCCATAACAGAACATAGACTTCCAAAGAATCCTTTTACAAAGCTGCTGTAAACGTGTCCTTCGAAATCATATAATCCTGGTGTGAATTGTGGCAACAACAATTTCAATACACTAGTGTTGTCTTGCTTCCATTATACCCATGACAACTGTCTTTTTCAGCAGGATTTTCTAAAAAGTGTTGATGAAAAATTAATTATGGATATGTTATCAAGCAATATTTCATTACAATATACTTGACCTCCAATAAAAAAAAAAACATGGATTTAAAAACAAAAATTAACCAATAAAATATTTTGAATTTATAGTTGTTTTTCCTCCAAGGATTTATTTTCAAAAGTACACATGTATTTTGCAAATATAAGATAAAATATATAAGAAGATCACACAATATGTATTATTAATATTTGTAAGGTTATTTTGGTGTATTACATACAATTGATAGAAAATGAAGTGATCGAACTGTAAATAAAAGTTTATTTTTTTTCTTCAAAATTCTTCAGTTTATTACTGCATTTAGAATAAGAACATTTACTATATTATGAAAGATGCGTACAACAAGATATCTGTGAGCCAATGCTCATAGTGATACCTCCGCTCTGATGTGAATATACAAAATAAGCAAAGTTAACATTTACATGTAATGGGAAGTTGACATCAAATTTTTTGAAAAATGAATCCCACCGTATGGCATGCCTTAGCAAAGGGTGTGTTAAATTTTTCAAGCATCTGCGATAAAGAGTTGCTGAGAAATCAGGGCTCGCGCTGCCCATCGCATTTGTCGCTTTTTGCGATTTTTCAGAATTAAATGCGACAGTTTTTTGTAAAATGCGACACCCAGATTTCATTGAAAATCACCTAGCCTTTCGTTTTGATTACATAACCTCTTCCAAGCGACAGTCTGTACTGGACTTTACGCTTGACTGACTTAGGACAATGATACAGGTAAACGGTGGAAGCCATCTGTAAGTGGGGTATACACAACTGTCTTTAAAAAATGATAGGTGATTTTCACACCTTATTACAGCTAAATGGATTTGTAATTAACCACGGACATATCTAATGCTTTCATCAACTGAGCTTACAATGTGATCGTCATTTCACAAAGAATGTGGATAAGGACAACAAAAAACTGCATAAAATAAAATAAATATTTTGAAAAAGTGTAACTGGTTTAAGATATGATATGTGGTTGATCCAAATTACTTAATTTAAAATGTTATGTAAGTTTTTTGACAAGGTGTTTAGACATAAAAATTCTGACATCGTAAGGGTAGTCTATAAATAGAATTATGTAGCAAACTTGGAATTTTTACATTTAAATTTAGCTAAAATGTCACAGTTCAATTACTAATTATTTGAAACAAAAGAAGTATGATTTGGAATGATAATCTTGACTGTAAATTACAATCTTAACATTTAATACATTTAGCCATCTTCAGCCAGGATTTCCTCTGTTCCCGAAATTATATCTACTTACATGTAGATATGATGTTCATACGCCAATCAATAAGCCAAGTAGATGCAATAACAATCATGTTTTTGGATTGAATAATATTACAATACAGCAAATTTGACCTCTTCTCTTGCTCTATTTTTTAAAAATAAATTTAATCATAGGAAAACAAATTAAAAGATAAAATCTGTATAATATTTTAATTTTCTAAAAAGATCTAAAAACCTTGATACTTGCCACAAGATGTCAATATTCATAACCATATAGATCTACAATTAATTCCATTTCTATAAATATTTATAGTAATTTAATAATAAAATGGTAATTTTGGGTATGCATATAATATGTACATGTAGGATCTAAAACTAGTATTCTAGTATGGTGATAAACACTATGATAGAAAAAAAAAATGATTTATTACGCGAAAGGTTGCGACACAAAATTTTGGGCCAGTGTGAGCCCTGAATCTGCAATAAATTTGTTTGAAAATTTAGACTTAAAATAAACAAAGTCGTAATTTAACAAGAAGTTGATGTCCGATTTGTACAAAAATGAATCCCATCATATGGCATACCTAAACAAAGAGTGTGTTAAAATTCCAAGCATCTGCGATAAATAGTTGCTGAGAAATCTTTGTCGAAATTTGTGTTATAGACAGATAGACAGACACACAAGGGTAAAACAGTATAACCCCCTCTCCTTCGGAGCATGGGTATAATTAGTTCATATTTTAACCAGAAAACCACAGGAAATATCAGAATTAAATTAAATTGTATTTACTCACCTTAAGAAGTTGCAAACATGCAATGTTTGTCCCTCTTTAACAGTGCTGAACTGAGAAGCATCCCTCAGCATTGCCAACACCGCATTTATAGCATCTTACTGGGTTTTTTTTGTTCTGTATGAATTTTGCTGTGTGCCCAAGTAAAACAACTCTCTCCTTCACCAGAGATGACGAATGATGTTGGGCTCTCATTGTTTCCTCTTGTCGGTTAATGTTAATCAGTTTCTTGACATTCATCTGAAAGAACATACACAAGTAATAAAATATTTCAATCATATAAATATGTTAGGTCATTATCTATAATCAGTGTCAGGTATATGAATTGAGTCTTTTTGGAATTGCAATTAATCTTGAAGATGGTAGATTAAAGACATAGTCCAAGTTCTCATAAATTGAAAATGTTCAAAAACAGTCATCAAATTTATCATATAAATTATGATGTAAAGAAAATTCCATAAAAAATTTTAGTCACTTTCATTATAAATTATTAATTGATTATGTAATTCTGAGATATACAGTAGGTAAAAGTAAATCATGTGAATCTATTTAAAATGTTTAATTAAATATCTTTATATATTTATAATAGCCTATATGTGATATTTTATTATATCAACCAATCAAGTGCATCTTGTATGAAAGCTATATTCTGAGATTTTTTCAAAGGAAATTCATTTGCATATTCATGAGGTCATTTTAAAACAAAGTTGAATGTTGTAAATTTCTGTAAGCAAAATGAATGAATGAACCATTTATCATACAGTGCAGTAACGCAGTATGAAATCACCATATGAACATGAATAATTCTTGATCTGCAAAGATTTCACAAAATATCAAAGGTTTAAAAGGCTAACGTTATCTTCCTTTATGCTAATCCACTATACTAATCCTTATTTTAAAAGAAATTCTTTACACCTTGTACAGTATTTAGAACTAGGCCGACATAATTTCAGAATGATCGATAAATGCTTATTACATGATATAAGTTTTAGCCTAACACAAACATTAATTCTTCATAAAATTGATGTACAACCCAGTTAGCACAACAACGTAATCAAAACGTTTTAACAACATTGTGAAAATGTTATGAAAACATTTTCAAAAACGTTATTACAACGTGATTCTGTGTGGGTTTTTTTTACGTTATTATAACGTTTTGTGCAAACATTGTTCAGCAATGTTTTGAATACACTTCTATGAAACGTTATGAGAACATTTTAAAGAAACGTTTTAAAAACAAATTTAAGAAAACAATTTTAGAACATTTAAAAGAAATATTTTGAAAACATTAATAGAAACATTCTGAGAACATGTATTATTTATTTTTACATAATTGGATTCAAAAATCTTCAAACAGTTTAAATAAATGTTCTCAAACTCTTTCAGTTATGTAAATATAAAATAAAAACAACAGTTTTCTTTGAAATAGCATTTGTAATATTGAAATATCAATCAAATGTATTATGAATCTGATGGAAAATTGTGGTTTTTGAAAGAAAAACCAGTCCATATTATTAGGAGTCTGATGAGAATTCGTCTCCTTTTGGATTTGATTTCTTTCCACTCTTATTTTAAAATAGAAAGATTTAAATGTAAAATGAAATTTATGACGACGAATATATAAATAATGTGTGTATTAAATGAAACATCTGATAAAGACATTAACAAGGAGTGATATTGTTTATAACTGTATTATATACACTGTAGATTTTAAACTGATTTTAAAGCATATTTAATTCAAAAGACAAATCATTTTATTTACTTTAGCATAATTAGTTCCCCCAGGAAGATACGGAGCAAATCTCAAAACGTCCAAGACTTCTCGTTTAATTGTCTCAAACGGGATAGTTTTCTTCGATGCTTTGCGAGCAGCAGCTATAAAGATGAAAAAAAGATATATCGGTTAAAAAATGTCTATATTTGTAGATGAAAAATTCATTAGATTCCAGTTAAAATGACATGTACTATAAACACAAAAACAAAAGGAAGAATGCAAACTAATATTCTTGAATTCTTTATCACTTTTAATACAATACCCAAAATGCTGTTTACTTACAAAGGATGATTTTGTAGAGGGGTGTACCAATAAAGGCTATTTTTCCTTTCTGTCCAGTTCCACTGAACTAACGCATGCAGTTATTTGTCATGATACTTCGCATAAGTGCTCTGCAAATCTCTCCAGCATGCTCTCCACCCTGGAGAGAGGCCATGACATTGATCTTAAACAAATTAAATCAGCTATTTAATATAAAGTTTATAAATTTTATTGGGGATGTACTATTCTCAATGTAATTTACTGATATGAAAACAAAAACATTATTTACGGAATGATAATTTACATATCAACCGTCTTTGATCGGTTTAATTCATAATTATAAATTGTAAACATACATTTTGCATGAATTACATGTACGTGCATTTGGTTTCTTACCAGTTTCTTCTTTGAGTCATCATCCAGGGAGTCCTGGAATTCTTCTACTTCTGCTGAAGTATTCAGTCTGTTACCAGAGGTAACAGACTTTTGATAGTATCAAAATCAACGTCCACAGCAGAAATCAGATGGTTCTTAATTGCAGTTATACCCTGTTGCTGCTTATCAAGTTTGGAAATAACTAAATAAGAAATAAAAGTTTTGCTTAGTTAAATTTGTTTAGTTTAAAAGATATTATGTATATAATCTGGCTCCACCGTCACCAAACTTTTCAAATCACTCAACGCATTCCTCAACTCAAATTCTTTAAAGAAAAGCGCATAAGTTTGAGGTCAAATCTCAGACTTGAGGCTGAGTATAGACTTGAGGAAAGTTGGTGACGGTGGGGTCTGGAGCTTATTTACATACCTTGATAGAGTAAGTCAGAAATGCTTTCTCCCAATGCTTTAGTTGCAGATGTTCTAACATTATTGGCATCCACTAAAAACAAAATCAGTTAATAAAAATAGCTCCTCCTACAAAGTTTTTAAATGCATTTCAATTTCAAATAACTAACATTCCAGGTAACTGGTGAGATATTGATGGGGTGCTTCTTGATGGTGTAGTTGTCCCAACTGATAAGCCTTACGGTGTACGTTTTGATCTCGGAGAACTAAGGAAGTTGATGTCAGCAATTGTCTTTTTACTGAGCTTGTGGCCAAGTTTTGTTTCTTCACTGGCACAGAAGGTGCTGGGGGTGATGGAGACAGCGGCGAACTGTCTAATGATGATAAGGTAGACATCTTCTTTACAGGTGTTGTACGTTTCTTCTCCTTCTGGGAAAATGTGGTCTTTGGGGGAGATGGCACTCTTCCACCTGTGTTAATTTTTCAATAGCTTTATTTATTTGATATTCACATATTTCAAAATAGTGCTAAATTTGATGTACTGGTATTTAAAAACTGATAACGATTATTGTTTTTCCTTCAATGTCACTCTCGATATCAGTATCGTTATCCAATTCGCTTATCAGTCTTGCTGGAAGCTCTCTTTTTCGTGATTCCTCCTCACTCTCCAAATTAGATGTCTCTTCCGCTTTTTTTAAAGGTATTTCCTGGTTGTTTCATAGTCATCGTAATCTGTATTTTAAAAGTATTTGTCAATAACTATAATATCGGAATATATTGAAAGTAAGTCGTTAGTAAATTTTTATACATGTATTTCTTTATCAATTTGGCAGTCAAGATTTTCATAAGTGTATCATGTCAGTTTCTAATATTAAATAATTTTATATTTTACCTTGTCAAATTTTCCTGCATCTGTACTTTTTCCAGGTGTCCATGTCTGGTAGGGACATTTTTTGTATTTTTTTTCTTTGCATTCAAGAGTGGCCAATAACAGTATTGCTTCAAACAAGAAGAAAAGGACATAGGTGATAGTTTCTAATCTATTCGACACATATCTCATTAGGAATAAAGAGTTTTTAATTTTCTCATAATCAAGCTATTAAATTGAATCAACGTATGTTGACCCGTAAAAAACAAACATGATTTTTGTTTACAAATAAGCATAAATATATATTTTATTAATAAGTAAATTATGTATATATACTCCTTCAAGCCATGATTTAGGTACACATTCGACACTTTCGTCATCCACAAAATGGACTACTGCAAACTTGATTTGGTAATTTATCTAAAGACCTGGAATATAAATTTAATGTATTCTAAATATTTAAATACATTTATTTCAAGCAATGAATTGAAATACCTGGTACAGCGAGTAACCTATATTAAACCATTCTTTTCTTTTTTGAAATTGTACAGATTATCAATTGATTTACTGCAAGAATCACATGAACTGATAATATTTGATAATGATTCAAATTAAGTAATGATGGTTTGTATTAGTAGCTGCTCATAACTACCAGTATTAGAATTCAAGCAACTCTAACTATTTGCATACCAATATTTCATTCAGATTCAAGACATACAGAATATTATTAGCAACAAAAATAAATATAGTATTAACTAACAAAGTACATACCATTTGTGGTACCATTTATGGATGTTTTGGTGGAAATATGTTACACTTGAAAGTTGTGTTGCAAGGGAATAAATACAAATTTGTTGTCATGGTGGGAAGGCACCTTCAGACACCTTGTTGTTAGGTTTTCAACATCAATGGTTTTTATTGTGTAATTTTGAATTAAAAATTCTGCATTTCCAATGATGTAAGATTCACAGGGATAAGTAAAGGAACATTCGGGTGAATAGTAGACTCTGCAGAGAAATGCCTGTTTCTCCCTGTTGACAGGGCGGATTACTTCACAGAATTTCTTCTTATCTGTTCTATACACATTATCAGGTCTTTTGACCATTATCTTTTTAACTTTAATTTGATCTGGGATGACATCTGTTTCCATGGACTCAAAAATCCTATTCACCAATTGAGCTGCAGGATTGTTGCCTCTGCATACTTTTCGTTTTAAATGTTGCATATAGTTTTCAAAAGGTCAAGCAGCATATTTCTCTAATGAGCCAAATATATCAGCCTCAGACTTTAATTGCAACAAAGCATGCACATTGTAGACACAAAACTCCTCTTCGTACAATCTACGGCAATTTCGAACAAAGTAACAAAGTAGGCGATGCGCATAAGTTGCTAGAATAGTTATTGCTACACAAAGGCACATGAAATGTATGTCAGTAGTTCATTTTGTGTGACGACAAATGGTACTGTCTTTTCCAATGTACTGTTTACGGGAAAGGGGTATGCCAAGATCAATATATCAGTGAATGATATAGCAGGAATTGATTACACATTATTGGATGTAAGAAAAAAGACATTTTTGTTTTATAATTGTTAAATTTAAAAAAAACACACATTCAAGGGGTAGGTTTGTTTTCAAACCAAATCATTATATGAAAAAATGATAATATTTTATATAGATGTCAGAGTTTTAAGTTGAAGGTGTTTTTGTTTCGAATTTTAAAAAATACAAACTTAATATGATGCAGTATTCTGTCTCAAAATATTGTGATAAATCCTTTGGGACTTCTGTCTACACCTAATTAACATAAGTAGCAGAAAGTGAATCACAAAATCGCTATTTTCATAATTAAAATAATTCATTAAAAATTTGTTCATTATCGATAATCAGTTTTAAGCATTATTTTACAAAAATGACAACAAATCACTTATTTCATTTGTTTATGTAGCTTTGATTGCAAAAATTGTACTTTATATCAATATTTAGATATCGGTATGCTACCCGTAGGGTGTAAACTTATTTTATTCTTATATTACTTATTGCTTAAGTGTTTTTTTGATAATTCACAATAACAATTTACTTTCAGATCTACGTTATAGACGAATCACAACAGCTCTCAATGCATTTTTAATGCAAACGAATGCGGTTTATCAAGTAAAAGATACAGTACTAGAGTATGTATATCATTAAATTAAATTCTATAATTAACCATGTATGGTTTTGATAAAGTTATGTATGTGCTTAGATTATACGTGTGCTAACTTTCAAACCAAACTTTTAAAGCAGGAAACTGTCGCACGTCTTAGGCTATAAATGTGTGTTTGATAAAATCGAACAGTATAAGGATAATAACAACAATCTCGAGGAACACGAGTAAGCAAATTCCTGATTCATGAAATATTGTATTCTAAAGACAATATTTACATTGATTCAAAAACATTCCAGAAAGAATATTCAATATAATGCCTACATTGTTTTTTAGGCTGAATAATATTACTTCTTGCTTTGATTAACGTCACAGGTCTTTGTTGACATTCCACGTTTTAGACGAACCAACGAATACAGTGTTGGAAGCCGCCATCGTGGAAAGGTGGATTTTTTCCCTTTACATTTTATATCATAATGAATTAGCAAAGACATTATAACATATTTTAATGTTATTTGAGCACAAATCTAAAACAATTAACGCCTTATATATATATATATATATATATATATATATATATATATATATATATAGATAGATAGATAGATAGATAAATAGATAGATAGATAGATAGATAGATAGATAGATAGCTTGAAAATAAAAACAAGATTATGATGTTAAGATATTTTTATTTTTATGTAAAGAGTGTTTTATGAGACAGCGCGCTAATATATATTAAACAATGCAGTCAACTTTATTTAAGTCAAACATTATTTCAATAAATTTCTTTTTACGTTTTTTGTTTGAGTGATTTTCATAAACCAATATCTATATTCTGTCCCAAGATATCCTCGATTCACATTTTGCTTAATTACTCGATATTTATAAATACCTCAGAGTTCAAACGATGTTCATTCAAAAGTATGAAAAATTTCCATGATTTCTTCTTTGAAACGCCTCCTCTAGCTTATCAGGTTTTAATACACGGCTAAAGAATGTGATGTCTACGGGGATTTTGCAACATTGCAACAGACCCGGATGATAACGTTCAAAAATTGTGCGAGGTATTCCGAGTGACTTCCGAATGGAGAAAAGATGTCAACATTTCCCATTATAAATCTCCGTAAGAAATCTGTTTTCGTTCCTGTGAATTTTTACGAGTGAAAAATGATAACATGTGAATCAAGCTATCTTATATATTTTTCTTTCATCTATTTCAATTGCACTTCTTTCACAGGTATGTGTATTTTTATTAAAAATCGTCCAAATGTGTTGCATAAATATCTTGGGACAGACTATAAATTGTATATTCCATAATATGACACCAACCAAATGCTTTGATTTGCCTCGCAATAATAGGTGAAGACAAAACTGTTATAAAAGAAGCATAAAACAACAGAGATACATTGTGTCAATATACATGTACATAGTGCATTAATCAGCATATATCGTTGCAAACGTTTAAATATAAAAAAAACCATACATTTATTCGATTCCGTCATATATGTTTTCAGTGCAATAATTAGGCTGACACTTCATAAAACTAGATCAGGAATCTTTTGAAAGACATTCTATCAGAAAGTTGTCATTTACTTTGTTGTCCACTCAACAACGTAAATATGTCCAATAAAGTTTAAAATAATTCCTTATTGATATATTTACGTATATTGTGTTTGCAGTATAGGATACCAATTGTTTCATGCTTATCTTTTTTAACTAATTTTTAATCCATATTTTTCGTGAAATGTTACCAAAAATAAAAGCTATAGACACAACTGTCTTATTTTTAATATTAAATATTGATATTGTTTCAGAGAATTACACACTGATATTGTCAAGTATTTTGAGGGTTTTGAAAATGTTCCCTTAAGGAATTAAACGATGCCCTCACCCCACCCCCCCCCCCCCCCCCCCCAAAAAAAAGAAACAACATTGACATTAAATCGAAATATGAATAGAATATTACATTATCAAAAGTATTTACGATAGTTGCGTGCAATTGGTATTGCATTAATATAAAAATAGAAATAAAATTTTTTTTCAAGTAAAACAATGTTTGATATCAATACTGATTTGGTTGACATTCAATTATTTAGATATTAATTTCATTAATTGCTTATCAGGTAAATAAAGCAATAAGTTTTTTAAAATTCTTTTTTAAAATATCCACATAAGGCGTAATTTCAAAATAAACTCTGTGAAACTTAAAAAAGGTCGGAAAGGAAAAGGGGGGGGGGGGGGGTTAAACTATATCATATCTATTTCATATTTCAAAATCTGTTGAGACACAGACTGAAGAAAGAAAAAATAATCGCAATTGTGTATGACAAAGATGATGCGTCTGACTGTGTGTTCAAGACAGTAGTGTTCTTATTGCAATCGCTTGTGGTGCAGCAGATTCGCTTTCCGTTGCCGCTATCATGTATGGTAGTGGCGCATGCTGAAGAATCACACCCAGCTTCTTCCTTGGTGTAAGTGGAGTTAGTTGTTC
The DNA here is from genome assembly GCA_016163765.1 of Magallana hongkongensis. NCBI lineage: Eukaryota > Metazoa > Mollusca > Bivalvia > Ostreida > Ostreidae > Magallana > Magallana hongkongensis. The sequence continues at coordinate 50,297,551 of WFKH01006014.1, forward strand.
TCTTTACCTAAAATAGATACAATACTAGTATTTTTAAAAAGTTACACTTTTTGCAGGGACCTCATTATTCGTCTTATGTGAACTTATCTCGAAGTAATTCAATAGGTCTGAGGCTAACTAGATTAATTAAGAGGTACATGTATTTATAAGGTAAAATAGGGTTTAATTTCAACAAATCTTTTGGTAGAAGTTTGACGAAAAATCTGGCAAAGCTTACTGTAATTGGGTCAATTTAGTTTGTAAAATGTTTTATCAGTGTAAACATTCGCCGCTATGACATGACAACGATAGTTATTGCTTTTTTGCTCACCTGAGCCGAAGGCTCAAGTGAGCTTTTCTGATCAAAATTTGTCCCGTTTCTGTCGTTGGTCGTCGTAAACTTTTCACATTTTCATCTTCTTCTCTAGTACCACTGGGCCAATTTCAACCAAACTTGGCACAAAGTATCATTGTGTAAAGGTGATTCAAGTTTGTTCAAATGAAGGGCCACGCCCTCTTTAAAAGGGAGATAATTTAGAATTATTGAAAATTTGATGGTATTTTTTCAAAAATCTTCTTCTTAAAAACCATTTGGCCATAAAAGCTGAAACTTGTTTGGAAACATTCTCAAGTAGTGTATATTCAAGTCTGTTCAAATCATGGTCCCCGGGGGTAGGGTGGGGCCACCATGGGGGGATGAATTTAACATAGGATTATATAGAGAAAATCTTTAAAAATCTTCTTCTCAAAAACCATTTGGTCAGAAAAGCTGAAACTTGTTTAGAAACATTCTCATGTAGTGTAGATTCAAGTTTGTTCAAATCATAATCCCCGGGGGTAGGATGAGGCCACAATGGGGGGATGAATTTTTACATAGGAAATTACAGAGAAAAAATCTTTAAAATTCTTCTTCGCAAAAACCAATTGGCCAGACAAGCTGTAACTTGTGTGAAAGCATCCTAAGGTGTTGTAGATTCAAGTTTGTACAATTCATTGTCCCCGGGGGTAGGGTGGGGCCACAATGAGGGAATGAATTTTAACATAGGATTATATAGAGAAAAGCCTTTTAAAATCTTCTTCTCTAAAGCCAGTTAGCCAGAAAAGCTGTAACTTGTGCTTAGCATCCTCAGGTAGTTTAGATTCAAATTTGTTCAAATCATGATCCCGGGGGATAGGGTTGAGCCACAATGGGGGGGGGGGTCGAATTTTTTTTACATAGGAATATATATAGAGAAAAAACCTCTAAAAATCTTCTGGAAAAGCATTCAGCCCAAAAAGCTGAAACTGTGTGAAAGCACGGGTTGTGCAGATTAAAGTTTGAACAAATCACGGTTTCCTGAAGAAGGGTGGGGCCACGAAAGGGGGGGGGGGGTTAAATAAGAATAGAGAAAAATCTTCTCACAAATACTGAAACAACAAAAGGGGCTTGACTTTTAACATATAAATATGTGGATAAAAATAGGAACATTTTTTAACTTTTTGTGTAAGATCTACTCTACTAAATTGTCAAGATATTTTGAATTAGATACTGTAATGCTGATTTGATTAGAGTTAAGGCTATTGTTGCTCAGGTGAGCGATGTGGCTCCTGGGTCTCTTGTTGAAATAGCTACTCTATACTGCGTTGTGTGAAAACTGTCAAAACTGAATAACGTTTTGAGTTACCATCACGGTCAAGAAATATTTATTTCCATTTATAGAAAATCACTTTAAATGTGTAATACAGTATATGTGGCGCTAAGAACTCACAGTTAGTAAAACCTGTTTGATATATTAAAAAAATAATCGTATGCAATACTGTGGTAGGGTATCAACACTTACAAAGCAGTTCCCATCGGTAAAACATTTTTCCGTGGTGATTGAAGCATTCGAAGTAGCTGCTTTTAAACAACCTCCTACTTCACAGGAATATACATAACAACTTATATTCCTTGCCTGTAGAAATGTAAAGCATATTAAATTAAAGTTTTAACCTATATAATGTGGGATAATATTAAAAGTTGGTTTAACAATGATTTTTATTTTTAATCTTTTTTGTAATACAAAATACATTTAACGTGAGAAAACGTTTATGCTGATAGAGAACACTTTACTTGAAAATTACAATAAGATGTTTAGTGCAGCGTTCTATATCTCGAGTATATTTTGTACTAATGTCTTGTAGATATCTGTTACAGATTATTTGTAAATTTATTCTTTTTAAAACAACTGATCAACAACATCGGCTGTAACCACCTCCACAGCTTTGTTTAAATTAATAATTCAACCCTTTATTGATGTTATCTTCGGTAAGAATAAATTTGAAATATTTGGTAAAACTCTTCGTGTATTTATTGTTAGAGATACATGTATCAAATCGTTGCCAAAATACCTGTTGAAGCTCTATCTGAAATGAATATATATCCTTTATTTAATTTTCATCATGGATTTATACTTTTTATATATTTTAAATACTCACAACTGTTGTAGCTTCAGCTGCTGTTGCCGCTGCGGTTGATTGTCCTGCGGTCGTTGTGCTATCTGTCGAATCATCGGTTGTTGTAGCCTCTGTGGCGGCTATAGATACGAAAAAGTGTATGATAAAATTGCTTTGAGTTGACAGTTTGTTTGTTAATGTTCTGGGTAGTTTGGAAGTATTAATTATTCAGTTCCTGTAACCATCTAAAGGGACAGATGCATTCAACATAACTAATTAAGATATGATTTAATACATTCCAATCTAGAGTGGTTTAAAATGACAACTGAAAAGTATACTTTTGAACATAATCATTGATTAAAAAATACTCACCTGTGGATGAAAGGTGAACAGGAGTTAAGGTAGCTGCAAAAGCAACGGAGAGATTTGTTGAAGTTTAAGCGTCACGTCACTTCAAATTAACAAAATTATAATATAACAAACATACATTGACTTTAAAAAAAAAAGAAAACATTAAAATTTAAGAAAAAAACTACTACAATAAATTCGTTATGAAAATGGCCTTGAAGATGAGAATTCTTCTATTAAACCTCGATATTATTACATGTATGGGTTTTTATGTGATTTATCTAAAAAAAAAAAACACGAAAAGATAAAGGGTTATCGAACTTGGCTTATTACGAATTACCAGTATAAGAAAATTCACTTCCGACTAAATCCTAAACGACACACAGACCAAGATGATGAAAAATATGAACTCTTTTTAAAAAGTTGCCACTGTTGGAAAAAACCTACTGCTCTCTAAAAGATGAAATGAAAAAGGTATCGTGATATGAACTAACACATATTGTCTAATCTAACAGAATTTTTTTTTCACAATATAAGGAATAAAAAGACATACTACAACCATAAAACTTAAAACCGTTGTTAGATCTCAAATTAATTCCGTAATTGTCCAATTAATTTGTGTTTTCTTCTTCTCAAAAACTACTGAGTCAAATTCAACGTAATTTAGCATAGATAATCCTTATGGTAAGGAAAATATAAATTGCAGAAATTATTGGCTAATTCTGTTTCAAATTTAAGTAATTTACGAAAATAAAAATAAGACAGAGAATGGGGTCAATCAGTTTAACTTCGGGCTCGATATTTCATATATCGAAAACGAAAGTTCTGTTTGGAGCAACCATGTTTGACGCGTGATAAACGAGTCATACTGACAAATATGAATTTGCTTGTTGTGCAACAGTTTACGTTCGAAGGGAATATTTGAAACATCCAATTTATATTTGTGCCGTTTTTATGAAGTAAATTGAGGTTAGATATTTCAATGCGTTGACATTTTCACTTGTAACGGTGGTTTTAGCTTGTTTTGATTTTCGTTTCTTTTCTTTTTAACTTGAGGAGAACTATAGCATGTATGTTCGAATTTTTACGCGTCGAATCAAATGTAGACTTCGGTAAATCAGACAGCCGATTGTTTACAAGTACCTGCGCAAAATGGGCAAAATCGGATGCACTTATTACATGTAACATATTATAAAATACTATTCATTCTATTGGTACATGTAATGCGGTACGATATCTTCGAAATTGTTGATTAATATAACATGTTTTGTTAAGATGCTCAGCATTTTCAGTCTAATCGGAGATTATTTTTGCTGCTAGATATATATGTGTTCATATGATGAAAAAAAAAATTGTGTACTTTCTTTGTTTTAGTGCATTTTTCTTTTGTTTTAATTGTTTACAATTTTCTATTTACTAACCGTATCTGAGAGTCAAGCTTCGAATTATAAGCAAGATGCAGAGCTTTGCGCACAACGCTATGTTTGTACACAGAGCTAGGGACATGCTTTAGTTTGTTAACATTTTAAACGCAGCTATGCTGAATAGAAAATACCAAGTTTAAAAATCTTAATTTGAATGTAATAAACTCATGTAAACAAAAACATGACTCAAACCAAGCTATGTATCTTGCCTATAATTCTACGATTGGCGCTGAAATTTTGGTTGATCATTAGAAAGGTCTTGCTAAAAAGATGATGTGCTGTATTGTAACTACTTTCTGGTGCCCCTTCTTAAACGATGAATTGCATAAAATCTACACATTTTTTTGATAGGTTTTCAAACAAAAGTTAATAAAAAACAACGTCTTTTAAACAGTTCCCATAGTTCTGACACGTTATAATTATGAGGATTAAAGCATTATATCGTAACGTTGTTCTTAAAAAATTATTGCAGCGGAAAATCATCATTGTTTGTAGACATTTGTTGTTTTTTAATAAAGATAAAAATAATGGGTGAGCCTTTATTGTAGGTACAATAGAGCGACATGCTTGCCAATACATTGATTTGAATTATAGCTCTTTAACATATCATGTGACAACATTTTTCAGTTAGGTTTATTCAACAGTCACAGTTAGGAAACGTCATACGATATGAATTCACGCGAGGTGAACGACAATTGTTTATAATGGAGAAGACCAATTACATTTTTGATCATTAAAAAGGTCTTGCTAAAAAGATGATGTGCTATATTGTAACTACTTTCTGGCGCCCCTTCTTAAACGATGAATTGCATAAATTCTACACAATTTTTTGATAGTTTTTCAAACAAAAGTAAATAAAAACAACGTCTTTTAAACAGTTTCCATAGTTCTGACACGTTATCATTATGAGGATTAAAGCATTAAACACTGTGCCGGATAATTATGCCAGTGCCAATGTGGCATTTTTGCACTCGCTTAAGATGCAGTTTCTTGAAAATCCATATATACCAAATGAAAGACCATTGTCTAGAAAGTATATATCCATTTTTGTTTTTAGTGTGTTTCACCTGGCAGGTGAGATATTTACCTTTGAAAATTAATATCCCATAGGAAAAAAATAATTCCCATAGGAGAAATGATTCTCCTACAGGAAATACTGACAATCCTATAGGATTTTCTAAAAGTCCTGTAGGAATTATATTTCCTATAGGAGAAAGGTATTTCCTGTAGGAATTTGATTCGGACAGGTAGATTTCCTATAGGAAATTAAGATTTCCTATCGGATTTTAGCAAATCCTATTGGAATTTAAATTCCTATAGGAAGTTCTTGTATTCCGATAGGAAATTTCAAATTTCCTTTAGGAATATAGTTTTTCCTATTGGAAAAATTATTTTCCTGTAGGAATGTATTTTTGAAAGGTAAATATCTCACCTGACAGGTGAGATACAATGATACAGTGGTAGCAACGTTATTGTTGACAAACGACACGCACGATTCTGATACACGAACGATCACGCACGATACACGAACGATTACGCACGATACACGGACGATCACTAACTTACTGAATTTTCACGATACACGAACGATCACGGTAAAACACGCAAACGAACGATTCTACACCATTTAACACGCAAAATCATAATTAATTTTTAAGATTAGAATTACGGAAACGTATTGCTTTAATTTGTACTACAATACGCTTGTGTTTTATTGAAAAGCGGCATGTACAGTAGCAATGGACTGTTTTATTTTTTTACGAGTAAACAATATTATATAGGATTCATACACAAATCAATTTTTTCTTGTCTCCACAACGAATATTAACTCCTGTCATAAGTTAAAGAAAGTTAATTGTAAAGAAATGAAAGATAGTGCATAATCTATACGAAGGTATTTACATACCAGTTGATGTTTATGCAATCTGATTCCCTTTCGTACGATTTAACTATGCGAGATACAGGTAATTTTGTTACCTTGTTCAAAAGAATTTCGATTTTACACATCCCATATTTTCATAATTTACGGTATATAATTGATTGAACTCTATATATTCCAAATTTTAAAGCGTCTAAATAAATTTTAATTCTAATGAATGTTTTATACAACGTACCAGAAAGGAATGCATATCGTATTTTCATTTAAAAGAACACTTGAGGAATAATTGTTTAGTTTTGAACGGAGAAATGGGTAATCTTGACCGCTTTTATTCAACGTCTCTCTCTTGCTTATATGATTAAAATTATGTGTCAAGATACGATGAATGCTTGACATAGACTAACTACAAAATTATGCAAAACTTACTCGACCGGTCAAAGGATTGAATGAGTTGTTGAAATACTTACTAAATGTATTTAACGACGAAAGAGAGAATATTTTAAAAAGATTAGCACTGACATGATACATAAATGTTAAAAATTCTCAATGTTCATCTATAAAAAAAGTTTTAAATTCACATTGTTGCATTGTTTAAAAAACTACTAGTCGTTGTTTTAAAAATAAATCCTGGCATTCAGTAAAAAAAGTTACAAAAGAAAAAACCGCACGATCACGCACGGAAAAAAACCGCAAACTATTTTTTCTGATACACGCACGATCCCGCACGTTACACGAATGATCACCCACGGTACACGAACTATTTAACACGATTGACTTGTCAACAATAACGTTGTTACCACTGTTACAAAGGTGGTTATAAACTCTTTAAGCAATGGTCTTTCTTATAGTATATTTGAATTTTTCTATACATGCAGCTCAGACGGGTGCAAAAATGCCACCTTGGCACTGGCATAATTATCCGGCACTGTGTTATTATATCGTAACGTTGTTCTTAAAAAATTATTGCAGCGGAAAATCATCATTGTTTGTAGACATTTGTTGTTATTTAATAAAGATAAAAATAATGGGTGGGCCTTTATTGTGGGTACAAAAGAGCGACATGCTTGCCAATACATTAATTTGAATTATAGCTCTTTAACATATCATGTGACAACATTTTTCAGTTAAGTTTATTCAACAGTCACAGTTATGGAACGTCATACGATATGAATTCACGCGAGGTGAACGACAATTGTTTATAATGGGGAAGACCAATTACATTTTTGAAATGTTTGCAAAAATTTTGCAGAATTTATGGTTATAGTGATAAAGAGGAGAATAATGACGAAATTTTACAGTTTTATTAAGAATTTCTTTATAATTTAAAAAGTTTGCTCTACCATTTTACATAATAGTTAGAATGAATTTATTTTCACATGAATTTTTCAATTTACATTCGATTATTAAAGGTATCAAAAGAATGTATTTTCATTCTATGCCGCAATTAGCAAAAATTGTAGTCTTGTGAAAGAAAACATGTCTATGGTGAATTCGCTATAGTTAGTATCACAAATTCGTTATACGATTACAACAAATTACGGATATAACGAAGTAAATCCATTGGTCCCTCGGACTTCGCTATAACCGAGTTTTATTGTATATGCAAATATAAGTGTAAAATTCGGATATTCATTTTTTGTTAATCTACCGAGAGCCATATGGCACAATATCCTTTGAACGCCCATATAAAGCCAGTGTTGCTCAGGTGAGCGATGTGGCCCCATGGGCCTCTTGTTTTTCTGTTGTAATAATGCCAAATATCCCACATCAATTTTAACAACATTTTGAATATCTTAGAGTGACAAAATTTGAAGACAATCTTCATAGTAAAGAATAACTTACTGATGCAAATGCAAGATTAAAATCCTTAAAACCAATCTTTACGCTGTGCATAAACGTAATTATCACATCCATTTGGTGTTTTTTATGGTTTAAATTTCAATGTCTTTCTCTAAAAAACTGCTATGGTCTATTTCCATGATAATAAAAAAGTTTAAGATTGAACACGTTTTTTTTATCTATTTTAAATATGAACCCAGTAAGTTTCCTGTAACCATCTAAATGAACAGATGCATTCAACCTAACTAATTAAGATATGATTTTATACATTCCAATCTAGAGTGGTTTAAATAGACAACTGAAAAGTTTTAGAATGGACCAATACCTTTTGAACATAATCATTGATTGAAAGATGTTGTAAGGTGAACAGGAGTAAATTACATTTGATATTTTGGTTTGATAAAGCACACCAATTTCTGCATAAATGACAGCAGTTTACTTACCTGCTAACAGACAGATGGCGATTGCGTAGTTAGTCACGGCCATGTTGGTTTGATAGCTTCTAGAAACGACACAGGGCGACAGCTGCAATGAGACAACAAATATTACAGCGATAAATACTCAATTTTCTTTCCAACATCGGGAAAAAAATCGAGTGTGTCACCTAACAGGCAGTTACCCTTCAATAAGTTTTAGCAATGCTAACCGCCGATAGGCGGCGCTAACAACTCCGTTTTCAGAATGGCGCGTAACACAACCTCGCAATGTACTCATTACGTTACGCCACAATTCACGAAGGAAAACGTTTGAGCAATCCGAAAGACTTTATTTATAATTAGTGCTATTCCTAATGATGATGTAATGCTTGTCTCTATCGTCGAGAAGATTTGTTTACAAAGAGAGAGAAGACCGCGAAAACAACAGGTAATGTAAATCGCACGAAAACATGTCATTACAAACGTCTAATTGCTAAAGCCTATTTGCAGCTTATTGCTATTATTACATTTTTTTAATTGTAAATAGAATATGTTCGAAGTATAAATGCAGTATTCGAAGAATCCTAAACAAAATTAAAGAAGATTTATACAGAAAAAATCAAATATCACCGAGATTCACTCTTTCTAAATTGAAAATAGCCCTCCCAAGGCCAGTGCATGCATTAATATTATGATGGTACCTTGTCATGCTGAATGTTGATTTTTTGGTAATCACTTATATTGATTCAATGTGTTATACCCATACAGAACTTGAGAAGTAAGAAATAATTTTGAATTGGAATGTCAGACTCGGAGTCGGAGTCAGCAAAGCAGGAGTTTGAAGTCAGTGAAGAGAAGGTAGACACTGATACGAGACTGTCGAGAGAGTGTGAGGAATCTGAGGTAAATGATGACTAAGTCTGACATGTAAATTTAATTGATATTTCTATATGCATCCAATCATAATGCATGTTCAATTAATTTCATTAAAATTATATAGAACAAAATCTTCAGATTTAATTTTATTTATTTTAAAACAGTTATCAGATGAAACTCTTCCACCATCTGCAGAATCTTCTGATGAGATATTTCCACCGACTCCTGTTAAATTGAGGAAACGACCTCAAAGTGTGTCACACTGCGAGTCAGACACAGACACAGACACAGGCCTGTCAGTGCCTAGACGAGCACCTCATCCATACAAGGTGTTTTATTTTATGTAATGATATAAGCAATATTTAGTTCTGAATGTCTTTGAATAATATGTAACTTGTCAATATTTATTAATTTTCTTTTAGTTAGCAAGAATAGATACCCTTTCATCGGATGAAGCCGGAGGCACTGGCAGCCCAAGTATTTCAAAAAGGAAAAGAAAAGGTTAAAAAGCTACCCAGACCTTGATTGTTGGACCTTTGGTCACAAATACTTATTGTTTGTCATACAGTAATGACCTGGTGACAGGCAACCAGAACAACAAAAACACACAAACTCTTGTATTTGGAACATGTTTTGTTTACAGCTCTAATATGTACTTTAGATTTTAATCATGTCTGACTTTTGTAACAAGTTTGGATTTTCTGTTGAATGTGTATTCAGTGAAAATAACAAACCCACTCTAAACTCTGTTTCCTGTGGAGCTGTAATAGAAAAATTTAATTATAGAAAATTCAAAGGATATGATCCACAAAAAATAACAAAGGCAATTGGCCTTATTACCAAAAATTCTGACATAAATCATACAGCATGCCTCGCTAAAATATATAGAACCCTGAAAACTGATAAATCAAAAAGAGGAAAACTGAAAGAAGAACTCAGAAATAACCTTTTTACCATACCGGTTTCCACAACAGCATCCACATGTTCAACTGTTACATCTCAACCTGACCAACAAACTCAACCTGACCAACTAAATGTCATTCTAAAACTAACTGTTAAGAAACATTCACAAACAAGGAGTGATTTGGTTGAAAAAAAAACAATTAAAAAGGAAATTGGAAAGAAGGGATAAAAGCTTAGAAAATCAAAGAGAGTAAAAGCTTAAAGTACAAAAACTGGAAAAAAAAAAGTAGTAGATCTGGAGAAAACTAATAAGAAAGGCAAATTGCTACATGAAAAGAGTAATCAATTATTGACAGCTGCACGCCAACGGACAAAGCAATACAATTCATCTCTTGTAGATTCAAAAAGAAAACTAAAATTTGCTGAAAATAAATACATTGGTCTCCATAATCAAATAACAGTTCTTCAACAAAAAGTTTCAAATCTAGAAACAGAGAATAAAGCAATAGAGGAGAAAAATCGCAAACTCACTGAGGATAATTCAGATTTACATACTAACTGTGACTACTTTCAAGGACTCTTAGAAGATTCAGAGGATATCCAAGTTTATGACAGATCAAAAAATGAACTTGTAGAATGGGCCATGAATTTGACTAACTATGATGTTGCTACAAGAAGTGTGGGACCAGTCATGAGGGAAGTTGCTGCGCGTTGTGGTAAAAAGTTGAATTATCTTCCTTCACGTCAGACAGTTGATAATTTTGTTGACAGAAAATTGGCGGTGGCGCATAAAAAAATTGGAGCTGTCATGAAAAATAAGGAAGATACAGCACTATACAGCGATGAAACAAGGAAGCATGGGTACACTTACCAGTCATACCTTTTGACAGATGATCAGCAAAATTCTTATTTGCTTGGCCTTAGAGAGATGGTAAAAAAGAGTGGAAATAGTGTCTTAGAAACTCTTAAGGATATACTTACAGATATTTCAGAACACTGCCATTCGCTTGCCGAGAGGAGAGAATTTGGTGTGGGTTATGATTTATTAGGTAATATCAAATCTACCATGTCTGATAGGGCTTCTACAGAGAAGCATTTCAATAAGTTACTTGAAGAATATAGAATGACTGTACTTCCAGATATAATTGACAACTACCATCAGTTATCAAATGAAGAGCAAAAGCTATGTGGACAAATGAACAACTTCTTCTGTGGGCTACATCTCCTAGTAGGCATGGCAGATATGTGTGAACTAGCACTGCGAAAATTTGAAACTGCATTTTTAAATGAAAGATTAATAGGTTCTGCAACGCAACCTGAACTGAAGAGGTACCATAGAGCAGAAAGTGGAACACTTCGCCTTTTAAGAACTGCCAGTAAAGCATTTGCTCGAGGAGAAGATGAAAAAAGTGGAGTTTTCATACACTGGAAAACCTACCTAGATAATAAGAAGGAAAAAAATCTTATTTTAAGATTCAAGCACAATAGATTTAATATGATCTTTCTTGAAGGACAAGCCTTTTATTACCACAAAGAAGATATTTGTCACTTCTTGGAGCATGTTCATGGAACCTCCAATGATTTACTAAAAGCTGTTTTGTTGGACTGCAAAGAGGATTTGTATATGGCAGGAACAAAATCTCTCTCATATATATCTAAATTCATAACTGCACCTTTGTGGCGGCTGATTGAATCACCAGGTCACATCCTAGACATGAATGAAAACTTCAATACTTTGGTAACTTTCCTTGAAAATGCAGCTGCCAAACCAGAAGTGACCTTGGCATTCATGACAGGAAACACAACTCCCTTTGACACAGCTGTTCAACCAGATGACTTGATTTTTTCCAAACTGCTTGAGAAATCTGACAAAATAGATGAAATTGTTCTGCCATTACTTCAAAACCTGTTTACAGCAATTAAACAACTTTTAACACGTATGATTCCAGAACATTTACCAGATGGAAAATATTGGGATGCATCAAATAACTTTCGACGACAAACAAGATCTGTTGCAAAGCACAATAAGATGCCAGAATTCATATTTGGTCAGCTAGACCATTTGATATCTTTCAGACCAAATGCATCTGTTCTTACCAATGAGGCGTTTCTGTTGTATTCATACAACAAAACCTCCCAATGGCTGTCATCTATTCCAACAGATGAAAAAAAAAACTTATGCAGGATTCAATGAAAGAAGGAAGAGAGATTCGCGATAAGTCCAAGGAGCGCATACAAATAATTAATGAGAAAAGGTTAAAAGCACAGCAAGAGAAACAAAAAGAACTGGAGAGAATTGAGAGAGAAAGATTGAAGAAAGCAGAGGATATGACTAATGATATATGTTTTTATGGCCTTTGGCAGAGTGAGAAGCAAGTAGATGAGGGTGTTTCAAGACTGAAGGATGAAAAGAAAATTGTAAAAGCAATGCAAGCACAACTAAAATTTAGGAAAAATGTTCTTAAACAGAAACCAAGGGACAAGAGGCTTTTCAATTTTTCAACGAAATCAGATGGAAAAGTACAAGAAATTAACAATTTCAGAACTCAGGACGAACTTGCTTGAATTGATTAAAAGTACTTTGATTGGTGAAACAACTGAGAAAGAAGTTGTAGGTATTCTTCTTTTAGTGGGAAAAACAGTCGACCACAAATTTACAGACCAAACCTATAGAGGCAAAGTGATTAGTGTTGTACCAGGATTCCCAATGTGGTACAATATTCAGTATGAAGGGGATCAAGCTATTTATGCATATAATCTGCACGTAGATTATGAAAAGGGTGATCTGCAGATTGTTGTTTAATTGACTGTAAATTTGAGATTTTTGCAGAACATTATATAAGTATGTTCATAACATAATTTTTAAAAAGCCCAGACCTTTAATTCTTGTATTTAAAGTTGTTATTTTAGATTGTTATTTGTCTGAGCAAAGATTTAAAATGTGTATTGTGTAAGTAATACATTGTTCAGGTGTTGGCATGCAAAGAGTTCGGTTTTGTTGCAAGTTCATTTTCAATTCAGTTATTCTTGTCCAATTTGTTGTTGAGATTTGTTGTTCAATTTCCTTTCTTTTACTAGAGTAGTTTAGAATATATTGAGCATAACAATCCAAACAAATTATTTAATTAACAATTTTTTAAAATTATATTTGATCAATTATGTTTACATGAAATGAACATTAATCTACTACAAATATTTTATTATTCCTTTAATTAAGAGCTCTGGACATTTTTTAATGCAATAAATACCGGTATTATAGATATGTAAGATTTTTAGATAATTTATGTGATTTTCTCTTTCTTTTGCAGGTGTTTGTGTTGATCTGCGTGGAAGGTACCACAACTTTAACCCTAATTGGTCGCTGGAAAGCACTGAAAAATCATACAGATTGTTTACCATATTAGTTTGTACACTTAAATAAATGAAAAAGCATAAATCTGTCTTTTTATTTGCATTTAATTAACAGTTATAACATAAGGTTATATTCTGTGTAATAATTAAAAAATGTGGTTTTTTTAAGGATCTTTGAGTGTATGCAAAGAAACAAGTATATCTTGCATGTAATTCAAAATTTTTACATAATTCTTTCAATTATGTTTTAGGAGGGAATATCTGAGTAATTCCACATAATAATTTTGATTTTTTTTCTACCCCCCGAAATTAGCATTGCTACAATAAGTCAATTATCCTCTAAATGTGTGTAATCTTTTGTTTTAAAGGGGTGTTTTCCCCCCAAATATTTATGATGCAAAGTTGTTTGCTTGATTGGGTGAACAGGAAGTACATATATGTTGAAATACAAACGCGTCACAGTTTAATTATCAACAGAGAAATGCCCTGCTTATCAGAAACGAGTGTCTAAGGTAACATATTGTCGCTCGGTGAGCATTTTTACAATCATATAATTGTGTCAGATCAGAAGGTTTTAAAAAACTATAAGTGCCCTTTGATTTTCAATGGATATTACTGTCACAAATAAAAAGGACGTGCTTCATCAACTTGTTGCCGTACATCTATTTTATTAAGGTCTACCGTTTTCCAACGGAAGACCTTATTGTTTTCGTTCGGTTTCTTTTTCCCTATTATTTTTCGATTTCTTTTTATTAGGGTCTTCCGTTTCCAACGGAAGACCCTCTTGATATTCTATTGTTTTTTTAGGGTCTTCCGTTTCCAACGGAAGACCCTCTTGTTATTCTTCGGTTTCTTTTTATTAAGGTCTTCCGTTTCCAACGGAAGACCCTATTGTTTTCGTTCGGTTTATTTTTCCCTATTATTTTTTTTCTTGCAAATTTTGTGCACGCGATTTCTCCAAAACTACACGGCCGATTTACATGAAACTTTCAGATCTGATAGACAATGATCTGAACCTTATTGCAAATTTTTTTTAATGATGACGTCACTTCCGGATTTGAGATATATACAATTTAACGATTTACAGAGGGTCGGTTTGTCCAGGGGTAAACCCCTAAACGATTTAAGATATTGAGTTCAAAATTTCAGGAATTGTAGACGAAAGGTTGTAGATCTGACATGTGGTATTTATGTTGTTCTCTGACCAATAGCGCCGAAGCTCGCCCTAGCTCGAAAATTAAGGTTAAAAAAGCGTCATAATTTTTCCTGGTTTTCGTTGAATATCTATTTTCTCGATAGTATTTTGTTTAAACATATAGAACAAATTTTTTTTATAAAATCAAGATCTCTCATTTGACATCAAGCAAATTGAGCTGGACCTTCAAATTAGGAGCCTACAGCCCTTGAAAGTTTTCGCTCTATAACTCAAAAGCGGTTAAGATTTCGATATGGCTGTCGCTGGAAAAGTTGCTCATTATGATCTTATCAATATCGTGTCAGTAATATTTTGTTCGGGTATTGCGTAATATGAGTGTAAAAAGCTAGACTTGTTACCATGTATCTGTTCTCGTTAGCATAGTAAACGAGGTCTTTATGCGTATAACTGACATAAGGCTACCATAGACAGTTACCAGCTTACATACGGAAAGAGATACTATATGTTTAAATTCTAGTGAAATACATTACGGATAAAGAAAATACTTCTATGCAATGCATTCGTATACTGCACAACATTTAAAATCTAGCTGGATTCCGAGCTGTGTACATGTATGTGAACAATTACGCATCCGATAACTCGCCCGCGGCCGAGAAAATAGGTCGCGACTGGACTAGCTAGCGGTCTGCTGTTATCTAATACACAAGATTTGCGCCTTGCTGTGTTGCATGGGTTTATTTATTTAGATGCAAACACAAAGAATTCCGATTTTAACGATATATTTCTGTGTGATGACACATGTAAATGTCCATTGATTCTTTGTGTAAAATAATTGTTTTTAATCATATTGGTTAAAGATCATGCATCTAACCTTTGATTTAACACTGATTTAAATGATAGTGTGTCACCAATGAATATAATACTACTTTTTACAAACAATCGTACGAGTTGAAAAATAAATACATTTATCCGTGTCTATTTCTGACATTTTGCTGCAGAATTTAATTCATTCACACTACACACTTCAACAAATGTAAAATATATTCACACCATGCCTGATCCAACCTATCTTTTTTGTCTGTAATCTGTGAAGATTAATTTGCATAACAAAATATTAGAGGTCTTTTCTTTTTGAGTTATGAGAGAGTTATGAGAGAGAGAGAGAGAGAGAGAGTGAGAGAGAGAGTTAAGCAATGTGTAGGGAGTAAAGCGATTTTTGAAAATAAAATTTAAAAGCGTTCAAGATAAGGCAGTTTAAATGTTACAATAATACATGTGTGCGGTAGGTGCTGACACGATAAAACTAACCGATGCCCAATAACACCGAAGAATTTAAGAAACCAGTGGTGTAATATACATATATGATTTTCTAAACAAGATTTGTTTAGATTCAGGCCGTAAAATAATAGCGGTCACATGCAC
This sequence comes from Magallana hongkongensis, assembly GCA_016163765.1. Classification (NCBI taxonomy): domain Eukaryota; kingdom Metazoa; phylum Mollusca; class Bivalvia; order Ostreida; family Ostreidae; genus Magallana; species Magallana hongkongensis. The sequence goes on from WFKH01006014.1 coordinate 50,313,559, forward strand.
TATCGGTTTAACCTTTTCTGAATGGTCGCGCGATTCTTTAAAAAGCAAACTCATTTATGATTTTATTCTTTATTATTCTGTTAGAAAATTGTTTAATATATTTGGTGTATAAGTTTTGTTAGCTCTAGATTCGGGCAGAATGGGAGCTAGCGAGTAGAGGACACATAATGTCATTCAATTCTTCTTTATATATCAACAACTGAATTTAAAACAAAGAAACCATTTCTGTGAACTTTGTTACACTTACTCACTAATTTTTATTAGATTTAACGGCCAAATAATATGAATATTACCCTTGTCTCATAATTATCACTTGTCTCGCCATTATCTGCATGCTCAAGTCTCCCGCTAATTTAGACGGTGTTGACTTGTACATGTACAAGCTACATGTAATAGGCGTTGTTAATTCATAATGAGATTAGTGGTTTTTTAATCAATTATATGAATAAATTATGGTGTTATATCAGATAATAATTAATATGTACTTCAATTATCTATTGTATTACTGTTTCATTAATGATAATATTAATTTAATAATGTGATATGACATGTACTTCAAATAATGTTTTATATCGAACAAAAACTCTTAAGGATATTAATTTCATAAATATCGTGGTCTATTTACTTTACATTTACATGTATATGTTTCATATACATAATGTGGAACATCACGGGGCGAACCATCTGAGAGCGAATCAGATCAGGAGGACATTACATGTTTACGTGCAAAACATCCCGTTATATACCACAAGTGATAGCTTTCCAAAAAGCTTGCCTGACTAAACAAAATTATTCAATGAAAGCATATGCATGTATCAATTTGGCTATCTTATAAGGAATGAATTTTAATTTTCTTTGCTGATCATAAATTCATAAACGGAACGTGCAGATTTAAGAAGAAATTTCAGTCTTTTTTTCCATCTAGTGCATGCACATGTATATCAATTGAAATTAAATTATTTCATCAATTCTAATTAATCGAGGAATCAAATAATTTCATGTAAGCTTGAAAGCGGAAGATAAAGCAGTCAAATTTTTAAATTTTATTTGTTATATTAAGATGCAAAATCAACTGAAAGGCATTTGTTTTTATTTCCCATAAGAAATAGTAAAGGATATTCAAGCACATACAACATTGTTTTTGAAAGTGTTTAGACGAAACATTCAGACAAGCAATTGAAAAAAAGGTGAATTCTCAAAATCACGTAAGAAAATCCTAATTGTAATTCCAATTCAATTCAATCAGAATTTCTATTTTTACATGCTCCGACAAAAGTGGAGGGGGGGGGGGGGGCAAACTCACGATATTTCTATTTTTTATGTAAAGTTAAGAAAAGTTTCTGCTGCAAAAAAGTGGGGGTAGCACAATGTAATTCAATACCAATTATTAGTTACAGTTCCGTAATAGACAATATGTAACAACTTGTTGCGATGACCCCCCCCTTCCCTATATCCACCGTTCAAATATGGCCAAATGGCTACTCTTTTTTTAAATCGGCATTACACACGTGCATGGTGAACAGCCCTTTTACTTGAAAACTCTTGTTTAGAGCATATTGTGATTTAATAATACTCTATATTAGTATATATTATATAAACAACTGTATAAAAACGGTGTTGGTTATACCAAACGAAATGCTACTGTACAGGTTAATTTAATATGATTACATTTTACGTACGGGCTATTTAATAAAGATGATGTCATGATCTATGGTAGCAAGAGACAGTTTCGGATTTTTGTAAAATTAAGAATTGCTGTACTTGAAGGCTTATGAGTGTTGCTAAAATTCATGAAATGATTTTTAATGATTATCATTAGTTAGAGAGATGTCAATTGTTGAAATTGATATGCGATATGTAGGCCCCATATGTTAGGTACATGAGAATCAGAAGTAAAATGCGAAACCTGCGGCTATGACTGTTGTGTTGACTTTACACAGTGAAATTGCAAGTTACAGACGGGAGGTAAAATAACACGAAAAGAAGGTGGATGGGACATTTTAACCTATACACCGGTAAGTTTCTGACATGTGATGGTGCAACATGCACACGGTACGGAAGGTCAACCCTTTGCAGGGAATTAGCTGGGGGAGGTCTAAAAAGCTGAAAGATCATGAAAAATTAGCAAAATGTGAAAGGGTCAAAATCTCATAAAAACCAGTATGTAGAAAATTTTACAGGTTATGACTAGTAATTTTCTTCAGAAAGTGGTGATTGGCCTTATAAAGAGTGAATTAATGGTATTTGTGCTGAATGGGAACTGAGGAAATTCTAGTTACAGAGTTCCGAAGACACGCATCCCCTGGCTACAATGAATTATATAAAAAAAAAAACAACTGCCCCGTGCCACCTTCAAGACTACATGGTATTTTCAGATTTCTCATTTAAGTGTAATTTGAGGGGATTTTGTACCATAAGTAGTATATTTTGTGAAAATGGATGATTTTTTGGCTATAGATGTCATTGCATAATTTATTAGCAGTAATATACAAAATGATGTACTTAACAATATGCAATCTTCAAAAATTCGTTAAACGGCCCCTAAAAGGAGATAAGGGATCGGCCCCTAAAACGTTCTATCCCATATCTCACAAGAACGGTAACATATTTCTAAACACTTTTTGAACAAAACGTGTTAAGAATCAAACGACCTTTCATTTGATATCAAGAAAAAGGGAATGACCCCTAGAATTAGGAGATCAAAGGGCTCTAAAGTCTTTTATCTATAGCCCTTTACTGAGGGAAATTTTGTGAAAGGTTATAAACACGTGTTAAGCAAACTGTGTTTCGAATTAAATAACCTTTTATTTGATATCATGAAAAAGGGGCTGGCCCCTCAAATTAAGGGACCAGATGGCTTTAAAGTCTTTTATCTGTAGTCGTTTACTGAGAGATATTTTTTGAAAGGTTATAAAAGCAAAATTAGGTATAAAACTCATATATTCTAACAATGTAATGGTTTACTTATGCGTTATCTAATTAGGGGTTTTAGGGGCCAGAGGTAAAAAGTTTAATCTTTTCTATCTCAGTTAGGAGAAATGCAAGTATTTAAAAAAGCAACGTAAGAGAACTTATAAAAAGCGATACAGAAAAGCATTAGCACTTCACTCCTTTTTCCAGATCATGTTTTCTTGTCGAAAATCAAAGTCGATGATGTCATTTCACCTTCTAAAAATCGAACGGAAGAGATCGTGTCTAGTTATTATTATTTTTTTTTCTTTTTCCTTCTGACTCCTTTTTGGCTTTATATCTCAAAAACTATTCAACCGATTTTCATGAAATTTTCAGGGATTGTGAGAAATTTTTGTCCCTTAAAGCTATTTAAAGCTGAAAAATGACGTCACTTCCGTTTTCTTATTACGTCAATTTTAAATTTTTCAAAAGCGATTTTGTCCAGTCATATTCTTTTAAACGGTTTTATATAGAGATTTGAAATTTTCAGTGATTTTCTATTTTTCGATTTACTTAGGGCATTTTGACAAAAAATCAGAATCCGTCACTTCCGGTCAAAACCGAAAGTGAATCAATTTTTTTTAAAAAATAAATTTTTTGATCAATTCAAGAACGTAAACGTGTTTCGTAGAGCTTATTTAGCTGAATCTAACACTCAAATCAGTTTTAAAATCGGACGATGCATCGTTGAGATATAAGCGTTAAAAAATTGATTTTTCCGGAAATTTTGATTCCGCGCTCTTGGTTAAGAAAATAGTCTTATGTTTGAACTAAAATTAACTCGTACCTAAAATAATTCGAAAAATTGTTAAGTCGTACTTGAACACATTCGGATTTTTTTTTGTTAAGTCGTTCTTGAAATCGCAAATGTTTTTGTTAATTCGTACTTAAAATCATTCGGAATTTGTTAATTCGTACCAAGAATTATTCGATTTTTTTTTATCTTTTTGTTTTAGTTACTTATGTTATTGGTTTAAGAACTCTGCTTCTTACAGGAACTTTAAGCTCTACGTTCGACATTAACGGAAGACCCACTCGTTGCTTTGCAACGAGCTTTGCTCTAGTTATTTTTTTTTCTTACAACATTTGTGCACGCGATTTCTCGGAAATAACTCGGCCGATTTTCATGAAACTTTCAGATCCGATAGATGTTTATTCGATCTTAATACATATTTTTTTAATTTTGATGACGTCACTTCCGTTTTAGAATTTTTGACGTTTAAGCGATTTTTAAAGGGTCAGCTTGTCCTGGAAACTCCTCTCAAACCATAAAAGATATCAAGTTCAAACTTTCAGGGATTATAGACAAGAGATTGTAGATGTGCCATTAGGCATTCATATTTGTCTGGCTCAAAAGGCGTTAAAGCTCCCCTGGACATGAAAATTGAGAATAAAAAAAGCCTCGATTTTTTCGCGGTTTTCTTTGTTTATCTCTTTTCTTAAAAATATTTTGTTAAGACATGTAATGCAAATAAAATTGATTTTTACAAGAGCGTTCGTTAGATATAAGAAAAAAGGACTGGCCCCTCAAATTAGTGACTGAGAGGGATCTAAAGTCTTTCATCCATAGCACTTTACTGAGAAATATTTTGTAATATGTTATAGCAAAAATGTTCATCTCATATTTATTTAACTGTAGATTATAAAAATTTTCTCATGTGTTACGTTATTAGGGGTTTCAAGGGGCCAGAAGTCCAAAACTTTGATCACTTATATCTCAAAAAGTACAAATATTTTGAAAAGCAATATAGAATAAAAGATACTTAGAATGATGTTCTAAACAATATTCAACCATCAAAATTTCCTTATGTGGCCCCAAAAAGGAGATAAGGGGTCGGCCCCTAATACGTTCTTTCCCAGATAGCTCAAGAACAGTTACGAATTATTAAAGACGTGTTGAGCAAAATATGTTTAATATCAAAAGACTTTTCATTTGATATCAAGAAAAAGGAGCTGGCCCCTCAATTCAGGGGCCAAAAGGGCTCTCAAGTCTTTCTTTCAAAGCACTTTACTGAGAAATATTTTGTAATATGTTATAGAAGCGAAAATGTTCATCTCACATTTGTTAAACTATAGATTATTAAAAAAAAAATCTTGCGTTACGTAATTAGGGGTTTTAAGGGGCCAGAAGTCCAAAACTTTAATCACCTAGATCTCAAAAAGGAAAAATATTTTGAAAAGCAATATAGAATAAAAGATGCTTACAATGATGTTCTAAACAATATTCAACCATCAAAATTTCCTTATGTGGCCCCAAAAGGAGATAAGGGATAGACCCCTAAAACGTTCTTTCCCAGATAGCTCAAGAACGGTAACGAAATTCTAAATACTTGTAGAACAAAATATGTTTAAAATCAAAAGACCTTTCATTTGATATCTAGAAAAAGGGGCTGGCCCCTCAATTTAGGGACCAAAAGGGCTCTGAAGTCTTTCTTTCATAGCACTTTACTGAGAAATATTTGATAATAGGCTATAGAAGCGTAAATGTTCGTTTTACATTTGTTTAACTATAGATTATAAAAAAAAAATTCATGCGTTACGCGATTAGGGGTTTTAAGGGGCCATAAGTCCAAAACTTTGATCACTTATATCTCAAAAAGGACAAATATTTTGAAAAGCAAATATAGAGAAAAAGATGTTTAAAATGATGTTCTAATCAATAACCAACCGTCAAAATTTCGTTATATGGCCCCAATAAGGAGATAAGGGGTCGGCCCCTAAAACATTCTTTCCCAGATAGCTCAAAAACGATAACAAATTTCTAGGCACTTGTTGAACAAAATGTGTTTCATTTTAAAAGATCTTTAATTTGATATAAAGAAAAAGGGGCTGGCCCCTAAAATAAGGGACCAAAAGGGCTCTCAAGTCTTTCTTCTATAGAACTTTACCGAGAAATATTTTGTAATATGTTAAAGAAGCAAACCTGTTTATTTTACAGTTATTTAAATAGACATTATAAAAATTTGTCCTGCTTTACGTAATTGAAGGTTTTAAGGAGCCAGAAGTCCAAAACATCGATCACCTTTATCTCAAAATAAGGACAAATATTTTGAAAAGCAATATTAGAGAAAATGATGCATAGATTGATGTTCTAAACAATATTCAACCATCAAAATTTCGTAAGATGGCCCCGATGAGGAGATAAGGGGTTCGCCCCTAAAACATTCTTTCCAAGATACCTCTAGAACGGTAACGAATTTCTAAACACTTGTAGAACAAAATGTGTTTAATATTGAAAGACCTTTCATTTGATATCAAGAAAAAGGGGATGGCCCCTAAATCTTCGTTGACGAAGATCAAAGGCAAGGTCATTTCATCTTCTACAAATCGAACGGAAGACCTCCTCGTTGCTCGCAACGAGATCGAGCGTCTAGTTATTTTTTTTTTCTTACAAATTTTGTGTACAGGATTTCTCAGAAACTACTCGAGCGATTTACACGAAACTTTCAGATTTGATAGATAGTGATCTGAATCTTATTGGAAATTTTTTTTACCGATGACGTCACTTCCGGTTTTGAGATTTTAACAATTT
>WFKH01006014.1:50389210-50399964 GCA_016163765.1 Magallana hongkongensis
ATACTAAATGCGTGATTGTCATTTGAAACATACTAGTGATAGTGTTGTAGCCACTTGTGGGCATATGCCTAGACTTATTCCCCCAGGTTCTTTGGTTATTCTAAAACTCATTTGAAAAGTAAGTAAGCCACTCGGATTAATGATGACGTGTGCTTAACACCAAGAGCTATAGTCATACCTAAGTGCCTCGTGACTTTCAATAAAGGAAAATTTTTGCTAAACGTGCCCTGACATTTCATTCATGCCTACCGATACATTCTTAGAGACAGATCTTATTTCCTAATATTTTGATACATGTATGATGAAATAAGTTATTCAAATTTCATTTCTGATTGAATATATTTTATTGGGAAAAATACGAATACATGTTTAGAATCAAATAAGGGATGCTGCAATGATGTTTATGAATTAAAGATAAACATTTTGTATTCATACCATGAAGCGCGTTTAGCCTATTTGTTTAATTTTCCTCGTATCTATTTTTAAATGAATGATGTGGATCAAATTAAATTTGTCAACAGCCCTTTCACGATTATTATTTACATCCTGTGCTTTATTAGTTGTAACCCTTTCTGATAAGATAATGTATATCCATTCGTGGCAATAATTATCAGACGTTGTGGAACTAGTTGAATGTTTTCATTTCGAGTTTCAATAAAGAAAGATCAGAAGTGGGTTTTTTTTTCTTTTTACAGTAAGATCACCCTCATTCTTTAAAACAGAGTATTTTTATTCTTAAAAATAAGTGATAACAGGTTTTATTTGTTCATGACTTACTGCAACTATTTTTTAAATCTTATCAGTTGATCTCTTGCGCTTCGCATAAATGTTTTATTGCCATTTGGTTTTCTGTTCTCATTCTTGTTATTTTATGTTTAACTATGAAACAATTTTTTTACGAATATCAGTACGATACTTTGTCCAAGGTTTTTGTTTCCGTATTTAAAAAATAATATTGTTAATTGAAAAGTTATTAATTCCAAACACAGTTTGATGAATCATCTTCTGAAAGCAGGTGCTATGTGCACATATTATACATATATGACACAAAACCTCGTGACGTTGTAATTTTTTTTACAGAGCTTTCTTTCCGGATACTTTGCGTTTATGTTATCAATAATAATATTAAGACAGAAATCGTGAACAATATTTTATTTCCCGAGATCAAGTCATTATGAAATAAACAATTCGAGTATCAATGAAAGCCTAATTATTATGTACAAATTAAAATGATACAGAAATGTTTGTGAAAATATAAGATGCCGTATGTTTCGTTGAGGATTGCAAATAGGTTTTTTAAAACAGTTTTAAAATCAGTTTCAAACAGTCTGAAAAAAGAAAACCGTATTTCAATGATACAAATGTAAACAATTTAATAAAAATAATATCATGCTACACGTCTAGTCATTTAGATTTCCTTGTCACTATATTTAAACGTAAACGTCCTCTTTAAAACTGTTGAGAGCTCTCCCACGTTCATTATTTATAAAAATTCTATACTATAAATTGTTACTCATTTCCTATACGAAGTAAAGTTTATCAATGAATTTTTTCCTTAAAAGAAATTTCAAAATAAAACGCTGCTCGTGGGAAAAGTAATACTCTTGCAGCTCTCCAATCGACGAATACATCCAAAGTGACTGAGTAGTTGCGTAATAGATTACAACAGTAATTTTCTTTTCTGTGTTCATGAGAGCAACTTATGCATGGTTACGATGTTTCATTAAAAGACTGTTTGAATCAACCCCCCCCCTCCCCCAACCCACGTTTTACGTGAATACCGACCTGTCTGTTCTTTTGTTACGGTATATTCTATTTTCAAATATCAGACGTGAGTCTTCTTCGATTTGAGTATCTAAACTGCTCGATGCATGTTGAATTAAGAATTTTCGTATGCTGTTTGTTTCTACTTTTACTTTTGTTTCAATGTTAAGTTACGCGCGCGCTGATTGGTCGATCAAATCGCTAGCCGCCAATTTTCACATTCGATGCTGCCATGTTGTCTGCCATCACTGGAGATGGTAAAATGAATGAAATACGGGAATTATCTGTAAACAAGGCTAAAAAATACATTGTCAATGGAGTGTTTAACTGTGAAAAATCAACGGCTGAACTGAGGACGAATGTGAGTTGATGAATCGAGTGTCGACACCCCCTGCACCATCTGCATGAGCACGTTTTTGAAAAAGTAAGTTTAGCGATAAAAATATATTCATTGAATGGCAGTTTAAACATGTTTGTTATAAGAATATAAACCGAAAGACTATGATCTACCTTTATACTAATGGGTTTAACACTGTTTAAGCATGTTAAGACCAACCCTAAGACAATACCGAGTATCGGATCGAGCAAAACGCCCGTTATTTATTTTTTTTTTTCAGTTTACTTGTATGAACAAATTATCTAAAAAACTTTATTTAAACAATGTCAAATTTAGAAAATTATAATTCGAAAATGTATATCTATACAGGTAATTGCATTTTATAAAATTTACATTTATATGACATAAAAAAAAGAAATTCATGTTCTTCTCAGAGTTAGTAGAGCAATTTAATTGTAGCTTTAATAATTAAGTTGTTTTTCTTAGAAACAGCTTAAAATATGAAAACAATTGCCAATGTGCTTATATGAAATCCATTTATCTTCCCAATAGGTCTGCCCTGGGTTACACAGACCTGAAGAAAACCATGAAAAAAAGCTGTCAACTCACTGATTATACTAATTAATGTTGCAACTGGCAACTAAAAAAGAGTGATGACGTAATTTGTTTAAGATTATGAGAGGAACCGTCAACATATACACAACAGTGCTGAATTCCAATGTGGATATTGTTGTGATATTCTGATAGCTGTTTTTGTGATTGTTTATGTGTGAAATCAGAATGCCGGCGAAACACGATACTGTCAAAAAAGGACATTTGGAATGCCTAGGGCTATTGCCTCAATCAATCGTTATACAGCAAGTGGTCGTGCAGGACTTTCAAACTATTTGGTTTGAGCTTTGCTTACGGTGAACAGTGAACTTTTGTCCATATCCGTCTGTGCGCTTTGTGTCAATCAAACTGCAATACATGTTTATCTGCAGCAACAAATCGTCACTGATCAGCCGAGTACTTTTAGTCAAGTTTCATCATGATTTGTTCATCATATTTATGTTTATTGTATTAATTTTATAAAATGTGTTAAATTTAAAGATTGTGAATTTTAACTGGTGTCCTTTATCAGCATGTTGAAACTCCAGTTTCAATCTCTAATATTATACATTATATTTTTAATTCAATACTTATTTTGTGCATATTATGTTGAACAAAATTATTTTTTTACTTCTTTAATATTGTGTAATCACAAACTGTCTTTTTCATTTTAAAAAAGTCCAAATTTAATGCAAAATGTTTGTCTTGTCATAACCTTTTGCATCTGTTAAAAAAATAAAACTGTAAAGGCAATTAAAGAATTTTTTTTCATTTTGGTTGTAGATTAATATAATATACATGATTGCTTTACTGTATACATTTATTATTTATAAATATTGCATATATTGTACCATTGATGCCACAGCACAAATAATGCATTGAACCAATATTTCTTCAATGTCATTTCTCTTATGCAAATGTATTGCCAGAAAGGTGTTGCAGCAAAAGATTTGCCGTAACACTTTTCTGACAATTTTGCTGCAATCTCAAGTATTGCCAGAAAGGTGTTGTCGCAACAGTGTGTTGCGGCAAAACTTTTGCGGCAACATCTTTCTGGCAATATTGCCGCAATCTCATTTGCATACAAAAAACGGTACAGCAGCAATATTGCCGCAATGTATTGCCAGAAAGGTGTTGTCGCAACAATATGTTGCAGCAAAACTTTTGCGGCAACATCTTTCTGGCAATATCGCCACAATCTCATTTGCATACGAAAAACGATACAGCAGCAACATTGCCGCAATGTATTGCCAGAATGTTGCTGCAATATTGCTGCAATAGTGCCAGAATGTGTTGCCAGAAGGTCAATATTTTGGTAAGGGGTGGTATACATGAAAATGTTTTTTTTAAATTCTGAATTGCATAATATAGAGTGTTATCTTTCGAGTACATGAAAAAAGTATGCAGAAAAGTTTTAAAAACTAATTTTGTGAGACTCTTAAATAGGGGGAGGTAACTCCAAATCATGTGGATTTTACGCGTGCAGAATTTCGTGAATTTATTTGCGGGTAATTTAGCTCTTTCAAAAGCTGGCGAATGTGCCCTAAAAATACTGTAAAACGATGACTTAGGACTTGCTTTGTAAAATGCACAGAACTCAAAATAGCTGATTAATTTGCATTCTGCTGTTAGGGGGAGCCGAAAATGCATGGGTGTACTGCATTTAGATGCATCCTTTTGTCTATTTTCCTCATGTTTTGAGTGCCAAATGAATTTTATTATTAAGTTACGTGTGCATTATTCTTAAATATTTGCATAATAATTAATAATGCAAAATTCATAATTTTATCTTTCTATTGATATATAGATATATATATATGTAACATGTTTTTACAATTTATTTTTATAGGGGTCAGTTTTGCTTGTCCTTCATGTAAAAACGTCCTTATAACGTTACATATAAAACTGTGTTTTGCACCCTAAGAAAAATCAAAATCATGTTAAAAATGTTTGTTATGAATACGTTCGCAGTGTACCTCTCCGAAACACTAACGAACACCAAATGCATAATAAAATATACCGTAGATGTCGTAACCATAACTTGAATTAAAAGTTTCAATACTTACAAAGTCCTTTTCAAAATATTTATGTCGCATCGGCATCGACATTTTGCAGGTCTCACAACACTATTTGTCCGAAGGTTCACGTCAAAACATGGCTGAGGCAAAATAATTCCCGAATTCCCCTTCGTTTTTAGGGGTTTTTCGCCAGCGACAGGGGCTGTACTTTTTTATGAGATGAAAAACAACGTGTAAAATGCCTGATTTTCCCACTTTTGTAAAAATACGAGGTCACGTGACTTTTTAATGCCAGTTGTTTCGGCAGGGGGGTGAATTTTCACAAAGGATTATACAGATGTATATACCGAAAAATCTTTTAAAATTAATCTTCTTCTCAATTAGCATTTGGTCAGAAAAACTGTAACTAGTGTGAAATCATCCTCAGATAATGCACACTCAAGATTGTTCAAATCATGATCCCCAGGGGGTAGGTTGGGGCTACCATGGAGGGTCAAACATTGGAATACATGGGGGAAAAATACAAAAAAAACTTTTCAAAAACTATTTGACCACATAAGGTGTAACTTGTGTGGAAACACCCCTAGGTTTTGCAGATTTACGTTCGTTTACATCATGACCTTCGGGGGGTAGGGTGGGGTCACACGCATGTATGCATTGGGGTGATATAATTATGCAATAATCTTGTTAAACTAGATTCTTAATTTATTAAAATGCACAAGGATATATTTGCACATATTTCAGCTTGTCTGTAAATATGTGCCGTTATCAAAGCAAGTTTTATTTACAATCCTAAAATTTACATAGTACATATATAATTAAATTTCTCAAAATCTATCATTGTAATATTCTGAGCATCGTTGACATTCCGGAAATATATTTTGTTGACGGTTGATAATTCGTTTTTAGATTGTCCCTTCCTTTTCTATTTAGACCAACTTCAGTAGGTCGGTAAAAGTTGATGAAGATAATTTTTTATTCCCACCCAAACCCTACCCATTTTGTTAATATCATTTTGCCAAACGTTCTGCTGGTTTGTGTTTTTGTTCATTTCAGGCTACCAGACTATCGGCACAGTGGTTATGGATTCGTCATCCGACTTGGTTTGGTGAAAGCGTTATGAAATCGTCACCTTCAATTCCCAAGTTTGAACTATGATTGTTGACGTTGAATGTTGTTATGTTGAAAAGTTATTGTTGGTTTGATATAATAGCGCATATTTGAGCTTGTCTCGTAATATGCGCCGTATTAAAGCCCCCCCCCCCCCCCCCCCCCCCCCCCCCGGCAATAATTATCTTTCTTTGATAACCAGCTCTGTAGATAATGTAGCCGGGATTTAATTATCCGTTCGCACGGGGTTTTGTATTTAGGCGCTTTATTTCCCGATTATCTCCCCTTTTTCATACAGTAGCGGAAAGGAAAGGTTGGTAATTTTTGGGCACTTATAATGTTTATAACAGTGCATTTATACAAAATAAGTATCAAAGTCTAAAGCGGTTATATTTATTTCGCTCGATGGCATAATTTTAGATTGATTGGAATAGATTTAAAAAATTTTGGTGCAAGCCATTAGACCTGCCGTTAACCACGAGGACAATTTTAATTGTCTATATATATGTACCTTTTCTATGTTTTGACCGTGAATCGAATTAATTTATCATTAATGAAATAATTGAATTTGAGGTGTAAAATTAAAATAATTTGGATATTTTTTGAGCGAACATGCCAAAGGTCAAAAGAGGTCAAGCTGAGGGGACAAAGGGGCTGAAGAATAAGAGGAAGAGAAATGAAAAAAACCCGCGACGTGGGATCATCGTCCGCACATGCAGAGGGCCTCTCCGAAGAAGAAGTCCCTTAGATGATGGCGCCAGTTATGCTGCATGGTGATGCAGCCCCAGGAAGCCCTGGCGGCATGGATGCTGCACCCACCCCAGGTAATGCACTCGCAACAGTTGCGTGTATTGAAGGTAGCATTCCGCCCCAATTAAACTCTGTGCAGTTTTCGCTGGGTCACAATGTTAATTCACATATTAGACAGAAAATCATTCAGGGCAAATACATTGATTTAGCTACATTGCTAAAAAATTCGAACACTGAGGATAGTGCAAGTGACAGGGTTTTTGTCATGGACAATGATGGTCAGCTATGTTCAAGGTCAAAGTCTAGCATAAAAATTGTTACAATTGAAAAGTGGACTGATGCATTTTTAATTTATGTGAGTATATTTACTGCTGTACACAGTGACAAAACTCAAGATTTGTTAAAATACATGCATGATATTAGAGTAGGGGCAGGGAGATCAGTGGGGTGGAAGCAGTATGACGAGCAATTCAGGCTTAAAATGGCAATGGACCCATCCAAGTCATGGGCAGTAGTAGACTCAGAACTTTGGGTTATGTATATGGTGGGGGCAAGCAATTCTTTTCCAGTTTCAGGGTTCTATGGAGTCAATAAGTGCTATGCTTTCAATTTTCAAGGGTTTTGCATCAGAAATCCATGTTCATATTCACATGTGTGTATAAAATCTGGGCATGAACATTCTATGTTGAATTGTCCTATGTCAGCCCATCCACGTAGACATGTGTCAAATTTCAGCCAACGCCTGCCTCGCCCATCAGGATATGGCTCTCCTCAAAGGTTTAGACAAGGGGGACTTCAAGCACCTACCACCACCAGACCAGCTCAGCAATTCTCGGGGTACAGGAATTTGGGACCTAGGGCATTCACCAATTAGGGCTGATAAAATCTCTAGATTTTTACAAGACTATCCATTAAGGAAAGCTGCAAAAGAATTACTTGAGGGTTTAACAAAGGGGTTTAAATTGAATTATGTGGGGCCAAGGTTAGGTAGTTTTTCTAGAAATCTTGTGTCAGCAAATGAGCACAAAGCTCAATTAGAAGAAAAGATTAACAAAGAAGTTGATGCGGGTCGGGTTATGGGTCCATTTTTTAATCCACCAATACCAAATATGCATATTTCCCCAATAGGTTTAGTACCAAAATCAAGTGGAGGCTGGAGGATGATCACACATCTGTCTTACCCTCCTTCTCTTGGTATCAATGCATTTATAGATCCTCAATTATGTTCAGTAAAATATTCATCTTTTGATTCTGTTGTGGATATGATCGCAGAGCTGGGACAGGGTGCAGAACTGGACAAAGTTGACATTAAAAATGCTTTTAGGCTACTTCCTATCCTGGGGACTTTGAGCTTTTAGGTTTTAAATTTCAAGGAAAATATTACTTTGATAAATGTCTGCCAATGGGATGTTCATTATCCTGTGCCATTTTTGAAAAGTTTTCAACATTTTTAGAGTGGGCTACAGTTAAAAATTCGGGTTTAAATACATTGTCTCATTACTTAGATGATTTCATATTTGCAGGAAGTAAAGGTTCAGGAAATTGCTACAATTTGATGAGATCATTTCAGTCAATTTGCACAGAATGTGGTGTTCCTTTGGCAGTTGAAAAAACTCAAGGTCCAGTCACATGTTTAACATTTTTAGGCATAGAGATAGACACAGATCAAATGTGTATTAGGATACCTAGGGAAAAAGTATTAGAGCTAACAGGTTTATTAGAAGCCCTTATGATCAGAAAAAAGGTCAAAGTTCGTACATTAGAATCTTTGGTAGGAAAGCTTAATTTCTTTAGCAAAGCAGTCAGAGGTGGTCGAGCTTTTAACAGAAGGTTTTATGATGCAATGATAGGTATTTCAAATCCAGATTTTTATGTTCGACTCAATTCAGCTGTTAAACAGGATATGAAAATGTGGCTCAGTTTCTTGGTTGATTTTAATGGAAAAGCTTATTTCCCCCAAAGGGAATGGACTAGTTTAAGGGTTCTTCAGTTGTTTACAGATAGTGCTGGCTCATCAGGACTGGGATGTGGATGTTATTTTGGGGGGAGATGGATGTATTACCAATGGCCTTGTTGGGATAATCAGGCTATTATGAGAGACATAACTTTTCTAGAGCTAGTGCCTATAGTATTGTCAGTGATGGTTTGGGGTGAGGCGTTAAGTGGAAAAAAGGTGCAATTTCATACAAATAATATGGCTTTAGTTGGAATCCGGAACTCGCAGTCATCAAAGTCACCAAGGATTATGTGTTTGTTAAGACAACTGGTTTTATTTGTTATGAAATATAATATTACATTTAAAGCTAAGCATATAGCTGGTCTAGATAACAGTATAGCAGATGCAATTTCTAGTAAGCAGTGGAGGCGTTTTCGGAACCTTGCTCTTGTAGCCAGAAAAGACCCAGATCCAATTCCAGCAATGTTTCACAGTTTGATCTTGGAGGTGAGGCCACTCGATTGTTAAATGCAGCAAATGCAGTTAACACCACATCTACATACATCACTGGAATTTCTGCCTTTGAAAAGTTTAGAGTTCAAACCAAGTTGTCCGTTACCTAGCCCCCTCCTCTTGATCAGTTAGTAAATTTTATAGCATACCTGTCCCTAAATGGCTATTCAGATGCAACAGCTAGAGCTTACATATCAGCTATTGGGTACAAATGCAAGATTGAGGGTTTGATGGATAACACCAATAGGTTTATTGTAGCAAAACTCCTTCAGGGTTTTAAGCGTCTTAGAAATAGGGCAGACGGTAGATTACCTTTGACTGAGCATATGCTTGCTCAATTGATTAGGGTGCTGACTTGCATATGTCATAACAGGTATGAAGCCATTTTGTTTTCGTCTGCCTATACTTTAACATTTTTGCATTTTTAAGAGTTGGGGAACTGACTTTATCAAAGGGTAACAATTCAGAAGTTATATGAGGGATTCAAGATGTCAAGATTAAAGATAAAAATTTACAAATAGTGTTAAGGCATTCCAAGACTGATCAGTTTAACAAGGGTGTAACAATTGTATTAAATAGTCATGCAGGCATTACATGTCCAGTGCGTTGTATAATTGATTACATGCAAATTCGTCCAAAAATATCAGGCCCACTGTATTGTCATTTTGACGGCAAACCAATTACTAGGTATCAGTTTTCAGCAGTAATGGGCAAAGCTTTGGCAGTGTTGGGTTTTAATAATATTTTAAGTAATATACAGCCCATTCCTTTAGAATAGGTGCAGCTACTGCTGCAGCAGAGAAAGGTTTATCAGATGAGGAAATAAAGCTTGCAGGGAGATGGAAGTCAAGTGCATTTCAGACGTATATTAGGTCTCCGCTTACATGTTCCAAATAAATTTTGCAGGTTTTAGACGTTCAGTCTGGATAGTGGGATCCTCCATTGTAAGAAATGCAGGCATTGCAGCCTTAAGCAGGCCAGGGGGACAGGGCTTAGGACTCCAGACAAAAGGGATCGACATTTGGTGGCAGGGCTATGGGGGGTTGCGATTTGTTGATCTTGCCTGCAAGCTCAGATGGTTAGCCCAGTTTGAGAATCCACCCGATTTTATAGTTATTCATTGTGGTGCCAATGACAAAGGGCAAGTAAAAACCCAAAAGATGTTAGATAGGGTAAGGTGGGATTTACGTTTAATTGCCTCCATCTTCCCAAACACAAAACTAGTTTGGTCGTTCATGCTGCCTAGGGTAGCATGGCGTTACTCAAAAAATGTAAGGGCGATGGAACAGACCCGAAACAGGGTCAACAGGGCAGCTGCCAAAGAAATCGTAGGTTGTGGGGGGGGGGGGGGGGGGCTTCTTAGGCATACACAGTTTTTAGGAAAACCTAAACAACTGTACAGCCGGGATGGCGTACATCTGTCAGGTCTGGGGAACGATATTTATCTAAATAACCTACAGGGGCATTGGAATACTTTTTCAAAAACAAGGAGGGAGTGGTTTTCCCAGTGAATTAAATTCTAGGGTCCTTATAAACAGGTCCACAGTGGTGTTAAATTGAAGTTGCCTACCCCCACGAGGTGGCGGTGGGCACCTGTGGTGCCCATGTGGCGTAATTGTCACCTTCAATTTAACCATTGAACTGTTCTTAGTATGTAGTGAGTTTGTTGTGGTTGATGTTGATGTATATAGATATATTATGTTGACTAATAAGACATTTGAGTAAAGACAATCAA
>WFKH01006014.1:50400299-50411767 GCA_016163765.1 Magallana hongkongensis
TTTAAAAGGATTAAAAAATATTCTATTCTCAGGCTAATATATTTGGATTTTGCAGACCAGCACACTAGCATTTTCGTAGTGATGATTATCTTTATTAAAAAAAATACTGCATTTCATTGAATTATTGAGAAATTTAAAAATTCCGATTTCTTCGAATTTATTGTAAACTTATATCCTTCATTCATATATAATGTTTTATCTTTACAATCATCATGGTTCAGTTTCCCACAAGAGAATCATCACCAACGTCATATCATTTTAACTATGTTAATGGCCATAAATGCAGCAAAAATATTTTATCATTATCTTCGGGGACAAGTAAGTCTAAATGGAACTTGTCTACATATTCTCTTTCCAAAGAAATGTTCTACATATACTGTATTTATTTCTGATGAAAAACGGGGTCATATCTCTTAAAACCATTTTTACTGGACTTAGGCTTTGGGGTTTGTGCCAAACAGCAATTGACGTAGGCCTGTCTTTTTACATGTTAAACACTCGACGAAATTAACATTTGTCCGACTTTTACTTTCCTAAATTATTCTAGTTCCTATTTCACTTGAAGCCAGTCACATGATGCAAAAACATGATAGTTATATCAAAACAAAAGTCAACAATCTTGTTAAAATAAGTAGTTAATTTACTTCTAATGTCACTGCTTCAAAAAGTAATACTCCATAAATTCTGTCAAATTTAATGTGGGTGATGTTGTTGTATCTTGCTTTGGAAACAAAAAAATGTTACAAATGAGTTTTTCGAATTTAAACAAAGTAAACAATGATATGAAAAATATTTACAACACGATTCATAAGAATCGAACACCTACTTCAACATACTTATGTTCCAAGAACTCCTCGATAACCGCTTCACCACGGAATCACATGTTTGAATCCATTTAAATAACAAACTCAATTTAGTATTGCGCAAACATAATTCGGTCTTGGCCATTTGATGATCATCTTGAAAATTGAAGGAAGAAACTTGCTTTTTACCATAGAGTGGGTCTTGGTACCATTTTTTTTTTGAAAATTGAAAAAGATAGACATTTACATTTTTTATCAATATACGCTCTTAAAAAATGGTATGATGACCCACTCTATAAAAAACTATAGTCTGAACATCCGATTTCATTAGCATTTTGTTGCTCAATTTGCATATACATATTTTGATGTCTTAATATCAATTATATTTTAAGTCAATTTTGTAAGGTTTTGGCAATACTGAATGCAAATGATTACTTATGTTTAATAATTTTAACAAAAGTGATATTTGTAAGAAAAAAAAATTGTGAGTTTTTCAAATGGACTTAAGTGGTTCTATGCCTCGGCTTATTCCCCCACGTTCTTTTCGGAAATTTTAAAGCGCATGCAATGTAGGTGTCAGACCGGTAGGACATGCCAACATGTAGGTACAATTTTAGTTTAAGAAATATTTTATTCAAAAATATACATATAAGTATATAAGTGAATATGGATTGAACAGCAGGCAAAAATAGCATATATTAGTTCTCTCCATCAGAGGTACAATGCAGGTAACATTAATCTTATATCTTGTAGTTAATTGAAACAATTACTAATTCATTAGTAAGGAATGTATGATCATATAATTGAAAATTAAAGCCTTTGGGCGGCATGTCATGTTCATGTATGATCCAGTTTTAAGATAAATTCTATTAAAAAATGTTCTGAAAGAAATTTCAAATGTTTGATATATTTAACACTACTGAAATAAGAAAAATTTGAATTATATTTGCATGCTACATAACAGTTATTGAAAAGAATCGCTTGGTCATTGCATTTTGAGTTTGTTCTTGTGAGACGAGTTGGACATGTACATTCATTCATAGGTTGATGTTGTATTTTATTTATTTTTTCGATTTTTCATTAAAGTACCTCACTTCTGGCTTGACAGAATGCATGTGACGTTATTGGACCAGAGGTGAATTAAGATGGAATGCTATACCCAAATTTCATTTTATTTATCGTTAATATCATTTATGAAACATGATTTCGTTGTTCAAAGAAGGAAAGAATAAGAATTTGCATATCTCAGTCTGATAGGTTGTATAGATTTCTGCTTATTATGAAGCGATGAAATGCCTTTTATTATATGAACGCATGTTTCTTGAAAAAAAAAACATTGACATAACGTTAACATTGAGGTTCCTAAGAGTTTCTACATAAACTAGGGTAATGGCGTTAAAGATGACCCCTATTATAATTGTTATGTTTTTGGAATGTACTACTGACCAAATAGTGTTTAACTTCAACCTATCGGAACATCAATAAGAATTTAACTAAAGAATTTCATTGTTTTGGAGGTATGGAACACCTTTAGAGAAATGAAAGTACATCATTTTCAAAATATTTTCAATGTTTAAATAGTTTTAAATTGTTCAATATTTGACCATTAAATGCAAGAAAGCTGAAAATGATAAAAGCCACAGTGGGTTTCAAACTCCTGGCGCGCTCTTTTAAAAACTTTTATCAACTTTCAAATAATCATCAAATTGTATATCGCAACCCCTATCTACATGTCAATTCTTCACAATAAAATCATTAAAATATGAACACAATATTATTCCTTTAGGTTTCTTTTTAAAGTGGATTTTCCGTCAAAAAACATTCATTAAAAACATTTCTGTTGTTTTCTACTACAATATAATGATAGTTGTAATAGATATCATGCCTATCCTACTGCTGTAAGACATCAAGATTGTGAAAGATAAAATGTACAAGATTATACTTAATAGCATGGTTTATTGCAAAAGAAAGACTTAGTACGTCACAACATGAATATATCTCATACCGTCATATCATTGTAAGTGTATTGTGAACATGTGGTCAGTAAGGGAACAGAACATAGACATTCTGTGCCGTCCAATTCCATTTTTTACTGTGTGTTAAATTGACAAAAATCTAGTTATAGAAATATTTATTCAACCCTTGTTAAAGTTTCAGGCAAGAATTATGCGAAAATTAAATTCAGATACATATTAATGATCAAGGCAGACATTAGACCTGTGTGTCTATGACGGACACATTGGTGGTACTGTTACTAATTCCAGAATCCTGGGACATTTGACTGGAACTTTTGGGGGCCTTAGTGCTATAATTCCGATCTCTCCTTCTTTTGATGATGATATAAACAACCCCATTCAATACTCCCCCAAGGTTGGTGAACATGACCACAACGGTAAAGAACTGCTGAGGGACCACTGCAAAGTTGTGCCAAACACTGATGATGCCCAAGGCCCACCACTGAACGAAAAAGGCGGTCACAAACAGACTCATCAGTTTTGCCGCCTTGTGGGACGCGCGGAGAGTTTGAGCCTCGTTTCCGAGCATGGTTTTGATTCGCTTCGACTCCGTGTGGATTTTCCACCATGTCACCATGTATAGTACCACGTTTATAACCAGAACCACTGTCATTGGAACAGTTGTAAAGAAAATGTTGGCAAAGGCTCCCTTGACGCCGTCGAAATAGCAACTGTTAAATAAATTAAACTTAGTATTGAATACAGTGGATATCACCGGAAATTTTTTGGTAATACCCTGCAATGACGTCACAATAATAAGAGCACCAGCACCTGATATTACGTAATTATACTTCTTTAAGATATATTTAGCCTTTTTACAATATTTTAAAAGATATCGCAACCATCGTCAAAATTATTTTGCATTTTCTTCGTACAACTGTAGAGGGCTGCTAATTGTATTACCAATAATTTAACGCCTCTCCTATTTTTGATGCACTGCCTCGTTCCAAACAAAACAATCGTTCATCTATAATAAAAGTTTAATTCTAGATATGTGTTTGGTTTGTGAACACAAATTGTTATTCCAGTGTCTATATAAATATACCAGTAAGCCATCGTTATAGATTTATATTTTGTTTTTTGTTTTTTTTAAAACACATACAATAGCCTTTCTTGTTTTCTCCTGTGACTGGACATTTTTCATTAAAAGCCTAAATTGAAAAGGCTTTGTTCAACTAATTATATTTTGATGAACTTAAATTGAACTACAAATTGTGGGGTTTTGCACTGGTAATGATTTGTAACGCCTACGAAAGGCAACTCTTTAACGAACCTAACACTGTTTTTCATTTACACGATAAATATAAAATCAAACTTGAGCATGCATTTTCAGTGCTAGAATTTCAACAGTTTGCGAATACAGTGGTGATTTAGCCTATCGATTAGAATTAAAGACACGTTGTTTTTATTTGTTTTTCTACCATGTTGATTTTTTATAGAAGTAATTGCAATGTGGACAGAATTTGCGTACGCTGTAGAATGAAAATCATTTTATGTTTATCCTTGTGTATCAAATATACAAGTTCTCAAAACATTTGGCTAACCAATTCCTTACTAAGATCCAGATGGTCCGTAATATCCGAAATTCACGGCACATACTGACAACACGAAAGGTACGCCAAAAGTATACAAGAGAAGCTTCCAGTCATATTTGCCAAGTTTAAACTGTTTTTGTAGGTAGATAAGTCCAAACGCGTTTATGGCAGCTACGTTCGTCATCAGTAGTTGAGCAGATACAAATTCCCCGATAAAGAAGGAGTAGAATTCGCACAACTGTACCGGATACACGTGATCTTTGGTGATGACCATCTGAAGATGGTCCATGCTATGAGTCACATTAAACAGTGCGTCACACATTGACAAATAAACTACGAAACGTTCGCTTCTCATCCAACGGAAAAAAGTTCTGTTTTGGCTCCGAAAAGACGCTATAATAACAGCAGAGGCGCAGAACAGGCTCAAAAATATACAGCAAAGGGCAGGGACGTGGATATAAAGGAACCAACCCGTGTCCAGGCCGTACACAGGCAGGTCATACCCGTCCCTTAGGACGGACTGGGTTCTTTGTGTAGCGTTGTCCATCAACCTTTGTGTAGAGTTGTCCATCGACCTCTCTGTCGAATTCATTGCCTCCATCCCGCGTCAGTGTGAGCACGATGTCTATTTCTCCCTCATTTCGATATACTCTGAAAATGAACGATAATCAAAGAAGAATAAATACTTTCACTTCACTATCTATCGCCATTAACTAATTGCTGGCGGATTATTAGCTTCTAATTGTGTCTTTGATGAGAATCCTGTGAGGTTCCTTATAAACCAAGGCTATTTAGATCTCAACCCCTGGGACTATGGACTTTGAACCATGCACAATTTGGAAATTATTATTCACTCTAAGATCGCCACAAGGTTCATCCTTGCATTGGTATCGAGTATTGATGTAATATTCACAGAGACTTGTCTGAATATAGCTTCATTAAACTTTTAAAAGGCCTTTAATGAAAAAAATCAAAACTATACTCTTTGAATAAAAGTATTGATTCTTGAACCTAACATAAAGTTATAATTAATAATAAGCATTACAACACAGCAGGAAAAAGAAGTTATTTGCTATCTCTTGGTTCATACCTCTATTATTTATTCTGACCAATCAATTGGTCGTCCTCTGACCGAGATATGTCCGTCCCACGGTGAGACTTGTCTACTGACCATCTAATCGCATTTCATTCTCCCACTCTACATAATACAGTTAGGATAGTTTGGTGTCGTTTGTTTGCTAGTGCTGTATATTGAGGGTTTTTTATTTGGTTACAGGTCCTCCACACTTTTGGCAAAAGTTTGTCAAACGCAGAACTGGTATTTTTTTTTAAAGGTATGCTATTGTAGCATCTGTACGGTTTAAAATTGAATAAAAATAGCAAAATATTCATAGTTAAATATTCCTGCCTTATTCGAACTTGGGCTCTGCGGGTCAGATTTCTGAGGTCATATCCACTGCGCTAAGAAGTTAGGCTTCTTGTGTGATATAAACTTATTTTCCAATGCAATTATTATAGAATAAATCCCCACGTTATGACGTACTGTCAGAAAAAATATATGTCACGGGGTGTGGAGGACCCTTGACGTATATGATATAAAAAAAAAATACAAATACAAACGTTGATCGGCTTTTACGCCACTTAACTGACGTCACCACAAATATCATCTAAGATGTATGTGCCCGCTAGGTAGTTATTGAAAAACCATGTGTAACTCAATTCATCATGTAAAATGCTCGATGTATCTTACAACAAAAATCGCAATCAATGAAACAAGGGAGATGCGTGATTAAATTCTTATTTAGATTTATCTAAAGGATATTAGTATAAGAAAGAAACACTCAAAAACTACATGTACAAGCATATCAATTAAAAAACACCGACAAGTGGTGCAAGCAGATTTAAACATATGTAATCACAGATTGCAAAGTCCACCGAGACGAGGCATCACCTTTATGAGGCATCACCTTTATGAGACCACCTTTATCATATTATATGAAAATCATAGCTAATGATCTTAGACATTCATGGATACTGTAGTGTGGTTTGACACAATATCGTATATGATATGTTAAAAACTGGTTTGATAATCATATGTTAACTTTATATAGTATTGTAAGATACAATTTTTATCAATACACTAATATAAAAAATGATATTGCATCCTATGATACTATTCAATATTGTGTCTTATGATATATCATATGATACAATATAATACTGTAATATATAATGATACAATATGATATTGTAACATATGCTATAACAATGTATCAAGATATCATATTGTATCATATAATATGATACGGTATTGTATCGTGTTATACATTATTATATTTGATCATATAATACAATATCATAACAAATAATATCATATCACATAATACATCACAATATTGTATCATATGATATTATATGATACATATTATATATTACAACATCATATGATATAATATCATATTATACAATATCGTTTCATATGATATTGTATTATATATTATACAATATTATATCATATGCTACAATATTATATATTACAATATCATATGATACAATATCATGTGATACAATAATAATATCATATAAAATATTGTATCATAATATGCAATATTATATATAACTATATATGATACAATATCATAATATACAAAAAATTTGATACAATATCATATCGTATATTTTTTTTTACAATATGATATAATATTGTATCATATAATACAAAAGTGTATCATATCATAAAATACTATATCATTGGAATCATGTTATATCATTTAACACAGACACATCTATTAAAATGTTTTGCGTACAAAAGAGTTCTTATACTGACTGTAATCAAAATCATGTGAACAAAATACTCACCCAAGATGTATGGTTAACACCTTCTGTGCTACAACTTGTGCGGCAACAAAATCATCTGTCGCCCTTTAACCTCATGAATCATAAAATGTCACGTCTCTTCGTTATCCATGGAAAAGCAAAATTAAATTGATAATTTTAAATTAAATGTATTATTTTAATATTTGCATTTTCATGCATTAAAAAGATGATACAGCTTGTGAAAATCATCTAATTTAGTCAAACTCGTTAGACTTGAATCAATTGTCGTTTCAGTTTGCTACTATGAAGTATAAAAGCATGGAATAAACGAATTACACTGTACACACAGTCTAAATTGTAAATAAAGCTCCTTGAGAATTTTAAAAATCATCATAGCACAAAGAAATATATCAATCGAAGCTTTAGTTCTGCAGTCAATAGAGAGAACAGATTGACAATGTATACTGCAGCTTGAACTTTGCAAAATAAAAAAATATGTTCCGTGATAGAAAATAAAATTACAGTGGATTTTTCACAGTTATTATTAAAATGAATGCTTGGGAAATACTCCTTACTTGAAAATTCTTATTGTTATTAGTTTGTTTTGGTTTGTATTTATTACAAAAGCGTTGTCACCTAATGAGATGAACCATGAACCCAAACCCAACGGTACGGTACGTTTTGGATCAATTTAAAACAGTCAAGTGATACAGGGAAAAAAAACGATTGAAACAGGTTATATCGCGAGTCTTTAATGAAACTCTATTTTTCTATTTTGAAACATATCATAACATTTACAATCACATCCAAATCAATCACAGACAAGAAATAGAGGAGAGAAAACAAATGTTTGATTGATAGTGTGTATTGGGAATAATGGTATAGTTCTTTCTGGTGGATCACTCAGTACTTGTTCTGGAGTGAATAACATAGACTCAATCAATCTTTATACAAATCGATTTTCCACATCATTACAAACATGTTCAAGCATTTACAGTATGCAGTTACTATAAGTATGATAAAAAAATATGCTTTTTTCTAAAGTGATAAAAAAGTATACAGATAGTTTGACATGGTTGGCACACATGGTTTCTAAGTCCAATAATGATAAGGTTGATACATACAAGTTCACATCAAGAATGATACTAGTCTAATAAATTCTACAGAAGGTGACAATGGTTATAAAATGTCATTGACCTTTCATAGTCTTTAAATGTGTAAGTGAAATATACATAAGTAATGACTAGTTTACATTTTGTGGATCATCTTACACTGTAACTTATTAAAGGGGCATGGTCACGATTTTGGTCAAAATTTATTTTTCCATTTAAATGTTTACATAACAAAGAATTGTGAGCTCTGTATCTTGCTTATAACTCTATGACTGACACTCAATTTTTTTTATCATTAGAAATGCATTACTAAAGCATTGTAATCAATATGAATAGAAAAATAAAATTTGACCAAAATCGTGACCATGCTCCTTTAATTTTGCTAAATACATTTAAATGAACCTTTACATGTATGTATACATTCATAAGACATTTACAAAGGAATGTAAACAAGGGAAGAATAAGAAAATCTTGGTTTTTGGAGAATTGGTGTATTACTGTACTGAAAATGGAAAAATCATGTAGAAAAAGGCTTATACTAGCTAGTAACAGTAATAAAAAGAGGCACTTTCATCTTAATACTTCAAAATGCCTAAAAGTTGTATTGCACTAAATCCCCATTTTTTTAAAGGTCAGTTTTTTGGCATTTTGCATCATGAATATTTTCAATTTTTATACAGGAAAAGTTTGACATCAATTTATTTTCTTTCAGATAGCAGCTTTTTCCAACAGGAAAATCAACAGTAATCAAATTTAGGATGAAATACTGGATTCATTTAATAACATTGGAGTTTTATAAAAAAGCTTACAATAGAACATAAGTTAAGTATTAATGATGATTCAGAATCAATATTAAGAATTTTTTTTTTAAATTTGATTTGATTTTTTGCATAGACCATTGCATAAATAATTTTTTTTTACATCATTTTCTATTGATGGTATTTAAGATATCGGTGTTCAAGATATCAAAGTTCAACTTTTAATGATGATGACCCTTAATCCCAGGTTAAACTACCTGAGCAAAAGTATGCACAAAGCCATATGGGTCTGTCATCCTTAATTGCCTTAAGAAAATAAATAGTCTACAGTTCACTATGATAATCATTAATATAGTGATGTTTAAAGTGGAAGTCCCAGATATTGGTAGAATAGTTCGAGTTCCAGTCTCTCAGGAAAATGTCCTCCACCTGCTGCCTAACATCTGCTTGAGTTTTATTCTGATTGACGATCAACCCTATTCCTCCTGTGTCAATGAAGTAATCAGCCGACCAGTTAGACGTTCCTGCAATTTAGTCAGGCAATCAGCATTTTCTGCATTAGCATAGTAAGAGAGATGATCAAGAACTATGTAATACAGATATAAGGGTCTAACTTTGCAAGAGAACGTACCTATAAAAGCAGTTTTATCGGTCACCATGTACTTATTATGATTCACTCGAGCAAAAGGAATCTTCTTTTGATCTTCTGTGAAGGCTGGAACCTCAAATATCCGCTGAAATTTTCAAAGAAAATCTCCTTGTCAATGACATTTGTTTATTTTGATTGTGTGTTCATGAACTAAAATTAGCATATAAATGAAATCATCTTTTAAATGGGCTTTTAAGTAGTTGTGGCAATAGTGTTTCATGAATAATATGACGTACTTTGCCTATGCATGAATAAATGCACTTTTAACATGTACAATGTAAATACAAAACAAGCATAAACTGCCCCAGGTTCTAGCAATCATTTTCAAGGTTTCAACCAATCCTTGAGTAAATAAAATATTTGATAACTAATGGAAGGTATTAATTGTTAAATGCATTAGTTTTAAATAGGCAGTAATACTGGCAAAATAGACCAAGATGAGCAAACAACAGAGTGGCAGAGGTGAAACATTATAATAGATATTGTTTGCTCAAGGAAAATATCATAAATTGCATCATTCTATATTTTTTATAAAAATAATCATCATATGCAGTTTTATTCCTGCCTGGAACAGCTTTCATTATTTGTATAAATTCTCTTAATTCATAAAATCTTATTGGATAAAAATATCAATGTCTTCAGTATTTGTTAAAAGTAAGTACCGGGGTAATATTCAGCTCAAACAGTGTAACAATTGACAAATCTGACTGAGTGTCAAAACTTACCACATTTATATCTATCTTAGGGTAACCGTAGCTCCTCATCTCCACCAGTGACTTGAGGTACTTTGGCATATCCTCCCAGGTATGATTCCAGTAACTGATCAGCAGTGACACGTTGACTCCTCTATCAAAGGCCGCTCTTCTCAATGCATCATCAATGACTGGCCAATATCTTTTTAAAGAAAAAAGAAATAACAGGTTTATTCTGTCTTCTGGGTGTCTATTTTTTTTTTGCAAATATATTAATGGAAGTACATGTATCTTATCATCTCAAAGGATTTTTTCAAAAACAACTTATGAGATCCTATAACATGTGTCCCTATTTTATATGTTGAATAATAAAAAATCTCCCAAGATTTTGATAATTCGTAAATGTAGCGAATAACACAGTGGTGGCAATAGTCTTACTGTTTTTTTGATGACTGAGGGGCAGTATTTTACATCATCCATTCAGATAAAGCTTAGTCTCTGTTTAATTTTAATGAATGTAATACAAATCTTACCTTCTATGTTCCCCACTCTTTGGAAACTGAGTTGTTGGAAAATAATCCATGACCGCCACATAAACAAACTTCTCTGCACCATTGATAACATTGACAATGGCATCTACATCAATGGTCCTCCCTCCTGGGCATAACTCGGGAGGAGAGCTCTACAAATGATTGACAACTCTCCCAGTCCAAAAAACAAAGAACAAAATATAAGAAGATGGAGAACAAAGATAGACATGCTCTTGTAAAGATAACTTACTGATAGATAAGTGGTTGCCTGGGAATCATTGAATTTTATAACCATACTGGTATTGTCATTGATTCCAGTGGATAGTGTGGGTGGCCAGTTTTGGGGAATGGTAGCATTGGGAGCCCCTAACATCCAGTACACATCAAAAATCTTCCCCATGTCTGTGGCCAGACAGCTGCAGTTGTATACAACAGCTCCTAGCTCTTTGACCTAAAAATATAATTTCACAATCTCCTCAACATTATAAAGCAAACGTTCCATTCAACAGGCATCTACATTTATGAGCCAACTGTCCTAGTTCCTACAGTCTTGAACA
>WFKH01006014.1:50420692-50461015 GCA_016163765.1 Magallana hongkongensis
TATCTATTGAACATATATTAAAATATTTTTAAAAATCCGAGGCGATTTCACACATATTTCTTATATATGTGTTTATATGCATAATACTTTATCGATAATGTAACTTAATCGTCCTTTTAAGCTTGTTTTTAATATAGCGTTTTTCGACTGACACTTAAAAAGAGAGAAGGTCTTTTCATATGTCAGTCGAAAAATGCGAATATGCAAACCAGAATGTATTCATAGAAAGAAAGTGAGTATCGGCCTCAGAATTGGTTAAAATTAAAACAAATGGTAAATGGGGGGGGGGGGGGGTCCAAGTGCCTGTGTGAAGAATACCCGGATCCGCTTGTATCATACATTAGTTATACCTGTTCATCATCTAAATGAAAATATGTTTTAAGTTCAAATTATAAGACTTCATTTCCACCAAATGTGTCTAACTGACATTACAGATAACAATCGTGGTACCCCGCAGATGAGCACATATATTCAAAGTGATTAATTTTCAAATCATGCAGGGCTGATCCTGAAAAACATGAAATCAATGTAAACACACTCCAATCAAATTGTTCCCAGACGTCCTTTAGTTAGTGCTTTAAGACTCTTTTTGGTTTTATTGAAGATAACAGTAGTTGATATGGACCCTATAGCCCTGAATCCTAATGAATCATTTCATCAGAATTCAACCTTAAAAGAACGGAATATTCGCCAAGAAAGCATAATCAATGGAGACACACAGGAGAAATCTCATCAGCACTGCCTTATTGAATGTGGGAGATTTCATTAAGACTCCCATTTGAAGAAGCAGATGACAAAAACCCTCTCTCTCGATCCTCCTCTTTTCTCGTTACATCTTACGTACGATAATACAGAAAATCTTTCAAGTCCGCCGCTATATTACTCCGATTTTGATCACGGATCAATAGGTTGGGAAGACAGTGAAGCTTTGGGAGAACTCGCCTGATGATTGTGTAGATAGACATTGATGGCTATATTAAGTATTCGGTATTGTTGCATATTACAATACCAACAACTTCTGTTGTGAAAGGAGTTTGTAAATGAAAAAATCAAACATGGTGGACTGCTGTAAACACGATTTCTCGAAGGGCAAACAGTATGTATTCATTTGATAAATTGTTTTTGTAGTGAACTTTTTTTTCCATTTAACTGATTAACTAAATCAAGTTTTTTCAATATCAAATTATTCTATCATTCAAATCGTTGCATCTGTGTCAATCCAATTGACCTTGTGCTTAAGTGAATTGAATGAACGTTTGTGATTCATCACTTACCAATTCAGTCCGATTAAAGCTGGTGGTTATTGCCTTTTTGTTCGTAAGTACGTTTATCTTAGTTTTATTGTCAGAATCTCTACTATTGCAAAAGTTCAACATTATTTTTATGAAAAAGTTGGGTTTTTCACCCTTGAATACAATATACGCAGATATAGTCAGGATGACTGAACGAAGAACCTACATATGTATGAATAGCCAAAATTACCAATGTATGAAATCTACATCTAACAGTATTTTTATGAAAAAGTTGTGTCTTTCACCTCAAATACATTATACGCAGATAAAATCAAGATGACTGTACGAAAAACCTACATATGTATGAATAGTCAAAATGACCAATGTATGAAATCTACATTTAAAATAAAAATGCTATGTAAACTAGGTACATGCTATTAGAAAACCAATGAGTATTTCATGGACAAGATTTGCTGTTGAATGTAATTTTGATACTTTAGAAAATTTTGATGTTCTATATATGATGAAAATTAAGTTGTGATACAAGATCTGTTAAAATGTGAGTATATTCTACATGTAATATTGATCCAATTGCAAGATGTAAATTAAATATAAAATCACAAATTTATTTATTCATCGTTTTATTTATTGTTTTCGTGGGTTTTTTATTCATGTTTATATTACGCATACCTGACACCCCCCCCCCTTTTCAATTTAATGGCAGATTTTTAGCAGAGGTAAAAATTAAATGGTATTAAAGTAAAAGTCTTTGTATCTTCATTAAATTCAATTAATAGTAGATTTTTCGCAGAGGTAAAAATTAAATAGTATTAATGTAAAAGTCTATTTGTATCTTCATTAAATCCAATTTAGACGTTTATTGGGATGAATAAAAAGATTTTTGTATCAATCTCAACGTGGGCAATGACTGCGTAGACGCGAGACGTCAAAAGCTTTGCATGCTATTCCTAGATACCGTACCCGACTATATTTGTTCGATGATTTAAAAGATATCTTCATTTGGTAAAATTCCGCAGGTTTCTGTCGGCCTTTGGTGGGATCTGAATATTGATTCGTTGTAATTGTTCCATTGACGACACTGAACACACCAGAAACTTGCACGGTCTGGGATTTCATTGTAAACTGGCATGCCAATAAGCAGACGACTTCAGAAGTAAACATGTAAACACAATTTCTTGAGGTAAGATTGCTGTAACAAGTTTCTTGTCAAAATTGTGACTGTTTTCTCCCTCTGGGGGATGCTTGTTCATCTTTTAGCATCGTCATTATTTAAATATTTCAATGTTCTAAATTAAAGAAATCGATTGCGTTTGCTAGGCGACTGTCGTCTGCAGGTAAATCAAGGTGCAGCAAGAGAGGCTGTTGCGTGGTTTGGTTTTTTCATGATGCAGAGATTCCGTTTAATACCACTCGCTTTCATGATCTCCGACTCGTTAGGAGCAATAAATAAAAGATTGTTAACACAATACCATAAATAACTAATTGGCTATTTCCGGGGAAGCTTATTTTGGTAATTTGTGTATCGTGCCTTGATGAGCATAAAAAGACATGCAAGACTTCTCATATTGGTATAATGATTCTAAGAATCTGTTGCTAATTCTGTGTAGGAATGGAGAAGATCAAGACGTTTATCATTGATCTGGATAACCCCCTGGGTGTGTATTACCTGGGGCAGGTAGTGAGAGGCGAGATAATACTAGAACTGGACACGCCTGTGAAGATTAGAGGTATGATTCAAGTTCTATACTGCATTTCAACTTTTACAAGTTCTATAATGCCTTTCAAAATCCTTAAATATTTCGTTTGTTTTACTGTAAATTTTAATGCGAGAGTTTTCGCCAATTTTGGTACTTCTCGCACTGTCGCGTAAAGTTCTAA
The DNA here is from genome assembly GCA_016163765.1 of Magallana hongkongensis. Classification (NCBI taxonomy): domain Eukaryota; kingdom Metazoa; phylum Mollusca; class Bivalvia; order Ostreida; family Ostreidae; genus Magallana; species Magallana hongkongensis. The sequence goes on from WFKH01006014.1 coordinate 50,423,824, forward strand.
ATATACACCGTTCTATTTCGTTTCATTCATTGAATAGTGAAGAATTCTTTTGGTGCTAACTACGACAGGGAACTCGTTTGTACAGAAAGTGTCGGTCTCCGTACCGCTTATCCATACTGTCGTTTAATTTGTAGAAGAATCTATTTTAATTCATGCAATCCCTAACTACCATCCTCCTATGATTGTAAAGTGTTCAGTATTTTCAATTGTAATACTAATAATCTTTTAACACTTTGTTCTGTTAACTATATTTGGTAATTAACATCATAAATTTACACGCTTTCCAAAGTTCTGTACAGTTGTATTATGGTCAGTAAAATAGGTTGTTATCTTTTCAGTTTCAGCTACAACCTTTAAGCTTCAAAGTTAATAAATTTCATTTAATTTTAGAAATACGAATCACATTTCGCGGAGAGGCATATGTTGATTGGCCGAGTTCGTCAAATCCTAATGACAAAACTTCCGGTCCAAAGAAAGGTGGCTTTCGGTTGCCAACAGATGACCATTATTCAGCATCCGAAGAGTACTTTAACAGGACAATTCCACTGTTCGGGAAAGGTATTGAATAGTACATCTTAACAGCCATTGTAACTACACGTACTAGACAAAAAAATAATTTAAAAATAACTGTATAGCTTTGCGGGCGCGAACGCAAATATAGAGGAGATAACACATGAAGCGTACTTTTACTATATGTATTTTTCATTCAAGATCAATCGTTGGTTATTTGATTTATGGATCAATTATTTTAAAAAGAATATGTTACATTGCTTTTGTAAATCATGTATAATACAAGTAAAAGAGAAGGAACAATTAAGCTGTCGTAAACTCCGTTTTTATCAGTGTTGCGTCTATTTCCTTAGTAGTAAATTTCCTCATTGCAAGCCGATACATATTCTTTGATCGTCTTTATTCTTTTTTCAGTCATTGATGTAATATCATTTGCGTGTATATTTGTACCATTATGAAGAAGTGACATTTTGAAACGCAATTCTTCATATTGCTGGACAATACAAAGTTGTTCCGTGCTCCAGTGATTCTTGGTTCCGACCTTACGTCATTATTTGATAATCCTACCGTACTAGATCTTTTCTTTCTATATTCATGTAGGAAGAGGGGAAGGGGAACACAATACCCTCCCTGTGGGCCGTTACACCTTTCCATTTGATTTCGGCCTCCCGGATGCTCTACCCTCATCGTTTGAAGGTCCTTGGGGCTACGTTCGGTACTTCATTAATTCCACTCTAGACCGACCAAATAGTTTCAACATAAACTACAAGAGACCGTTCACCCTAATAGCTCCATTGGATCTGAATTCTCAAAGGAATGTGTTGGTATGCGAGACTTCTTTATTTGCAAGATAATTCTTGTTTATTGGTCGTCATTCACGCCTTGCTTGGAGAAAGACCTGTTAACTCGGGTAAAACGGAAATTAGTTTTGCCAAAACATTTTATGGGAATTGCAAGGATAGGCGAATTTACTAAATAAAACTTCAGAATGTGACAAAGTTAAAGATAAAAAAGTACTTTTGGTTTAGAAAATAAAATGAAGAATATTGGAAAGAAAAATACGTCATTTATGATTTTTTCTTTACTTTAATCATGCAAATTTCCTCAGAGAGGACTGTTTATTGTTGCAGAGCCTTATCATTCAGCCTATATGACGTAGAAGAATTCGTTTAGGCAAAATTCTTATACTTATTTCTGACAGCGAAATCGATAAAAGCAATAAAGCCTTCTTTATGATTTTCCAGTATTCATGGCGTTAAGATGTAATTTTCCTTGCCAGAATTACAGCTCTTTTCTCACATAATGCAGAGAGTAAATGAAATTAACTTCCACTCAAATAGTTCCCCATTTTTTTCTCCATGTTTTATCCTTTTACAGCATTCCACCACTAACAGAGGATCCAAACGAATGTGCTGTCTGTGTTGTAAATCGGGCCCCGTCTCGGGGACCATTCATCTGGACAGAATAGGATTTGTTCCTGGTGAAGAGATCAATATAAACGCCGAAATTCAAAATCTGTCTTCGTTTGATTGCGACGTTTGGGCTATTTTGGAGATGGTAAAGTTTCCTATCGTAAACGTAATCACTCTTTTATTGGTTTTCTGTAGACAGAGGTTTGCGGAGGCAGCCGTCGAATGATTTTTTTTATATTATGGAATAAACCTATAATACTTGACCGTTTCTTTTATGGTGCAATGTCATCTCGTGTGTGTGTTTTCTAAAAAGATTTTTCTTAAGCTATTTTTTTTCTTTTGGAACAAATTATGGACTTACTAATAAAACTTTACGGACCTTTTTATCCTTATTCAAGACAATTTTTTGCAAAAATGAAAACTACCAAAAACATCGGACAGTAAAATCAATTTGTTCTAGTATTTTTAAAGCAGACGTCTAATTGTTAGGGCATGATAGACGAATATTCCACGTCTGAAGCCTCTATAATGTTTGTTGGGGTTTTTTCCAGAAAACAATATACTTTTCAACATCACGCAAGGTCCCGACCATTGCCAGCGGAATCAAAAATCAACTCAAACGGAAGCCCTCTGAGGACAAGATCTCGGAAGTGTTAGTTTTACCGCCGAAAAATGGCGCCAGAATGAAGAACGTAAAGACGCGTAAAATGAGAAAAGAAGTTGCCAAAATCACGCACCCAGGGGTGGATGGGGGCAAATCTGTCGTCTGGAAGGAGAGCGGCCTTATCATCCCACCGGTACCGCCCTCTTTTCTGGAGGGGTGCAACATCATAGACATTCGTTACTTTTTAAAGGTAATCTTGATTGTTTATGGGAATTGGGTTAATGGAAATGTTGGAAAAAATTCATTTTAAATCATTCTTATCATTTATTGACAGTTGGTCGTCGAAACCATTGGGCTCTCGTCCAACCTTGAAATCCCCATTGAGATTATTATTGGAACGGTGCCATTGCGACCGCAGAGTGTGGTGCACAGTTGTCTCCCCGTCACCCCTTCCACCCCGCCCATTAGCGCCACCCTCTCCGTGCCTTCATTAGATAGTTACGACCAGCGTAAGTAATTCATCATTTTAGTTATTACTTAGTCTTGCTAATGCGTTATTAAATTATTCTTATTTAAATATGACAAAAGTATGACTATATTAAAGTATGAATGTAAGTGTAAAATCGGACCTGTGAGTTATGCCAAATCAATTTTCCACTCATAATGTATAGTGGTATTTTGACGAAATCTCTAGTTTGATTTTAATACATGTATTCGCAATAATGAAATGGGCGAAACGTGTGAAATCAAATCTACTGAGTAACTGATGGTATCATGAATTCAATCGTTATCATGAATATGATATAGTTGTCAATTCTAACCTTACTTGTAATATCTTAAATTTAAATAATATTAATATGGACATCAGCCTGGTAAAAGGACAAGACAGTTGCTTTCAAGTAAGGCTTCCTTTTTCGTGGCGGACAAGCCTAGAACATTGCCTTCTTGAAAACATTTTACTGCCTGAGCTACATGCATCACGGGATTCGTGATTTAACAATAAGAATACCCGCACAAATTCGTTTCCAGAAAGCTTAACTGAATCAATCATTATTTCAAATCATGTATATCGTCAATCATTTGAGTAAAGTAATTTGATTTGGTTCGCTACGTTATCCTGGACACTAATAATCGCTTGATGTGGGACGTAAATCAATCAATTAATAAAGTGACCCAATGGTTAATTGTTATTTTCTAGAAACAATATTATGGATCATGTGCAGATCCAGAAACATTTTTCAGGGGGTGGGGAGTCTGAGGGATATTTAAGTTTGCCCTGGGGAGGGGGGGGGGGTTCAAGACATATTTTTGGGGTAATTTTACTTTGTGAATTTAAGAATTTTGAATTTTCAAGGGGAGGGGGTCCAGATCCCCCCTCCCCCCTCTAGATCCGCGCATGTGGGTGAACGTAGTCGTACTGTAATGCTTTTTGTCTTTCTTTAGCTCCCAGTTACTCGGAAAGTGTGTTGGGGAAGAATGATATCACAGACGATAGCGATGACGAGCACACAGATGGCCAGCTGAAATTCGCACCTTTCTACACCTACTTCAGCAAAACGCAACCCACAGATACAGAAAACGCGCCCAAGGATTCCTAATAAAGGGTCCTTGTTACATACAGCGGATGAACTTAACTTGTATCAGCAATACACACCTAATTGGATTACAGGATCAAAGGATATCTATATTAACGGCTAAATAATATGATATATATTAAAAATATATAATATTTTTGTAAGAAGTATAGGCATGTATATTTATTATTGAATAAATGGTATTCATTTAAGAACGTTTTGGATAATTCTTGAATACAGTGGACCAATTCCGCTTACTGGTGTATTTATAAGGTGGTTTTATTTTCTTTTGATTATTTTTTGTAAAAGTATATATAAAACGCGGTTGTCTTTTATTGTGGAATTTATCATGGGAATCTACTATTTACAAAGTAATGCACCAGACCTAGCGTTCTAAATCCTCGTTAAGGGTTGTTGGGATTAATATTTCTGTGACTACCCATCGTTTTCTTAATACAACACATCCCAGATCAATACAACAGGATTACTTAAAGCTATCGTGCAAAGTTATGTATCTACCATGTGATACAAGTGAAAACGTGTTGCCATAGTTTTTGATTGAAAAGAGGTATAGCGCACTTACATTTGTACTATAGTATACGATTTTGCCTAAAATAAAGCGCTTTTGCAACATTGGACATTTTCAATATTATACAATATTTTGTTAAAATATATGGAAATAAACGCAAATTACACTTGTCAATTATCTGGTTAAAAAAGTCTTCGTTATTATACACATCATTAAAATCTTCGGGTTTTGTGAGGGATATATATGAAAATAATTAGTATGCAATTAAAAGTTGGATATTTGAGTGTTTGAACCACTTTAAACCAAAGAAATCCGATTAAAACTATGTTCTACAGGTATTGTAGTACATATGTACACGTTTACATTTAATTAATTTTGGTTTAACGTAATTTTCATGCTGAAATTTAGACAAATATTTCAATCAGTGACTTCTAAAAACAATCATTTATATAGCCACATATATTGAAAGGGCAGTCAAATCATTGTGTTGTACATACGTGGCCTAGTGGTTACGCATAGCTCATTTTGATATTGCGGTCGCTGGATCGAGTCCATCAAGTAGTAAATATCTTCTTTTTTTTCCTTTCACTTTAAGAATAAGAATTGAACGTATAAATAACATGTATCTAATCTGCTGGATGTTTTTTTTTCTTCAAATTCTCTTGTATAGTTTTGAGAATGAGCACATGCAGTATGAACATACATGTATCTCTTCAATAACAGTACATTCATTGCATTTTGCAGGAAGTAATAACGGTTCAGAATATATCAAGTGAATTTATACACAGAGTTCTAAATATGAATTTTTCGATGCACGTTTCCTGAATTTATGACAAATCGGTGGTCACAGACACCGTTATAAAATCATTACCTATGTTTCGAAAATGATATTGCGACAGGTACCTGTATTTATTTTTAGTACTTTCCGTTCAAACACGGATGTAGGCGAAATAATGGGAAAAGGCGCTATACCTCTAACCGCTGTCATGGACTACTGCACACCATTCTGGAAGACCAAGTGTGCAAACCGAACAACCATTAAGGTCGTTGATATGAAGGCTCATTTTGTTTGTAGCGCATAAATACATGTACCATGCATTCATAAATACACACACACACACACACACACACACACACAAGGTTGAATCAACTAAATAAATATAATTTTCCGTAATATAAGACCAAATTTAAGACCCATCAGATACACTAATGAAAAATGGTTGTTGATTTTTAAAATCATTGAGAGTTTCAAAGTGTATTTTTGAGAAATTCACATGGGTGAACATTTTGAGTTTGTACATGTATCTCAATTCGTGCCATTTTAATCGATGAAAATCTTCAAATTAGGTCAATGAAGATGTACTGATAAAAAAAAATCAGCTTTATACTTCTATGTTGAAAATTAATTTAAATAAAGTCTTAAAGTTTTTATTTCTTGGAATAATCTACTGCTCATAATATTTTAATGATTAATTACAATTTATGACAAATACTGAAAACAAATGTTTTAAATTTTTCACACATCGAAAGCAGATCACTCTTACATTTACCGCAAAGTGACCTGAAATCGGAGTGCAGTGTAGAGAGGGTCCTAAAATGTTGGGTCTTTCGTAGTTGAAGTAAACTGGCTGATCATTTATAGAATCCGCTACTGTTGGTGCATTATAAACTCCACCAGCTTCGTATAATGCGCTAGGTCTGAATCTTCAATACAGAGTGGCGCTATATATATGTTCTTGAAGTTTTAAAGTTAAAGTTATGTTACAGGTTTTACTTATAAAAATAACGCCTGTTGAGGGTTCATATATTTATTGTGGACACAGTGACAAATAATGGTGGTTCAAATTAATTAAATGATAGAGAGCCCTGCAAATATAAAACAATAATCCTCATGCTATGATAATTTACTTAATTTCCATCTAGATTTGAATTATCACATAATATCATAGAGATATCATAATTCATATAATATATTTACGTAAAGCAATTAAAGGGAGGTAACTCTTACAATTTCAATGTATATACAATATGCACTTCTCCCATAATAATAATAAATAAGGTTGCAATCAAAAATATAACAGACACATTATTCATTAGAAATTATCTCATCATTCTATGGGAATAAGCTTTCCTTTATGCATCTAATTGCAAGTTTATCATGGTTATGTAAATCTGTAATTCAATTAACAGAATACTAAAAATACTATTGAATTAAAAACATTTACATTGTTCATTTGGAAGAATAGATCAAATATTTGATCATCATAAAAACACTCTGTAAACTGATTAGAAAATCAGTTACTCCTTTGAATAAGAATCAAATACTGACTTTATAATCAATATTTACTAAATAAATCTATAATACTCTTTCATTACATTCATTCTAATTAGTTAAAGTGCTTCATAAGAAATTACTTATTTGCTAATTTATAGAAAAGTACATGTTAATAATATTTTAATACATGGGATATTAGTTTATATGTTACTTACCAGAAAGAGAAATAGTCTGTTGTCAAACTTTATGATGTAGGTCTGATTCAGCTAGTTCATATATATTACATGCTACCCTCTGAATGACCAAACAAAGATTGACAAAACTTGGCGGCAAAATATCATAGTCAGATCAACAAATCAACCACAACAACCCTAACAAATATCTGACCAATAAAACTCGTGCACACAATTGTTTACCAAATCACTGCCCCTGGGGTAAATATACAGGTGTGTAAAGGTACAGGGTGGGTCTAAGTGTGTGCGGTGTGTATTTAAAATGTGTGTCAGATTTGGTCGGTTTTATTTTAAAATCTATATACATGTATACATAATCTATATACTTAAATAATATGATATCCATAATATTCATACAGTGATCCTATTACAGTTATTTTGAAATTCTTTAAAATATAAGGTTTAAATCAGTTTACACGGTTCAGCTAAGCCTAATAATTAATGTTAAATGTATTAGGAGTGTTTAGGAGTGTTTTGCCTCTTGTTTTAAACAGGAATGTTAACAAATTCACCTCAATTATAACACATCCTTCCTGTAATGCATTACATTGGGTTTGGTAATACATTTTTTAAAAAGAAAATCTGCTCCGGACGTATGGGCCTTATGCATCAAATTACAGATCAAGTTCATTTAACAATCCCCTGAATACCAATGTCTATAAATGTCTTTCTTGTGTTTTTAACGAGCACGTTATTTTCTATTTTTTATCATCATTATTATAATTCAAATTGTTAACATGTTTAATTGTTATGAAAATTTACTTATCAATCAAGTACAAACTGTTAGAGAAATAAAATATATAGCACGTAATAAATACCTCGATCTGGACGGATGTCAATAAATCATTCAGGATGGATATATATATATATATAAAATAGAGAGAGAGAGAGAGAGAGAGAGAGAGAGAGAGAGACCCCCTCCTGAGCTTCAGAAAAACATAACAGTTCTAGCGATGCACATTTAATTGTTAATGCATGGTCACAATAAAAACGTGCATAATTTTCAAAACTGAATGCAAGTCATGAGTTACAAGGTTTTTCCGAGGAGTGTCTTCTAAAGTTGTCTTTCAGTTACTTTTTCCTATCTAAATGAGATCTAAAAAGGCAAAAAAGACAATTGCACACTTCCTGAATCTATCGTTGGACCCCATTCAATAATCCCATTTTAAATTATGACTACTTTCCAGCTGCGTACTTACTGCGTAGGTATTTGCGCCTCGTGAATATATTTCGGAAATTGCACTTGAGTGTTCTTGTCCAGGCGGGACAAATCTGTGTCATATTTATAAGCTGTTTTTCAGAGTTTATAAGTTTGATTTATATGCGTCTTTCATTGAACAAAGAGGAAGAATTTCATAACCATCATGTCTACCGGTACTGTAATCTATGAGACTTTTACAGGCTTCCAAGGAAATCCCACAACAGTACCAACTGAGATCCACCTGTCGGTACGGAATGAAACGGTGGGGCTGACGCTGGAAGAACTCAACCAAATCGAGGTACAGAGGCGGCTCGCTCCCATGATCTATCTTGGAATCCTCATAGTCATTGGAGTTCCAGGAAACTTAACAGTCCTGTTTGTCTATCTCCTCAAATTCGACAGCAGTACCTACCGGACCTTCATCGTGGCTCTAGCACTCATCGATTTAGTTGGGTCCGCAGTCTGTATGCCGTTTGAGATTATTGAAATGAACTTTCAGTACACCTTCTATGCCGTTGAAGCTTGTAAGTTTTTCCGCTTTAACAACACTTTCGTTGCGTTGATGTCTATCTTTGTTCTACTGGCCCTGTCTGCTGACCGATACCGACGAGTCTGTAGGCCATTGAAGCCACAAATGAGCGTGTTCATGGCAAGAGTTCTTTGTGGAGTGGCAGCTCTTCTCGCCATTTTGTTCTCGTGGCCGATCTTGTTCTTGCTTGGAACTAGACATGTGCGTCTTCCCAATAATGTCACCGGGTTCGACTGTTCAACAAGCGACGAGTACAAAAAGACAATCTACCCACTTGTTCACTCGGCGATTCTTTTTCTCACCTTTGTTGTTTCAATTGTTTCGTTGATAATCATATACAGTCTCATTGGTCGGAAGATATTCAAGCACGTACAATTCCGGAACACATTCAGAACCACAAAGTCATCGTCCATCTCCTCTGGAAAAACGTCTTCAACAAAACTTTCCAGCGAGGGAAAGGAGGCAGTTGTTCTTGTAAACGTCAACAAAGTGACGTCTTCGACAGACGCAAGAAAGCAGTCCAATGGTACCGAATTAAAGAAACCCGTTGCAAAGCAAAAGGAAAATAACGACGAAAAATCAAAGAACAAAATCACCAAAATTGCGTTCGCCATTTGTCTGGCTTTTATTCTGAGCTACCTTCCTCATCTGATCATCACGGTTTGGACAGCGGTGAAGGGTGGGTTCATTGCTCCGCCGGGGCCCGTTGTGTCTGCTGTGTTACCAATAGTTACCAGGTCCATCTTCCTTAACAATATTGTGAACCCTTTCATTTACGGATTTCTTGACAGAAGATTCAAAAAGATTGTATTAAGCTATGTTTGCAAAAAATAGACAGACACATGATTTTAAAGCAAAATCCCAGATCAATGTTGTACCGATTTATGGTGGGTTTTTTTTCAAATTATAAAATGTCGATGCTGAATTTAGACTAATATTGTTATAAATCAACAACATTTGTTAACCTTCTTTGATATTATAAATAATGAACCATCTCTTCCTATTTATTCGTTAACATTTCATTTTGGTTTGAACTTTGAAGTAATAAACAGAATGTTCTATTATACATGTATAATCACGTGCTATTTTTAATTTTCACGCAGATAACCATTTGAATTTTCGTCAATTTATCTTGCTCAATGACATGTCGTACAGGATTTGTATTTCAAGGTGCAAATTTGAAATTTTGCTTACCGTAAAACTAGATTAGTGCAAGAACGGACAAAGCGAAATCATGGATATATCGAAGATTAGTTTAGTCCCCGGCTTAGTAGGCCTTTAAATGTTACGGTTAACATGAAATCCAATGAAACGAATTAATGAATATTGCTAATTGATTTAGATTTCCGATGAGTTCTTCAATGTTGGTTGGGTATTTCATACTTCAACGTACAAACCCTGTAGTCATAAGGATGAAACAACAAATTTGCTATAGGTTGTTATAAAACGATTAAAATCGATCGATTTCAAATCAACTACTGGCCACAATCTACCATGAAAACCTCTATCAAATACATATAATTTAATGAAAAACACACACAATGGAATTTTTCAGAAAAAAATATACTGCCATGTTTAATTACTGTATAACTTTTCTAAATATTGAAAAAGTATTATGATATTCACTGTGATGAATGCATTTTTTAAAATCATGATGCAAAATGACAATTATTTACACACATTACTCGGCTTTACACGATGAATATTGTAATTAAAAACTATTCCAGATTTTAAATATAGTGATAAATGCATTTTTTTAAAAAGCATTTCACTGCTTTACACGGTGAAAGATTTTAAGGAAGATAAGCCGGGAATGTCAAAGCTCCTTTTTCCTGGTCGAGTTATTTTGATCGACTGTTCAAACGCCCTCTTGAATAAATAACCAGTCTTATTTATTAAATAGGTTCTTATGAACTAATTCATGTATTTAACATATTGTTTCATATGAACTTTAAATTCCATCAGAAGAAAATAAAGACATATCAAGTCACCATAATCTAATTGTTTTATTTATTTGAAGAAACAAAAATATACAGTAGAATATAGTATGTGTATATCAACAGAAACAATTTCATTCAAACCTTATGACTTAGTCATATACCTCTTATGATCAAATAAATAAGCAAAATCTGTTACATGTAAATATATTAATGAATATTGTATAAACAACCTTTACATGATATTCATTGCAAGCAATTTCAGGACAATGGTTTTCTTTAAGTTTAAGACATTTTTCTGATTTAAACGAAGTTATTTCTAAAATGTTCCGAAATATGATTTTATTATAACAACAAAAATTTAAATGAAAAACATGCTAAAGGTGGGAAAATTCACAAAAAATTATAGATCTACAAATCTACAAAAAATATATCATATAATAAAAAATAACTAATTTAATAACTATTCTTTAAAATCAATCAATCATTGTCGATATTTTTAAACTGTTTTAAATTAAATGTACAGTTAAATTATTTTCATATTTTTTTCTTCTTTAGAATTCACAGTAATTCACCTTGAAATATATTTTTCACTGTATACATGTAGTTAATACATGTATTAAATGTTCTATTAATTAAATCATGGTCATCTTCAAAAAAGATTTAAAAGCTTAAATATTCGTTTATCTAAAATAAAATCAGTTGTTTTTAATAAAGGAAAGTTCGCAATATGAGAACTAAATAGACTAAGATGAAGATAAAATTGATTTTATGTCAATGTTGCAAATCTGTAAAAAGCTTCTATAACCATTACAGTGATAAGGAAAAGGAAGAAAAATGGAAACAAAATTATGCATCATCCTGTTTCCACAAAGCATATTCAACACTGCAGCAGTCAAAATGGGAAAACGATTTCCCCAAAAATATATAAATCTCTTAAATGTATACATAACATTAAATGACTAATAACAACTCGTCTTTCTGGCTTTCGTCGGGATTCTGCGAGTCCATTTCAACATCAATTTGACTGGATGAAATGTCCTGTGACATTGCAGTCTCTTCTGTTTCCTTCTTAACTGAGCTCTCTTTTTCAGAACTATCTGCTTTTTCTCCACCTGATTCCGTCATTTCTGTGTATTTTTCGGACAAGAATTTGAATATGGAAAACCTGCTGCTGTAACTTGTGTACTCATGTTTATCAGTTCCTGGAAGAAGTGTTAATGAAGTCTTTGTCAAGCATCTAACACAAAATAGGTTAACACACCATAATGCAAGTTTATCAAAGGTATATAATTATTGTAATTAAATGCTGGCAATGTAGCAGGTCCTGATGCTATTAATTTCTATTCTTAAAAATTAAACACTGTACCAGTAATGGGACAAGGGAGATTACTTAAATAAGTAATTTAATTTTTTTAATGGATGAGCATAATACATCTTAGGCGTGTTCAGCAGAGCGGGTGCTTGCAAGCCCTCGCCAAAATTTGTGTTGCAGATATAGGGGATTTTGGCGAGCGCTTGCGAGCACCTGCTCTGCTGAACACACCTCTGATCATTATCATTACATATTAATGAATTCAACTCAACAATTTCTGTACCGGTATATCAGGAAACTTTTGCATGAATCACATTGTATTTTCAATTTGTATACGACCAAAATTTGATCCTGGTAATTGTATCCAAAAAGAAATACCTTTTAAAAATTTTTTATCAATTCAAAGAGAAAGACTGTTCTTTAGATTAGTGAAGTTATTCATATACATACTCTTCTAAGTAATAATCTGTGGAAAATCTTGCAACAAATAACCCCTGATATATATATATTATTAAAACAGTAACTTGATCCAAAGGGTCGGATCACGTCGAGTTGCCAAGCGCGGATCATCAGATCAAACGAGACGCGAAGCGTCAAGTTTGATCTAATTATCCGCGCCTGGCAACGAGACGTGATCCGGCTCTTTGGATCAAGTTACTGTTATAATGATAAATTTATTATATACCCTTGTCTATTTAAAAGTTTTAATTACAAAACTATCTTTTTAAAATCAACTGTATGACGTTTACTTATATAACAAAGATATGTTAATCATACTACGTCATCAGTTTCAGAGAGTAGTGATACGGAATCGGAAACCCAGTGTGGTGATCCGGAAAATCGGATCACACTCTGTAAAATTGACAGTATCAAGAAGGGAAAATTGATGGGTATATAATAAACAGTTCTTATCAGAGGTAAAACCATGAACTGGATCCCTACCTGCTGCTACTGTGGGACAGTAGTCGGAGTATGTCTCAATGGGAGTATCCAAATCATCCAGAGACGACGCCCAGTTCTTTGCTCTCTGAAACAAGTATAACAAAGATATCAATAACAATCTCCATGTACCAGAATAAGAGGATGCAGGAACCAGCGTAGCCTTTCAAAATCATTATCAGTTGCTTTATTACAAGAAACTGGCATTATTGCGGTGCTAGTGTCAATGTGCATAGATATTTTTGGTAACAAATATGATGCAAAAATTGGGACTCTAAGAATTTGTCTTGAGGTCAATGATATTTGACAAACATTTCAAAAAATTTGTAACAACATCAATGTTTATACATGTAGATATACTGGTATGTGCTCATAAATGTGTTTTGAGTCCAGTGAGATAATTATTAATTATAAAATTTTAATTTTTTCACCTCTGTATAAAAATGGATGACACTTTCGTCTCCATTCTGATGACTGAAACTGTGGACCGAGTCTGTCAGAGCCACTGCAAACACTCGCCTCCAGAAGTCGTCAATGTGGTTTTTAGCCTAAGTAAAAGAGAGTAATCAATCTAAGGTTCATCCATTTTCTTTGTTTACTTAATGGGGGGGGGGGGGGTGGCAAGAAAAAATGTCTATTACACATACTAACAAAAGGTTTTTCAACAAAATGCACAATAAAAAACATCAGAAATATAATTATACAATGTACTAAAAATATTTGTGACATTTCTGAGAAATAAAAATCAAAGGAGGGGGATGGCACTTTGGTCTATCTTGGCAATATTGCAGAAAATAACACTTTTCATTTTAGAAATTTTGACTTTACATGAATTACAGAAGATAATTACACATCTGTTAAACACTTTTTACCAGTTCTAAGGTGACCACCCCTCCATAGCTGTGTGCCACTATCCCAATGGCACTGGCCTTGGATTTCTGTATAAAGTTTTTCCACACACATTCCATGTGGTCCTCTGGAGTCTGACTGCACTGTAATAAATGTAAAAGAAATCTAAGATTTTTTTCTTTCAACAAACTGATAAAAGCAATCTTTTGTAGTAGTGCTGTTTTAACAGAAGCTTGGACTTTGGGTAGTAAGTGACTCCAATTTGATGAAGACAGGGTCTACTTATGGTTAACTGTCCAGTCATTGGCAAAGATATGAATATATTGAATGCAATGACACTTGTTCAACTTCATCCAAGGCTGTATATTTCAGTTGAAACAGCATCAATTTCACACACCAGAGCAATTCTTGAGGGAAAAAAAATTCTGATTTTGACAGTCTATGAATATTAATGAGCTTCTCTTAGTGAATTAGAAGAAAAGAGGTCAATATTTGACAGCTTATTTTGATAAGCAAACTAGATAGTAACATCCCATCGAAAGTCCAAGCTTTTGTTAAAACGACTATTTGCTCCTTCCTATCGATAATCTGCATAAAAGTCACTTTTTTTGCAAAAGATAGACATAGTCATAATGAATGAAGGAATGAATGAATGAATCATTTAAATTTCACCACTAAGTGTTTTAAACCAGAAAAAATTTACAAGAGCCGTAGCATTCTTAACATTCCTTCAAATCCCACCCCCCATACCCCCCCCCCCCCCCCCCCCCCCCACCCCAACCCATCCCACAGATTAGGATTTTGAGGATTGGCGAAATGGATTTTTCTTTTATTTTTTATTTTGTTTTTGTTTTTTTTTCTTTGCTTGACATGTCAAGTTTTTGGATAAGTCCCTCACTTTCAATTTGGTTCCGACGCCTATGCAAGTACAGTTACAATCCAAAAGGAGCAAAAACATTGAAAAATAACTGTGTGTAAATCAAACAATACATTATATATTAGATTTTATTTCCCCATATTGTCTTTTTATCCATATATTGACAAATGTCAGGGTTTCAATGTACATTGACAAATGTCAAGGTTTCAATGTACATCCCTTAGAAATGCTACATGAAACTTATAAATACGGTTCAACATTTAACATTGGAAAAAACCACATCAAAATTTTTTTCAATCAAGAGCTTTCTGATAAGAATAAGAAAACATAGGTAATCACAGATTACAAAGCTCACCGAGTCGAGACATCACCTTTATGAGGCATCACCATTATGAGACCACCTTTATCATATGATATGAAAATCATAGTTAATGATCTTGGATATTCATGGAAACTGTTTTGACACAATATCGTATATCATATGTTAAAAAAATTGTATGAAAATCATATGCTCATTTCATACGGTATTATAAGATACAATGTTTATCAATACAATAATATATAATACCATATTGCATCCTATGATACTTAAAATATAGTATCATATAATACAATATAATACTGTAATAAATAATTATGCAATAAAATATTGTAACATATAATATGACATTGTATCTTGCTATACATTATTGTATATGATCACATAATACAATATCATTATGCAATATATGATACAATATAGTATTACATGTTACAATATCATATCACATAAAACATCACAATATTGTAACATATGATATTATATTGTATAATATAGTATGATATTGTATTGTATGATATTGTATCATATTTGATACATAATATGATATTGTATCATATGATTTGATACAACATTGCATCATATCATATGATAAAATATCATGTGATATAGTAATATATTATATAATACAATATCATATTATACAATATCGTATCATATAATACAATATTATATATTACAATATCATATAATACAATTCATGTGATATAATAATATATTATATAAACAAAATATCATATTATACAATATCATATTATACGATATTATACGATATTGTATCATATGATACAATATTACATATTGCAATATCATATGAAACAATATCATGTGATAAAATATTAAATATATAATACAATATCATATTATACAATATTGTATCATAATACACAACACTATACATAACAATTACATGACACAATATCATATCATAATGTACAAAAAATTGATACAATATCATATCATATAAACAATATGATATAATATTGTATCATATAAAACAATAGTGTATCATATCATATGCATGTAATACTATATCATAGGAATCATGTTATATCATTTAACAACAAACACATCTATCAAGCAGGTTTAAGTGAGGTAGGAGATTTTTTTAGCATCCTTGATAATGGAGATCAGGCTCTGCATCTGAAGCTACCTCTGCGATTCATTTATATTATAGTTATATCAACTGTGCAAGTTTGAAATAGTACTAATATCTATAAAACATTTGACCTGTTCCAAAAAACTAAACCTCATCCAGCATCCGAAACCGATAGCTCAGATTCAGCATTAAAGCCTGTCAGGTGCATCAGTATCATAAGATACATCATCCATGCAAGTTTGGTGAAGTTAGGACTAATAATAACTAAGATAAAATCATCAGAGGGCACCTGCTCCAAAAACTTTAACCAGCTCTAAAAACCTTAACCTCCTCCAGCATCCGAAACCTATGGCTCAGATTCAGCATCAATGCCTGTCAGGTACATCAGTATCATAAGACGCACCATCCATGCAAGTTTGGTGAAGTTAGGACCAGTAATAACTAAGATATATTTTTTAGCATCCTTGATAATGGAGAACAGGCTCTGCATCTGAAGCTACCTCTGCGATTCATTTATATTAAAGTTAAATCAACTATGCAAGTTTGAAATAGTACTATTATCTATTAAACATGTGACCTGTTCCAAAAAACTAAACCTCATTCAGCATCCGAAACCAATGGCTCAGATTCAGGCTCAGGTGCATCAGTATCATAAGATGCACCATCCATGCAAGTTTGGTGAAGTAAGGACCAGTAATAACTAAGATATAATCATCAGAGGGCACCTGCTCCAAAAACTTTAACCAGCTCTAAAAACCTTAACCTCCTTCAGCATCCGAAACCTATGGCTCAGATTCAGCATTCATGCCTGTCATGTGCATCAGTATCATAAGACGCACCATCCATGCAAGTTTGGTGAAGTTAGGACTAGTAATAACTAAGATATAATCATCAGAGGGCACCTGCTCCAAAAACCTTAACCTCCTCCAGCATCCGAAACCTATGGCTCAGATTCAGCATTCATGCCTGTCAGGTGCATCAGTATCAAAAGATGCACCATCCATGCAAGTTTGGTGAAGTTAAGACTAGTAATAACTAAGATATAATCATCAAAGGGCACCTGCTCCAAAAACTTTAACCAGCTCTAAAAACCTTAACCTCCTCCAGCATCCGAAACCTATGGCTCAGATTCAGCATTAAAGCCTGTCATGTGCATCAGTATCATAAGACGCACCATCCATGCAAGTTTGGTGAAGTTAGGACCAGTAAAAACTAAGATATAATCATCAAAGGGCACCTGCTCCAAAAACTTTAACCAGCTCTAAAAACCTTAACCTCCTCCAGCATCCGAAACCTATGGCTCAGATTCAGCATTCAAGCCTGTCTGGTGCATCAGTATCATAAGATGCACCATCCATGCAAGTTTGGTGAACTTAGGACCAGTAATAACTTAGAAATTGCTATCAAAGGGCACCTGCACCAAAAACTTTAACCTGCTCCAAAAACCTTAACCTCCTCCAGCATCTGAAACTCATGACTCAGATTCAGCATCCAAGTCTTTCAAGTCCATAAGTAGGTCCAGATGCATCATCCATGCAAGTTTGGTGAAGATAGGACTAGTAATTACTTAGATACAGGACCTGCAACAAAAACTTTAACCAGGTCCGGACGCCGACGCCGACGCCGACTTCGTCTCGGTGAGCTAAAAAAGGAAAACATCTCATTAAAAAACAAAGACGATATATAATACATACTCTAATTTCTTGACCGTCCTTTTTGTCGTTGGCTTTGTTATAATTAGTGTTGGCCACAATCACCCCGTACCCCTCCTTGATCCCCCACTCAATGAAAGGTAGCTGTGTACCAGAGTCCAGACAATCATTGATAATCAATCTGAAACATAAAGATAAAAAAAATAAGATCTTCTTCAAAGATTACTTTACAAGTAACTCATTTAATGTGTAACAAAGAAATTGTATGAATTCTTGACTTCTATAGCTAAAATTATGAAAGTGTGAATACATGTTGTCTCAAGCTGCAATTGAAAGGAGGGGAGATGTACAGATAGTAATGTGCATAAAAACAACAACATCTATACTGGCTGACATTACATACCTTCTGGCCCACTGCCCAGCCCTCACAACTCCATTTCCGTGGATCAGTATCAAGAGTTTGTCTTTTTCTAGAGCATCTTCGGACATATAGAAGAATGAGGTTGGTTCCTCAGGCTCAGCATCAACCTAAAACATACAGCATTCCACAATATGGATACAGATGTTTTTCAACCAAGGTTCTTAAAAATATATTTTAAGAGCCTTCTTACCCTAATCTTTAAATCATTATCATTTTATATTTCAACTAGCATTAATTCAAAATTCGAAAGTGACTCTATTTCCTTTAAAGAGTTGATGGCTTCTCTTCCCTATACCTGCATACTCACAGGTATTTTAACTCTTTTGAGTTTATGGTCTTCTAATAGTTTATATACATAATCTGTTATTATCTGTAAAATAAAAAAGAATCAAATTCAGCACTCATGTTACAAAATCAGTCCTACACATATTGTTCACAACAATAAAAATCATATGTAATTTCATTCATACGACGTCTAGAAATTGTCTCACATTTCCCAGAGCTTCGTATCTCTTCTGGTTGTGCTTGTGGTTGTCGGGGTCCACCACAAAGTTAAAGGGTTCATCTGTGTCTACATGTCGAAGCTGGCCATCTGTTGAGAAATCAAAATTATTAGAAAAAACAGTTTGCCAGTAATGTCACTGGTAATTAAAATTTAAAATATTTGATCACTTGGGGGTATTCTTTTCAATGGATATTTCAAATGTACATGAACATGTACATCAATCATTTTCTGGTCTTTGTAAATTAGATAAACTAATTATAAGAGTTTTGTGGTTTTTTGGTCAAAGAATACCAAGATACTGAACTGGTCTTTACCAAAAATCTTTTGTAAATAATCACATATAGTGGAATGTATAGAATCAGAATTTTTGGGATCAATGCTGAATTCAGTGAATAGTATCTTTATCTATTAAACATTTTTGACAATATAACTACTGACTTAAATATTACCTTTATTAAAGTAAAATTTGAATTCCTCTAGAGTTTTGGGAAAAACAAATACCTCTGTAAAAAATATTAAAAAATCATTCTTAAAAATTAACTCATAAATACAAATAACATCAGCTACTGGAAATGATTTATGCATCCAGCTCAGAAGAGAAAATATATTTAGTCTATTTTGACGGATAAATTATGGTAATTAAATTTTAACATACCTTCCTCCTCTCCTGTAGCCATTCGACATATGTAACTACAAAGCTGATAAAGAGATCAAGGAAAAGAAATAGCATATGTCAATAAATATTTTCAAGAATTACATTGATTTTACAATATCTTTTTCATCTTCATGAAAAAAATCAGGAAAATTCAAAATCTAATCAAAAATCTAATATTAAGGTACAACAATGACACAAATGATGATTTCCCAGGTTAATTTAAAACATGCATTTTCTGAAAATACATCTATACATGTATTGTTACTTTGACACATCTGCACAATATGTCAATCAAGCATTCTTAATTAAAATGACTGATAATGCTGCAGGAGCAGCCCTTCACTGCTGTAGAAGAAAAAGCCCCTGGTGATTTAATTATTGTACGTTTAAATGTTTATGCATGTACGTGTAAGTACAGAGTTAAGTAAAGTATATAGACGTTACTTAAGTCACTTACTTTATAAATTAAATATTGCTCGATCAAAAGTTCAGATACCTGCTAAAACATAATCCAAACAAGAATTCCTCATCAACAAGATCAATCACATGAATCTAAAACTCAAGTTACACTGTATGGGTAAAGAGGGAATTAACTTTGAAAACAAAATTAACACAACATAATAAATTCACCAAAAAAATAAAACATACTGTATACAGGATTATTTTCACCCAGTGGTTTTTGGTTTTTTTGCCCTTAATTCTACACATCCAAACGGTTTCACCCCACCCAGACGTGTTAAAAATATATACTCTTTCTAATTAACACAGTTTCTTAAAAATTGTTTTGAATTCACACAGTCTTAGATTTGCCCGCTGACAACGAGGGCAAAAATAAAACAGGGGTGAATATTTCCTTGTATACAATATAGCTAACATCCACACCAAAGCTTGTAAAGAAGAATTTAGACCCCTTCATGTAAGTTAGTTTCCCAATCTCTACATGCAACATACACTATAACAAGCACTTATTGAGAGCATTAATGACAACAAGGGCACAATAAAGGCATTCTATTCCATGCTTCTTTTGTGTGCATGGTTAGATATTAGCCTTACTTAGTTTAACCATTTCCACAACATATACATACAAGTTTATATATAGCTAAAAAAATCAATAATCTTGAGAAACTGACTTTACTCTCTTTATAATTTTTTTCCTTTACGGAAAATAGTTATAAAGGGATAGATTAATACATTATATTAATGTACATGCATTTGCCAGTTTAACTCTACATCATGATTGAAAAACAGTGTACATGTATTTCGTGTCTTTCAGTGGATTGAAATGTTAATTACTTAACACTCTCTCTTCTTGGTTTAAAAAAGAGAGTACAGTCTTAAATCGTTAAAAGATAGAAATCATCGAATAAAGCTTTGTACAGAAAAAATTATTGTATGATATTTATATTGAATTATACCTTTGATATCTTGCTGAAGATAAATCCCATTGCACCTAGTAAGTCTTAGGTACTCAGAGTATTCTCCTTTTATAGGTATATAAATCCAAAATCTAAAAGTTAAAACCTTTAATTTACCAATTTTAGCATGCAAGTTACAATATGAAATTCATTCAATAAAAAATATGTAATTCTTCCACTTTTTTTTTTTCTTCAAGAATTGATCTCCCTAATTCATTCAATCGCTTACAATTACATAACAACTACCCAATACCCTAGCTATCCCAAATACATACTTTTAATCTAAAAGGTGCAATTAGTAGTATATTATACTTTTTTTTCCAGCTAGTGTCAAAATAATTTTATAAATCTTCTGGGTATCATGGTATATATTACTCTAATATGAGCCATTGGTGGCCAATTATGTAATTCTGATCCTTATGGTAATTAATATGTACTAAAAACCATTTTTCACAATAGTCAATGTTATATCAATTAAATTTCAGCTTGATGTCTTGACCATGGTATATCTTAAAGTTACTCCTAACAGAATTGGGGACTATATAAGCAAATGATCCAAACTGTAAGCTGTGTGGAAAGTGAGGGACCATTGGCATATATTATATCAGGATGACATATAGCTCTGTCTCAGGGGAGATATAGATGGCAACTTGACAAAGTCCAGCGGGAGTTGGCTGATGTGGTGGAGGTGGAGAAGAGAAGGAAATGACAGCTGTACAGTTTGTGAGACAGGGTGAAGCAACAGCTGACATAAAAGTGCTGCAAGATGGACATCAATATGCTGGATAGAGACCATGACTCGGATCTAAGAGTGGACCTGAATGGGAAGAGAGTATTCCATTACATCGTGGAAACTAACCTACAACTAGACTGGAAGTTTTAGTGTCCTAGCATTCAAAGATGCTGGTCACAATAGAGCTACATGTGTAACCATGTTGTGGGAAGAAAAATTGTGAGGAGTCACATGAAGGTAAAAGCCTCAAGTACACAGACCTGATGGCAGACTGCAAGGATAGAGGATGGTGGTTTTGTAGAGGTCGGTTGCTGAAGGTTTCCAGCAGAATCACTGAGGAAGCTGCTCACAGGATTAGGAATCTTGGGAAGAGCATGCAAGACAGCAATAAGAAGACTAGGAGAAGCAGTAGAGAAGTCATCCTGTTGGATATGGCACTGTCAAAATGATCAGTGCTGGAAGTCGGGATCCACTGAGTGGTGTATTCACCATCATTGCTGACCCACCAACTGGAGGGTGTCATGGTCCAAGGTCGAAACCTTGGAGGTTGAAAACCATCTGATGGATTGGAACTGACAGGCGAGCACAACGGGTGGAACATATACAGTGTTGGGTATACATAAGAATGCCAAGCTGACAGCAGAAATCCATCTTCTGTAAGTGCATACTAATAGTCTAATACTCTTTACAGAAGTGGACAAATATTCAAATGTGGTGTTTGTTTATTTTTCTACGGAAAACACTCAAACATAGGCCAAATGTCATTACAACTTTGCAAAGCCATATGTTACTGTAGGCCTACATAATTATCTTGCCCCAAGAGATTAAGGTACGTTATACCAATTTCTATATATACTCTGTCCCAAGATATCCTTAATTCACATTTTGCTTAATTACTCGATATTTTTAAATACCCCAGGGTTCTAACGATGTCCATTAAAAAGTATGAAAAATTTCCAAGATTTCTCAGTTGAAACACCCCGATAGCATATCAAGTTTCAATACATTAAGTCAGGCTAAAAAATGTGATTTCTACGGGGATTTTGCATTGCAACAAGCCCGGATGATAACGTTAAAAATCGCGCGAGGTATTCCGAGTGACTTCTGAATGGAGAAAAGATGTAAACATTCCCCATTATAAATCATCGTAAGAAATCTGTTTTCGTTCCTGTGATTTTTTTCAAGTGAAAAACAGAGACATATATAACAGAGATTGGCAACTCCGCCATTAGCGTGATTTGTTGTTGAAAAATGGTACGGGACAAACCTTACGGGACCAACCTTACTTTGAGAACTACTTTTTAGTAAACTGAGATAATGATCTTAAACCAAAAGTAAACTGTTTTAATGAAAAGTGTGCATAGGTTTTAGACATTTTTGAAACAAAAAATTGAAAAATAAGATTAATAAATAGAAAATATATTGGCCAGCTACAAAACATCGGCGAAATCTCGGACGACGGGTAGCCAACTGCCTCCTAAAACTCCTCTTTTAATATTGTTTATATGACATAAACTCATGAAAATATAATATTTTGAATGTTTTGGTGATAGGTTTTAGCTGTTTATATTTCGATATAATTGTTTATTAGAAAGATATACTGATTTAAACTGGGAACACTTTACAATAGGGACCGCGAGATTTCGCGAGATTTCGATCAGTTGCCAATCTCTGTTATTTATGTCTCTGGTGAAAAATAATAATGTGTCAATGAAGATATCTTGGAAATTTTCCCTTTCATCGATTTCAATTGTACTTCTTTCACATGTATGTATATTTTTATTAAAAATCGTCCAAATGTGTTGCATAAATATCCTGGGACAAACTATAATAACTCTCACTCAATCCTCATATGGATTAAATTGTAAATACACATGAAGCTACAGATCTGCAGCTTCATACGGAATATCAAAATCATTGAAACTACATTGTAAGAATCTAAAAACATGATTTTGCCTTTTACCTGTTTATAAAAAAAAATATAGGCAACAAGATATTTGATAGACTAAAATAAGTTTGCTTAACATAATCGAGGATGGATATTATATATTTAAGATTTAACTTACTATATGTAAAAGTAGAACTGTAATGCCGTGATAGAAAACTTTCATTTAATAGGAAAACACATTAACTTCTACTTTCGCTTTGAAAAAAGGGGTAGATAACTCTAATAAAAATAGTAAATCGTACCAAGTATTATTCTACGGAGAAAGTCTCAACGTGTACAGTACGTAATATTCATTGCATATTCAGGAGTTTGTCTATGAAATAAACGAAAATAAACCTTTAATAGTTCGTGACGATTTGCACGAGGCAAAGGCCTCTGGATAAATAGCTTGCCTGCACCAGTCCGGCCATGTTTCTGTAAAACAAGAGGCCCATCGCCACATTGCTCACCTGAACAACATTTCATGAATATAAAGCACTTCTAAAATATTATAAACTCACAGTCTCAATTATTGACAATACATAAAAACAGTTTATGAAAAGAAGCCTATATACTTTTTTGGACATCATATCTTAAAGGTCAAAGATGCATCAACTGACCAATTTTATTTTCCTACATATAGGCTAAAATGTACCAAAGATAACAAAATTGGAAAATGATCTATGAATAATTATAAAAATTGTAAGATGGTAACTGTGACCTTGATATTAGGAAATGAAGATATGGGGATGCTTACATAGTAATATCACTAAACGTAGCACTAAAACATTTTCCTATATATTTCTATGTTGAACTTTAAACCCCTCTTGGGGCCCTAGTATTAGTCCTTTTAAACAGGGGTTTCACCCTTTATTTTAGCAATTTAGAATTTCCATCCCATAAGGATGCTTTGTACCAAGTTTGGTTAAGGCCCAGTGGTTCTAGAGAAGTCAAGAAGTGAAAAAAATTTAAAAGTTCACAGACAGACAGACAGATATATATAACAAACAGGTGATCAGAAAATCTGTTGAGGTGAGCTAAAATGTAGTATGAAAATAACCCTTGTTATTATAGTATTGAATATTATTAAAGAATCTAGTGCATGTAATCCTACTTTTTCATACCACCCTTAAACTTTTATAGTTGCATAATGGAGTCAAATTATTATCATGTATAATTACTGATTATTGAAAACTGTAATGTCATGTGTTAAGAGTAAGATTTTACCTTATAGCATTAAAGTTAGAATTCTACAAATACTTGCTAAGTCAGCATAATAAGTAAATTAAGGCTCTAAAAATAGCTTTGACAGCTTTCCCCACACATTGTAGCTCAAATCGTGAGACTCTGCAATATTTGTTTATATTGTAGAATGGTGATAAGTATGGCATGCCAAATTCACAAAAATGAGCTAAACATATATAGTTTCACAGACGATAAACTAGGTTTATCGATTGTTAACTAGAGTTTAAGAACCGCAAACTATAGTTAACGATTCGTTAACTATAGTTTTCATCGGTAAAACTATATTTAACGGTTGTAAACCATAGTTAACGAATGATAATCTAAGTTTATCTGTCTGCAAATAACGTTTATCGACTGTTAACTATAGTTTACGAATTCTAAACTATAGTTTACAATAGTTTATTGTTAACTATAGTTTACGAACCTTAAACTATAGTTAACGATTCGTTAACAATAGTTTTCATCTGTAAAACTATATTTAACGGTTGTAATAGTTTATTGTTAACTATAGTTTACGAACCTTAAACTATAGTTAACGATTCGTTAACTATAATAAACGATTCATTAACTATAGTTTTCATCTGCAAAACATATTTAATGGTTGTAAACTAGTTTACAAATGACAATCTAAGTTTATCTCTCTGCAAATAACGTTAATGATAGATTTTGCTGATAAATATAGATTCACATCTGTAAACTATAATTAACATTCGTTAACTATAGTTAAGAGTTGTTAATCATAGTTTCACACTTGTGAAACTATATCTATCAGATAAATTATGTTTTGCAATTGCAAATGGTTGTTTTCAGTGTTAATGATAGTTTAACACTTCTGAAACATAGATGATCGCGGTAACTATGGTTTACAGATGTGAAATATAGATTAACGGCGTTAAAAAAGTTTCACAGATGATAAACTAGGTTTATCGACTGTTAACTATAGTTTACGAATGCTAAACTATAGTTAACAATAGTTTATTGTTAACTATAGTTTACAAACCGTAAACTATAGTTAACGATTCGTTAACTATAATTAACGATCCATTATATATATAGTTTTCATCTGCAAAACCATATTTAATGGTTGTAAACTATAGTTTACGAATGACAATCTAAGTTTATCTCTCTGCAAATAACGTTAATGATAGATTTTGCTGATAAATATAGATTCACATCTGTAAACTATAATTTGCATTCGTTAACTATAGTTAAGAGTTGTTAATCATAGTCTCACACTCCTGAAACTATATTTATCAGATAAGCTATATTTTGCAATCGCAAATTGTTGTTTTCAGTGCTAACTATAGTTTTACATTTCTGAAACATAGATGATTGCATTAACTATGGTTTACAGATGTGAAATATAGATTATCGTCATTAACTATAGTTTTCTGTCCGTAAACTATAGTTTACAACCGTTAAACCTAGTTTATTGACTGTGAAACTATGATTAGCTCATTTTTGTGAATTTGGCGTGCCATAGATAAGGCTATTCAATTTCACATAACTCTTTTCTAACTCAAAATTTACTCTCATCCTGTTAGTGGAAATTTGACATTTGATTACTGTAAAAGAGATTCAGTCAGTCTTCATTCATCCTCTCATTGCTACACGCATAGCTAGCCAGAATAAACTGATAAAAAATCTTTGATTGTTTTCAAGTTTTTTAGTGTAACATCATGTTATTTGAAACCCAAAACTGTCCAATATCTGACTTATAATGCCCCCTTTGATGCCGGACCTTACGTCACAAGCTTTTGTCTGATTCACCCGAGGTTACTGCAATGTCCAGTCCAGGCCCCAGTATTGTTCCAAAATAACCGGTATTCTGGTACCCTTCTCACAACTCTGTTCGCCCCCTCTCAATGTAGAGAGTAGGTGAAAGAATTGTTAGGAGGGTATCAGACTAAAACCAAAGGTACATTACAAAGAGATAAACAATGATCCGCACTGCCTGTACTGTTAAGGCAATGATAGTAAAATAGGTAATTTCAAAAGCAGGAATCAGACTCACAATTGAAAATATTTTGCCTGCATCAGAAAAATCCTGTATTTATTTTCAATTGCAATGTTTATCTCCAAGGTACAGGTATATGTAGATATTAGGGATGTCAACGGGTACTCGAGTACTCGACTATCGCTCGGTCACGCCGATCATCGACTAAAATTTTCTTAGTCGATTTATACTCGTTATAAAGTGAAGAAAAAAATTCAAAACAATTTTTTTCTTAACGCGGCAGTTTTTGGGCTTCGGATAAAAATAAGTGTTTTCTTTTCTCGGCATTTTTGATCATGTTACACTCTGTTCTATCGAACGGGTGTCCCTGGTATATTTTTAAGCGGCTAAAAATTGATCTCTTGAATTTGTAGATCAAATTATTATTTTGAATAGAAGTACTTATGCAAACATGTACTTGAAGAGATCAATTTGTGGTTCTTCTAATCAGTTATTTATTGGATTAGATGTTTATATTAATAAAAAAAATTAATCATATCATCTCAAGGCGTTTGTTTTTATAATCATTAACATTAATTGTTGATTTGGCACGGCACGGGACAATGACTTAACATGAAACAGGTCACATTTGGAGCTCAATTATGTGTAAGCGTCGCAAGAAAAAAAAAAGAAAAAGCTAAGACATTAGCTAATGGATATACAGATAAAATACTTTTTAATTTATTTGAAATCAAATACATCTAGTGCGTATTTTCATAAGTTTTCAAATGTTTATGGTTTAAGATACGGTGTATGTGACAGTAGAATTATTTGATTTGAAAAGGACACACAGTTTCAAATAATCAACGAGTACTCGACTATCGCTCGACTAAAGGCTCCGATTAATCGACTAAGCCAACCAAGTAAAATTGACATCCCTAGTAGATATATCTAACTGACTAATCTATTCCAAATTCATTCAATTAGCTAGCAAAAGAACAACAACAACGTGTTAATTTGTATCAATTTTTTTACTTGTCAAATATATATATAGTGTATTTTATATATCATACAATACATTGTTCATGTTTTGAGACAAACTATAGTCACAAATGCATACTGAATGGATTTGGTCTGATGTGAGGCTATTAATATAAGCTACCAGTCTGTTGATTGCAAGATACAGTTCCATTGAAATTCAATGTTTCTAGATCGATACGTGTAACAGTTTTTACTTACAAAATTTCGTGTTCACAAATCTCAAATTTAAGCAGCCTAAATTTATTGACGAGGTAGTAATGAAAATGCCCTGTACATTCTCTGCAAACTAGTTCTATATATAGCACTATCAATTCAGTAATCTTCGATAAATTTCATTGCGTAACAATAATTTGAAAAAACAAATTTTATCAAGAAGATGAATAAATGAAATGTTTCCAATGCTTTCATTTAAATGAGTGATTATTACATTCTGATTGATTTGACAGAAATCAAATGGAAATTTTAGAAAATAATGTATGCACAGAAAATATTGGAGTAGTAATACACATACATTAATAATCCTAAACTGGAACTTTCTTTGCATGCGTAAACAATTTAGGTAGGCAAGTTTGCTGTCAAATACATTTGTACACAGGACAGAGAGATTTGCTACATGCAGAGGAGAGTCTAATTAGAACATTTTTCTACACAAATATTGCAAACTGTATCAAGATTGCATTAATGTAACAAAAAATGGGCTTAATGGACTTAACATTTCATGATTTAGTAACAGCCCACATGATATCAGAGTAATCCATTTACAATGCAATTGTATATGTTCGCTATCCTATCATTTTAAAAAAATCCATCAGAATAAATTCAAATTTTTTTCAACAATACATCAACATATATGTCCAATATCATATCATCTAAAAGTATCTTATTTTAAATCATTTCTTCAAAAAAATTACTGAAAACATTTGTTTTGCTTATGCCATAGTCTCATGTTTTTCTGCCTCAATATCTTAAAGCTTTACGCAATCAGATATAAAATCAAAGACATACAGATTGTTAAAAATTTTAAAAACTTGGAAATCATTTACTAGTTCATCATTTCATCCAATGCCAACTTAAATTGCCTAAATTCTATTATGTTCAAATATAAAATATCAACCAATGATATATCCACAGCAGTGCTTTCATGCAAAATCTTTAAAAAAGAATGCCTGAAAAAATGATACTCAACATGCAAACATATAAACATGTACATCTTCAAGTTTGGAACTAGGTTTTTTATCTATTAAAAAAGAAGTGATCGAGAGAGATTCTACTTCATGAAGGGAATTGAGTTATCATAAATTGGTATGTCACATAACCTATTCATCAATTATTTGCTAGGATATTTGGGACTTTTCAGTAAATCAAGCACCTTAATAATCAAAGATATCATAATGTTTAAAGGATAAGGATTTTTAAAATACCACCGGTAAATGTTAAAACTAGATGCCACAAAGGAATTACTAGATGGTTCTTTGCCCATTATTGATCTTTGATCATTTTTTCAGCTTGAACAATGCATGATATTCTGAATTTTGAAATTTTTGTTTCCATAGTTTTTTCCTTGAGAATTTCCACTGATCAAACTGAAAACAATTAGCAAGTCCGTATTCAAACTTAACTTTTCAACAATTAAGTGTCACTCTCATGCAAAATGTTTTTTCTTTAAACTGAAAGTACTCATTTCTTTCAATGTAATTTGCACTATGTAATAATAAAATCATATGTTGACATTTTAACAAAACCCCAATTCCAGGTTCTAATACAAAAATTTTAAATGATGAACATATTTCAAATTTTTGGCATATCTGCGTATTTGTCACTTTGCATATAATGAAAAATGGTTTTATGAACATTTTTAAGTAATATTTATTTTTTGGACATAATTATTGGTTAACACAATGGTTTCTTAATCTATCAACCTGATAAGATGCACACTCTTTAAAGTGCAGCAATCTGATAAACCACAAATCTCTGGTATAAAGTAAAAATAAACTCATATTTCCCATGGCACAAAAATTTGGATAGTTTCAAGATATTAAACTAAAAATGTTCGTTTTTAAAAAATCTACTAATGTATAAAATGCCTGTATTCTATAAGTTACTGCATATAAAAAAATAAAATTATCATTTTCTGTTAAACTGTTGCTCATCATTTTACAACAAATTTAAAATTTATTAAATTTTTTTGTACTTGACATTCTGGATTTACATTGTATTAAATATATATATATCACATTTTGAATTTCTAGAATTCTACATATAACATCTACATAACTTAATGGATAATGGGTATAAAAACTTTCAATAAACAAAACACAACGAAATGGAAGAGACACACTCAGGATGTGATAAATAAAAAGGTAAAAATATCATATTTTAAACTTTTCATATTTACAAATATTATAATACATGTATAACAGAGACAATTTTCTATAAAACTCATATACACAAGGCATCCTTCTGTACACTCTTTTGAGTGATATTTTTAAGAAATGCACTGTGATTTGTAAAGCACATTTTGTCAAAACACATTTTCTCAACAAAAACTACTTGATTAAAAATACTGAGTGAGGGGGTGAAAAAAAAAATTCTTACAAAACACACTTTGTTCCTCATCATAAGAACACTTTAAACAGAATATTTTTTTTTTTGCTTCAACAAAAGTAAAATTATATATAACCATCATAAATTTTTTGTGTCCTGATATAGGTAATGTACAAATTTTTAATACAACATTTCCTGACCAAATTCAAAGATATGTTTTGCGTTCTGTCGTAGGAGGGGTCTGGTGCTATCATTACTCTGTCCGTCCACGTCGATGTCCAGCAGAGTGGTGTGGTGAGTGATATGCGGGGGAGTGTGCCCTGGGGATAAACTGGACCGAGTTGAATAATACGGCGTGTCTAGTTCACTCTTCTCGATCCATTGAGTCGGGTATTCATTTGTATTCGTGTCATTTTTCTGAGGGGTGGGGAGTGGGGGAGGGGGTGGAAGGCGAGGCCTGTTCCGGGGGCCCATATCCAGAGTTTTTGGTCTCTCAGCATGGGCGTCCCCATTTAGATTGTTGAACTTCCTCCTTGGGGGTATAGGTGGGGGTGGTTCTGAGTCCTCCTGCTGTCGAGAGTGGTAGTCCCTAGGCACAACTGGGGGTGGTACATCACTGACGTAAGGGGGAGGCCTGGGTGGGGCTTCATTGCCCCACGGGTTACTGGCCTCTTGCTGGGTATACTGACTCGTGGGGTTGTGATCGTAGTACAAGTTTGAGGTATTTGGGGGAGACTGCTTGTTCTGCGAGTTGTATGATTTGTAGTTGCTGGGATATTCGTCTTCAAATGTGACAGAGTGTCTTTGCAGGTTTCGAGAGGTACGTGGGGTATCATAGTTACTGGTACTGCTATCCGAGGACTGTCTTTTCAGTGTGGTGTGACTTGGAGAGCTAGAAACCAGCGTACTGGCATTACTATCGTACAGAGATCTTCGCTGAACTGTCACATCTGAATCTATTGTACTTGTAGATTGAAAAGTAGAAGGAGTCTGAGAATAAAACTGTGGAATACTCTGCTCCTCAGTAAATCGAATTGGCACATCTAAATTTAAAGCAGGTCTTTGACGTGCTTGATAGCCGTGGTATGTATGGTGGGGATATCCTGACGGGGAAGTAAACCGACTCGAAACACTGTCCTCACTGTCAAGAAATGAATCACGCACAGCTGCATTGTAAGCATCTCTGCGATTCAGGATATACGAGTCCCGCTTCTTACGATTCTTGGTCTCATCCCTTGATGCGAGTGGACTAAGAGATGTAATATCACAACCGGTCACAATACCAACCACCATAGCTGTTATACTGAATAAAGCACTCTCAGTTTTACTTTCTGATTTTCTCACGAGTCTTGAAAAATCGGCACTGCAGTATGGAATGTTCCTATTCTTAATATCTGACAGATCCGATGGCCAGTCGTTTTCATCTCCATCTGCAGAACAAGGAATCAAATGAATGAAATAATGTATACTGATTGCAAAAGAAAGACTGAATACAAATATGTACCACAAACTGTCATGAAAACTTAGTTCTTTGCTTGTAAAAAGCCTACAAATCTTTTAACCAAAAAAGCTGACTCTTTCTTAAATAATTGAAATTGACTTACACAGAGAATTAAGTGCCCCTGTATTGGAATGTCCTAAATTCTTTAGAGATCTTTCTAAGTTAGGAGCACTCTTTGACCAACGTCCATCTGCAAAAATGACTGATGTTCTTTGGTGCCGTTCATTTTTGACAGAGCTTGGTCCCCAGGTACGACCTTTGACCCCATCAGCTGGATCTACAAGAATATGTATTAAATATGTAGCAATTGAAAGTATTAAGAGTTTTAAAATATAAGACTGAATTTGTCATAGCAAACTATGAGCAATAATATGATGAACTATTTTTTGAAGATGAATGTTAATTTTTATTTACTTTTTAATCTACCTTTCTAAAGATGTTAAAAGCAATTTTTTTCATATACCGGTATATGTAACCCTGCAGAGAGGCTTCTGATAAAATAATGTCAATAATTGTGTGTAGCTTGAGGCACTATAGAATTCATTTAATCATTGGGATGGACATTAAGTACAGCCATCTGTAAGAACCAGGCAGGGAGTGATTCATGACCATCTCATATTTTTATGAAATTTTAATATGAAGTTTTATGGACCACCAGAACATCATTGGAGATTATGACTTTTTTGTTCAACCTTTGTTGCCATGGTAACGTGGCACCATGTAAATGTACCTTAGCAGCAAACACCAAACACATAATAATTTGGGTTTATCTATTACTTTAGGGAATTAAAAAACAAATTTAAACAAAACTATACAATTTTTTTTTTTCTGGAAATATGGCCCAATATATTCACTGGTAATCATAATAACAATATCATTCTACCTTTCCATCAAATGGTAAAATTAAGTTCAAAATATGTTATTTTTCAATAAATCGTCATTAAGATTTTTCCTCAGAATCAAACATTTTCAAGGGCATAATACGTAAAAATGCCACATGTGCCAAAATTTTGAGGACAGAAGATAAAAAGTACATATCCCTTACAAAACACTTTTAAGATAAAAATTCATGGGTTTTTAAATACATAATGTGTTACCAGATCACGTGCTACATGAAAATTCAAATTTTGACATATACACTACATATCATCACATTTTGGAAAGATATTGTGGAAAAATAACACTTGTCAAAGAAATCTTAATACCTAAAATAGAAAGTACACACCTTGAACATTTTAAACTTTAGATAAAACTGATGGGTTTTTAAAGCATTTTGTAACTGTGTCGACAAAATTTCCCAAAAAATTGTTTTCAAGAAAAAAAAACAAAAATTGAACATTACATTTTGTGGACATACTGCTAATAATAAACACAAGTTTAAAAAGAAATAGAGCATATGAGATAGAAAGTACACATCCTAAAAATTACAAAACAATGATAAAACTGGTGACTTATTAACTACTAAACTGTTACTATGGCAACGAAATATCCAAAAAATGGCCTTAAAAAATACAACTAAAATTGTTACATTTTGGGAGCATATTTTCAGTTAGGTGCACAAGTTAAAAAATTTTGAGCATTTACATGTAGGATGGAAAATGCATATCTTATCTGATAAACTTGAATAAAAGCATTTGGAATCTTAGTATTACTCTGTTACCATAGCAACAACAATATCATCACAATCTGTATTTGACTAAAATAATATTTTGTCAAATATTTAAAAGATCAAATTGAGATATTAAATGAGACATTCATTAATTTCAAATATACAGGATTGAAAATGCCTATCCTTAAAATTCAAAATTTAGATCAATTGTAAATTTATGTTACCATGGCAGCATAATGACCACAGAAAGAGTTAAAGCAGAAATGACTTTTCACATGTGTATCTATATAAATCAAAGTAAAATGCTGTGCTTATATGTTTATACAAGGAATATTTCAAAATCACACAGAGTCTATTAGCTAGTAATTATGACTGTGAGCAAATTAAACTAAAGGTTAGATTTTTTTCATCTAAATTCTTTAAAATTGATGAAAATTAATAAAAAATAACCCACATGTATATTACCTTTCTTTTGAAATCTACATTTTACATATCTATGCTCAACTGTTATTACCATGACAAATCAAAGAAGCTGAAAGAATACATATAAAAATACACATAGATTTTGCCTCATATCAGTTAATTATGATTTCATGCATGTTAGATGTACATACAGTAAAACACGGTTATAGCGAACACGCTCATAATGAATTGACGCTTACAGCGAAGTGACTTTTATTCCCCGAGACTTTGTTACATGTTGTAAACTTGACGGATATAACGAATTACGCTTTTAACGAAGTAAAGTCGCCCGTCCCTGGCACTTCGTTATAAGCGTGTTTTACTGTACATACATTATCTAAATTAACCAACAATCATTAAATGACAGCACCATGTTTCTACATGTACAAGTTTATACAATCAAATTGTACTGTCAAGTTCTAAGGTCATGGCATTTCTGATGCTGTCTCTTTCTTCTTCCTCATCTATTGACTGCAGTATTTCTCGCAGATGGTCATCTTCTTCAAGGGAGTATCAATGAAATGGACAGATCGTGTAGTCCCCAAATAGCGAAAAAACACCAGCACGGTAACATATTAAATGTCCCTCAAAAGCTATATCTCCTATGTTACATGATTTGAGG
The DNA here is from genome assembly GCA_016163765.1 of Magallana hongkongensis. NCBI lineage: Eukaryota > Metazoa > Mollusca > Bivalvia > Ostreida > Ostreidae > Magallana > Magallana hongkongensis. The sequence continues at coordinate 50,458,294 of WFKH01006014.1, forward strand.
TGGTTTTTAATGTTTCTCCTACAGTGTTTCACATACACTAAACTGTTTTCATTTCGGAAATAAGGTGATGTCGTACACTTGCTTTTATCAGGTAAAAATGAAGAGAAAGTGCATACAAGACTACTTTCCATGGATTCTAATATTCCCCTAATATGAAATATATTAATCTACATGTCCAATATATTAATTAATTTCATATAAAACTACATTTTCTTCCCTGCATAATCCCCACCTTCCATGACCTGCTGCACACAGAAGAGCATAACCTTTTCAACTCCAAAACTGAAGAGTGACTAAGGGAGATAACTAGATTTTGATACAATTGCATAATTTCTAATCGTAATATATTTTTATAGTTTGAATAACCCATGGAATTTTCAGTTGATATAAAATTTTGTTTTCCATATACCTGGAAAATGTAGGATTTTTAGAAACAAACCTTAAATGTGTAACCACTGTACAATAGATATTGTAGACTGAATCAGCAACTATGGTTTTCATTGGGTTCATTTTTTTTAAAAACCAATGCACAGAATCAAATTTTATTTAAGAAAAAACATTCATACAGATATATTTCAACATGTTTATACCAATTTTAAAAAACAAATTAACTACCATGAATCAGTCATCTATGTTTCTGCCTGGTTCTTACAAATAGCTGTACTTATAATACTTATTTACCTTAATAATTCAGTACATGTACACATGTACATACAATCTGGTACTGTACATGTACATACAAACTGTTCAAAAGCTTTTCCACTGCACTTAATACGTTTTGGGGGTTTTTTACGACAAAAGACACTCTGGAAGACCTTTAACATCAATACTTTAAACATCATTTTGATTTATCTAGTAATTTCAGCACTTTTTCAACTTTCAGGAAGAGATTTTAAATTTTTGTTTATGTGCCAAAATTATGCAACTTGAAAATTTCTCCAAAATTCTCTTTTTATCATGTAATTATCATATCAAAACCATTTCAACAGTTGAGCACCTTTCATCAAATGGGGTGATATATGATTCACTTTTATGAATCACGCAGCAGGAAAAAAGAACAAGCATTTAATTAAATTTCAAGGTGGCTTTGTTCTGCATCATTAACAGTACCGTATAATGTATTGATGGTGTGGTATAAATATTGATAATGTCATGAGCTCATGAATATTCATTTCAATATCTACACTCATTCATGCTGTTATTGAACCAGACCATCCGACTTTCTCATTTGTGCGTTTTGATCTAGGATAGATAATGCTTCTTTACAAGTCTGCAGTAAACATTCATCTGTTGATTCATTTTTTAATCGTTCTTATTACCGGTATATTAGGAAAACTGAATGAATATCTTTTCAGTGATTCCCTTTATCAACAATCCAGAGGAAATTGTACAAGGTGATATAGATCTGATTTGAGAGTAAATAAATCTAGTTACCATGTGTCATTTAAATATCAACCATAAAATAAATACACTCTCACTTTCATCAATGAGATGATAATGTCTTATAAAGCCAGAAATTGCTGTGGAAAAAATTCAGAAACTGAGCTTTGATTGCAGTGATGGTAGAATGGAATGCTTATATATTAGAAATGGGCTGCAAACATTATTGTCACTGTAGGATTTTCATAACATTCATGATAACTTTATCACTATCAGCTAATTTTTCATTAGGAATCAGTTGACCATTTTTTCATCTTCTTAAGATGAGTACAAATTTTTATTTCAGATTATCTGGAATTTGCCCATGTGTTGAATGTACCTTTACAAATCATTACCCCCTGCATCTGAAGATATCATACATGTGATATGTACCGGCGGTACGCCAAATGTACCGTTTTATCGACCCCATTCACGGTGTACCGGCGGGACACCAAAATTCACGGAATATGAAAATTTGTAGTTTTTTGAATTTCTCGCTAAATGCCGCCATTTTCCTCTCATTCTCGCTCGCGAGACACTAGAAAACATCACCTGTGTTTGACACGTGACCTACCGATAGTTGTGTAGTGTACACAAACCGTCGCGTGCCGCCAATTGGGATAATCATCCGTATCAAAATGCTCTTTTAGGTAGCTTTGTTTTTAAAGGGGTATTTAATTATAACTGTTTTAAACTATTTCGTAACTTGATCGAAAAACTTTAAGCCAACTTTAGAAATATACATGAATCTGAACCAGCTCTCCGTACGTAATGTATACGATGAATAAACGTGATTATAATTATGCTTACGCTGAAATAAAGGATTTTTTATGTGCAGAAATTTATGTAAGGTTGCATTTGCTGCTGTTATTTAATTGCTGGTGTATATATCAGCAATACGTTCATGAACAAGATGTAAATTGGAGACACTGAGTCTCACATTGTACTATATAAAGTTCGTGAACAAACTATCATCTATGCTTGCTCAATTCATATGTGATTATAAAACACAATATGAAATTTTAAAGCATAGAAAACTTTATTAAAATATTTAAAATAAGGCATTTTTGACAATATACATTTGTTGGTTTAGAAATAAGGTGCTTTATCAAAAGAATTTAAGCAATATTTTGTACCGTTTTTTGTACCGTTTTTTGATGGACAGTGTACAGTTTTTTCACCCAAATTCCAGTTTTGTGTACAGTTTTGTGTTCTTTAACTTATCACATGTATGAGATATGGCTTTCTATTTTCAATCTATTGCCTAATACTTACAGGCTATGGCCCTCAGTCGTGAGGGTGT
>WFKH01006014.1:50463973-50501984 GCA_016163765.1 Magallana hongkongensis
TTGCCTAATACTTACAGGCTATGGCCCTCAGTCGTGAGGGTGTATACGATGTGGGTGACTGAGGCGGACTGTCAGGACTCGAGGGATTGTGATTCTATTGCCTAATACTTACAGGCTATGGCCCTCAGTCGTGAGGGTGTATACGATGTCGGTGACTGAGGCGGACTGTCAGGACTCGAGGGATTGTGATTCTGGATGGGAACTTCATGTTTTACTGTGATGTTGTGTCGAAAGTCTGTAATTAGTTTCAACAAACACTCACATTATACTAAATCAAGTGAAACAAAGAGAATGCCTGAAGGTTTCAAAACCAATATCATGTATTGTGGTTTCATTAATATTCGTGGGCATCAATTTCTGTGGTTTTACTGAAAATCACAGTTTCAAGGATATGTTAATTTTGTGGCCAATGATCCTATCAATACCATATGTTAATAAAAATTTCACTTAAATGAACATTTCATTTTGTGGATCAACTCAACAACCAAATCAAAAAACTTGTATTCACAAATATTGATAAAATCACAGTACATGTATCGGTACATATGAACAGAAGAATTTAGAAAAATTAAAGCCATAGTATTTAGATTTTATTTTATTGTCCATGTAAATTACCAGAAGGTTCACTGATGGAAGAGCCACCAGACTTGAGCAACTTAAGGCGGCTCTTTTTAAATTTGCCCTTCCTGGTCCTTGGTTTGGGGTTGCCCATGATTTGCTGAAGGATCATGATGTTGAGCTCTCTCTCCACTAATTCAATCTCTCTCTCCTTCAGCTCCTGTTCCCTCTTATACAGAAACTCCTCCACCTTCTTCTGTTTCAGTGCCTCCTTTGTTAGCTCCTCCTCACGACTCCTCAGCTCCTACAAAACAATTACAGAATTACAGATCACAGTGTATTCCTAAGCTTCAAAACAGTCTCATGAATATTTACTGTATTGTCCAGAGACAGAGAAAAAAAAAGGTTAAAATGTGACTTCTGTGTCCATGTATGGAACAGCATAGGGTGTTTTTCTAAGCTTCCATACAGTCTCATAATTTTGTTCTGTACTGTACATGTATTGTCCATTTTTAACAAACAAAAAAAGAAGAAGTTAAAAGTTCAGTGTTTCTTTCTGTCTCTATGTATGATGAAGCATAAGGAAAAATCAACAAGATGACTTTCTTTTCATTTTGATATAATAGTATTTTACTCTGCACGTGCAAAAGAAAAACAAGCAATAAGTCACATGAAGCCCAAAGTGTGTTTCAAGCAAACAACATAATTAAATTAAATACAAAAACATAAATATTGATAGTATCTGTAATATCTGTTAAAATATTGTCAGAATTCCAAAGATATTGCAATAAAAAGATAGATAGGAAAGACAGGTGGATACATCTCAATTTAATGAGTTCAAAAACTATCAAACAATCTAATAAGGAACATCTTTGTAGGGTTTTATTTCCCTTTTAAATTAACACATGTTTTACCCCTGTAAACATTAATTGTATACCGGTACATAAACTATTGAGTACAATATAGCAGGTGCTATCTAATGCTCATCATTGTTCTCTCAAAAGGTCAATTTAAGGTATAATACATGTATTATATTGTGGAATTCTTAGACTGATAAGTAACAGATATTTAGTTCATATATACATGTACATAGTGAAAAATGGTGAATTGATGGTTAAATAGCTAAAAAAAAGAAAATTAATTTCAAGTCTAGTGATAATGGAATGACTAGATGACAATGGATTGATTGCATTTCCATTTCAATTTTAAAAGATGGGTAATCATTTTCAAATGAATGAAAAAATGCATGTATGAAATGCATATAATCTAGCTTTCTGAGCTAGTTTCAAGTAAAAATTGTCAAATTATCAAAAATCTGTCAAATGAATTATCAAAATAATATCTGTTACAACATTGTGTTCATTCCAAGTAAAAACATATATCTCGCATTATACATATTTGATAAATCTGTCATTGCTCCTGATCTTTTTTCATGGAAAAAATTGAATATTTCAGAACTGTTTACTAGATAACCATTGATTCATGGTCAAAAAACATGTCTTCCACAACACATTTAGAGGGCAATGAATTGCTCTCACTATCACTTGATATTGGCATGAGAAAGAAATAAAATATCAATTTGCTTTATTTGTTGCCTACCAGCACAAAAAGACCCCACAAATACTGTCTTTTATCAAATGTTGTATAAATATGTTGTGTATCAGAATTTTCCAAGCCATTGGCCTATAATGTACTGACCCTTTTAAAAACGAGGGTGGGTGAAAATACTTTAAATTGGAATATATCCCGTTCCTAGCTCTAACAAGAAACTAACAAGACAGACATCACTTTGTGGAGGCTCTGCCAGATTCTCAGTGGTTTATCAATTAATGATCAACTTTTTTTTATCTAATCTCTCTTTGTGGAAAGCTGTGTATGTAATGTGTACATTATTTATACCCATCATTCTTGGTTGAGTTTTATTGACTGATGTTAAGAAGTAGTTTATGTACTGGAGGCAACTGATGATCATCAATCACCCATGTTTTTACCTACATTTCACCTAAGTCTTCTATCAAATTTGGAATAAAAAAAAAAATAAACAAAAGCTTTTCCCCCCCCCCCCCCCCATTCATTCATTGAAAAAAAAATAAAGAGAAGTAAAAGATCATTGACCATATAAGTAAGAATTAAATTTTAATATATATACACTAGGATTTCCTAAGGTCAATCCTGTACAAATGGAGAAAATGGGGTTGATGTCAGTGAACTATTTTTATTAAACTGTGGTAATGAGATACAGACTGATTTGATCTTCAACAGAGGGAAGCTCAGTGTATTGAGCAACACAATCACTCTGTGCATGTTTTATCTTTTGTAACAATCTCCCTCAGTACAAGTGTATTCAAGTATACCCAATGAACTCTTCCTCCTTCAACATGTTTACAAATCCACAGTCAAGTTTGGCTCTCGTGTAATTTGATAACGATAACTTGATTCAATTAAAGCATGCTCTTGAATTAATTTTTATTAAAGTGCAAAACTACTGCACAGCATCTGAAAATAGTTATTTTATTTTCCTTATATCCCTATCAAAGTGAAAAAATGATAGTGTTTACTTAATTTCACATAGCAGTCTTTACCAAAAAGAGTATGTGAAGATAAGAACACATTCTTTTCATAATTCTTTCTTTTTTAACTTCCAAACTCATTAAATATGCATGTTTGAATAATAGTTTCAACATACCTATACATACAAACAAGGCAATGTACCAGGTACACAAATACTTCATGCTGTGTTTCAAACAGTCATTTTCTAGAGTTTAGAATCAGGTGAGACTCAATCCAATGATATTTATCTCCCCTGAACAGTAGGAGAGTTACCTTTTCCTTGCTCCGAAGTTCGTTGAACATCTCCTCAATTTCCTGCCTCCAGTCCTCTTGCATAGTGTGGAAGCTTTCCTGAGGGGTTGTCATAAAGGGTGAGGTGGATATTTCATCCAGCCGACGAAGGATTTCTGCGAAAGTAGGCCTCTGATGAGACTCTTGATGCCAGCAATCTGAAAAAGTTACCATTCACATAAAATGCTGTCTTGTATCTTCACTGTATTTCCGAAAATTACTTGATCAAATCTATACTGATGTCAAATCTACACAGTTGTCAATAAAAACATTTTTTTAACAAAATTGTTTACTTTTATTACAAATTAACGTATTGCTTAGCTTTATAAATCCAATCTAATTAAGTTATATCGATGAACAACACCAATTAGTACTTGGTAATCACTGGGTAAATTCTGAAAATACTTACACAAATATTTAGAGTGTAAATATTACAACTGTCAGTTAGTTCAGTGAGTTCATTATAGTTTGGTTCCACACCATTCCATTGCATATTGATAACTTTTCAGGGCCTGGGAAAATGTATGTACATGATGCAAGAATAATTGAATGCATATAGAAACAAACTTGATCTCTTACCAGACATGAGTTGTGCAAAGAGGTTTGGACAGGTGGAGGGGATGGGGAGGGTCAGTTTGTTGACGGCCACTCCGTAAGCCACGCCCAGGGCATCGATCCCCTTGTACGGCGTCTCTCCTGTCAACAGCTCCCACAGAACAACACCATAGCTGAAAGTAGTACGTGACATAGAGTTAATGTATTTATATATCTTTCCTTAGATGCAATGTTAGTTACATGTATATCTTATCCTTCCAAAATAGCAAAATCTTAAAATTCACTAAGTTTTTATTTTTTTTATCCAAGATGGCTTCCTTAATTGTCTTTCTTTTCAATTTTTTGCGAGTATCAACACATGTTTGATTTATTATTGTAAGAATATATTTACCAGTAATCTAAAAACTGTAATTCTCTTTTATTGATCTAACATTGCAAATACAATATTTGGTCTACCAGTAACACACACTGCAATTGATATACTAATCGAGCTGGGTTTGTCAATGCAATACTTAGTATTATTGCCCAATAAGCTTACATGCAAAATTTTTAAAGCCACTACCTTGCAGAGAATTTATATCTCTGTTTATTATTGAATCCCGATTCCATCGAAAGGGATTATTTAACAACTTTTATTGGGGTTTTATTTGAAATATAGTACTCTGGTATTTTTGCTTTTATTGCAGCTCAATTCTCCTTTTAAAATTAAAGAAACAAACAAACCAACTTTATTCTATAACCTACACTCTCCTTTTATTTTATAACCTACACTCTCCTTTTTAAGGGACAAAACAAGATCATTAAAACCACACAGGTAGGTAAATTACCCTTTGAAATCATTAACACAAAAGTCATAAAACATGGAGATAATGCACCGACTCAACACCTGATATTTGTGGGCTTTCCTTTCAAGGTTTTAAGATGCACAATGGAGACTTACACCACTACTCATGATTGGTGTCTTTTAGTGAAGTGTTTGTTACACAAGAGTGTCTCGGACCTCTGGCCTTCTGTACCTTCCGTTTAAAAGAGTCCTCGCTCCACCCTGACTCCAACAGGTGATATCATGTGACGCGCAAGGTTTCTGGTAACGAGAGGGCCCTCCGGGATTAAAGCCCACATACACAATCTCAAACACTGGTCTATTATACTGAGAGGGTTTCCAAACAGACAGAAGTAGGATGTGACAAAAAAGATAAACCTATATAACTTGTTATTGGGGTGTGACCTTAGTATAATGTTGAGTGATGAAAAAAAAAGTTATCCTTTTTTTCTCTCCTTAAATGCATAATATTTTGAACTTTTTTTCAAACTGACAGAACTTGCAATTGATTAAAAAGTTTCTCACATAAATTTTAAGAGCAGTTATATATGTTTTTTGTGACAATTATGTATTATGAATAAGATGATGACGTCAAAAGCAAAATGAAAACTCACATGTAGCATGAAATGTTTTGTGGTTTTTTGACATGATAATTTTTACTGACGAAACACAACAGAGGCTCAATTGTTTCTCAAATAAGGATATATCGGTAACTTGAATAGAGGCAATTAATATTGGTCTGGTTAAGTTTCCATAAATTTTACATAAGTTGATAATTAATACAACTGTGTTCTAGTTGTAAAATTAAGATTTAAACTAAGATAAAGATTAGCCAAGATGATAAAAGTGGGATATAATTTTATTTTTAATACTACCTTTTTTTTTTTGCAAGATCAAATAATGATTGGAAATGTAAAGCATGGATCTTTACCTTATACTAAATCCCAAGATACCTGGTACCCTTTATAAACTGTGCTAAGGTATTTGTACATGTATATCAAGGACTTTGTGGGATTCATCATGTTCATGGTGTTGGTGCAGGTTTTTTTTTCTTTTCTATGGTGTTTTCTTTTGGGACACGGCATCGTGAGCATAGAAAATCTTTCATTACTGGATACCTTATTTCAGGTTCAGGCAGTGGGAGCTAGGGTACCTATCTACTGATCTACAGACCATATACTTCTAAATGTAGTACTATGCCATACAAGGTAAAATCCACCAATATTTGGCATCAAAACAGAACAATTCATACTTTGCACCTAAAGGCCATACTGTGGAATCATTTTTATTCGTGGGGGTCAATATTCATGGGTAGCCAAAATTTTCCTAGTTCGTGGGGACGTAATTTCGTTGGCAGGGTAATCGAAAAAATTTTTTAATAAATGTTAAACAAATGATTGTGTATAGATTCATGGGGATGTAAATTTGTGGGCAAGGGTTACCCATGAAAGAAACGAACATTGGTCCCCCACGAACAATGATGATACCACAGCAGACCATGAAAGCTCTAGAAGAACTAGAAATGGCCGTTAAAGATTGAACCTTATGTACTTTGGGAGAATTTAGTATATGTTTAGTTGATTGAATTTGATAGAATTGTTTTGTCAGTTCTTTTCTAGATACTGAAAAAGCTGAGTAGACAGTCCTTTACCTCCAGACATCACTATTCTTGGAGTAGGTGGAGGTTTTGATTACTTCCGGGGCCATCCACGCGTACGTCCCAGCCGCACTCATCCTGGTTGTCTTGGAAACCTCCCGTGCCAAACCAAAATCAGTGATCTTAAGGGTTTTGTTCTGGAGGTTATCATTTTCTATCTTTTCCTTTAATAAGACTGAAAAAAGAAAGAAAGATATTTATCATAAAACAATGTCTATTAATAACATGATTATCATAAAATATAAATGTGTTTGCTTAAGAAAATGACCAGACACTTTGCCTCAGTAAATCGTTGGTTACAAATTGTAACAGTATGAGTACTTTATCCTTTACCTTAATGGATGACCTTGAACTATTTTCTCTGACCTTGACTTTCAAATGAAATCTTGGTTTCATTTTTTACATTTGAAACTTATGATGAAAGTGAATGTCTATTGACTTAGATTTGGATTCAAAACATTTTCCAGCAGAGATATTTTTCAATATATTACCAATACTAATTTCTGCATCAGATCTTGTGGAATAATAAATGTGTATATGTATTTGATGGATCTGCAATGTGTTCAGATTTCAAAACAAGATTCATTGTTTATTCCTATCAACATATCAAAGGTATATTCAATATTTGCTGAGCACAGAAGAATGCCAAAAATTTGTACATTATGAAACTGGTGACAAACAAAATGATCAATTTCAAAGTTTTGTCAAAGCCACAGAAACAATACCTATCATTCATATAAGGAGAAAATAATTTCTATTTAGGTTTCTGAATGAAGTGCTTTTAACCACAATTCTGTCAAACCATGGAATAGTATGTAAACTTACTATATGCATTATGCACAGGGGAAATATCTATCATGTAGGTAAAATATTTGGATGACGTGTGACAAAGAATAATTATCAATAAGTTAAACATGTGTCTATTTCCGTTTATCTGAGTTTGTAAAAAACAATCTGTGTTTGAACATCTGATTTATCTGTTTAAAATAGGGTGCTCATCTCCAGATAGAGATAGCGGATATTTCACGGCCAATTAGACAGACACTTGAACCCATAGTTCAAATGCTTGAGATATCTTTGGGAATTCTTTCAAGGAACAATTATGCAATGTTAAAAATGTTCCTATGCACCTGCAGTATGCCTTTTTTACTACGTACCACAAAAAATTTAGGTTGACAAACATTTTCCCTAAATTTTTGGATGTGAGGATTACGTCAGTCGAGTTTGGATTCTGACCTACATATGTGTCAAGTTGTGGCTAAATATATGCACAACTGTCTAATGACTCAGAATTGTCTCCAATAAATGAGACTTCATCTGCATTAGAATGTGAGAAGCAAGTATACTACTCTACCATATATGTGCAAAGTTGCACACAGAGCCCAATCTGCAGCAGTTCATTTGTCATGTTCATTTGACAATCACACTAAAGAGCCTGCTCTTTCTCGGCATTCCATGACACTTAACAACAAGGTATTGAAGGACCATAGGACTCATGACACTAGATAATTTATCACTGTTGTCAATTTTCTTTTAAAATTCCTCACATTTTCAACGAAATATTTCAAGGAAGAGGTACTTGATCCAAGCACTGCAACATAAGGTATAAAAATATTGCAGGTTGTCATATCTAGAGAAAACTATTCCTTACTTAAGTATCCCATCACTGGTCACCTAGTACTGGTGCAAGTATATGGCAAATATGTGATGGCCATAAATACATGTATAACTTTTCTATATACACATTAGTCTAGTACACTATATTTAATATGAGTAAAATAACCTTTAAGTTTAAAAGTGCTAAAATTCCTCGTACAGAGGGTTCCGCTTAATCTGATAGTCAATTTGTCAGAGACATGTAATATGGACTTCCACACATTGTTCCCTAATACATGTACCTACAAAGTTTCTTGAAATTCTGTGAAGCCATTTATGACAAGTTGCAGTGACAAAAAATCAGAACAAATGGACTGGCTGACTGACAGGTCAATAACATTATAATAAATAATTTTTATTTCTCTTTATACCAAGGGGGGGTGTTGGGGTGTTGCAGTTACATCTACGGTCTGTAACTAAGGGCTGAATTTTAAAGTTTTATTATTTTAAAGGTTTATTCGCAGGCCAAGACTCAATGCAATTTGATCTTGAAAAAAGTCATTCCTTCCACTGTTCCATATTTAATAACACAGGGAAAAAACCCAAACCTTTGTAAAAAAATATATTTATTTATGAGCTTTAATCATTATTTACCCCTAAGCAGTACGCAGTCTGTGCCAAGCTCATTTGCATCATCTACATATGCAAGTCTTCTTTACAATAAAGAAGCTCATTGTTTGACCTGTCAAAATGAGAGAAAAAGCTGAATGCCTGTTATCTATGGGAGATCTAGTCTTCCCTCAATGATTTCTCTCTTTCTCTCAATGCAGAAATCCTGTGAATCTACTGGTATGTAAAATTGTGATGATCCTTTTATATCTATTTCAGACAAGGATCTTAATACATGTACCTGGTATATATAAAATCTGCACTATCAGCAAATTTAATCAGGGTTTTTCCACCTGGAAAGCTGTTTACAGTAATACTGATGTCAACGTACATGTATAATACATAATTTGCCACATACAACTCAAATACACAAAGCTTTCAACATTTCTTTTACTTCACATTGCATACTTTCTAAATTTATTATAAACTTTTCCCCCCAATTTCTCTTCATTCAAAATCCTCATCAGCATTAATCATGGTTTCCTATCCCATCTTTGTTGACCTTGTGTTTTATACACATCTCTGAACAGCCAGTCTAGACTAGCACTAGTACCAGGGCACACCCTGGGATTTGGACCATAATCACCAAATCAGATGATCAGACAATTAAGCATTAATAATTAATCTCTTCTCAGTACACTGAGACCATGCATCTGCAAACCTTCCAGTAGTCTACTTCTTGAAAAATATGGACATCCAAAAAAATCAGTTCATCCATCATCCACCAAAACAAAATAGGTCACAGAGACACCAATTCTTTCGTTTAATGTTAATACAGCCTTTATTGTCATGTCCATTGAAGTCTCTATGCCTGGTAAGGCCTTGTGGATGACATCTGGGGAAGTAATCAAGTACAAACCCCTTTAGCCTTATCAGTGGACATCAGAGAGACTAAACCAGCAGAAAAAAGTTCTGTCCCTATCTTTACTTTTTAAACCCCAATCCTGACATGGTATTGACCCAGATTTGTCAAGGGGGATACAGGTTTAAGCCTAATACACACAGACCGGAGCAGTTTGCTTGGGATTTTCTTACAAACACTACTTTGTCCCACAGAAATATATTTTGCCAAAACTGTTGGCGTACAGGTATAATGAAAAGGCGTAGTCAAACAGGGCCATAGATATCAACATACATCCAGTGACCTTAGACTAGGGGTTGAAATGTAAACTGATTTTCTCCCATATGTATGTAGATAGGTGGTCCTCTTGGGTTGCAGAAATGTCACCAACAAAGTACAAATAAAACATTATCCAATTTCTCTGAATTCTCAACAAAGAACAAAAGATGTGCAGATGGACGAAAGGGAACCCAAACTGCCTGCTGGAACACAGGTGACACACAAAAAAACACTTATCTAGCAAGTCCTGAATTGTATATGCTTGTGTTAAATTCTGAGCAATAAATATGTATACCCAGTACTCCATAAGATTCTAAATAGGGCACCATTAGCAGTGCTTGTAAACATTTAGAGGGGTGAAAGAAGTACAAAGTGGCAAAAATGGTCTCACAATTCAATTTATTGTTCATCATGTTACAGTTGTTTTGTAGGCAACTGCAAGACACAAGGGGTTTAACACCTACGCAAAATATCATAAAACCACAGGTATCAGGTGGAGACTTTAACTATAGATAGAAGACCTTGGACAAAGATGTTGGATGTATGTTAATGCTGAATGAATCCAGCAAACAAGTCTAACATTCCTAAGAAGATCTGTACACATTTCATGTGACATCTTGTACAATATTATGCATCTCGAGAGGGTATTAGGCTTAAGAGTTAATGGGTTTAAACTAACAATTTTGACACCATTACTCAATTCTGTGTTTGCAGAGCACAAAGCTCCAAAAAATCTGCTAATCCCAAAACACTAAATTGAGGATTTAGACTGAACCATTTGTATTTATTTTTACAACTGATATCTATTCAGATGGACAATAAATTATGCATGAATTAAATTGATCCAGTTGAAACCATACAAAATATAACTTAAAAATTCAAAAAATAACAAAACCTGTAATTAAAAAGTATAATCTAATTCTGATTACCTTGAACATGTCAGATATAATAATCACGATTCTATTGGAGTATCCAACAAATTTTATTTAATTATAAAAAAAAACACCAAAATGATTAGCAACGCACAGTAGTGTAAGTTATATATACATGATATATAAAACTAAACACATGCACTTAAGCTTCCTAAAAAAGTTCTTCTTGGTATATGAAAAGAAATGTTAGAAATTTCTTTATTCTCTCTCCTGTAAATTTTATTGGCATACCATAAACAACACTAGGCTAAAAACCCCTCAGATATATGCCATCAAGTTACATCTCCTGATAGTTTTACATCAATATCTGGCAATAGAACCCAGATTTGCAGCCCTCTTTTCTCCCTTTTTTATTGTGTCTGGAACAAGATAAGTTGGGTGCCAATCTTTTAATTGTGTCAGAGTTGACATGTGAATCTAAAGCCCCCACATCAGTTTCTTGTTTCTCTGATGATTCTCCATAGCCTTTCTGTGTTCTAGCTATTTCATTATCTATTTTTCTTTTCCATAGATCTTTTTGACTTTTGTGAAAGTTTAATCTTTTTAACTACATAATCTTTCAGATCACTGAACTTTTGAGAACTAAAAGGTCTGTCTGTAAATACAAAACCATGCCGTAAATACCTTAAAACCACATTTTTCTAACAAGTGTTTATTATGACATGCAATTCACAATGCAAACATAGCTATCAGAACTTTGGTGTTTTAACACATGTATGCATTTACAACTCTGAACATACACTTAGAAAAAATTAAAAAATAAAGGTTCTCTTACTTTTAAACAGTATGAATTTAACGTTATAATTACCCAACCTGAAAATCAGGTGACGTAACTGTCTCTGGACAGGTAATTGCATAAATCTTGCCTAATTAAGATAAGGTTTTTAAATACATTTAGAAGTATATACTGGTATACTCTATAAAATACATGTACATCTACTCATATCTGCAGGAAAAATAATTAAATTTTTACTAAATTTTAATATGAATACCGATTAAGGATTATGAATTATTCTCACTAACAATACCTTACACACCTCAGTACAGATTCATTTACTGTATAAAGGGTTATATTTGCCCCATGTTATTTTCACCCTTCTACACTTTCAAACAGTTTTGTCCTGTCTAACAATCGCCCAGACACAGTTGTGATGAAAGAGAGATAATTTGAGACATTGGTCAGTCTGTAATTCGCCCGCTGACAACGAGGGCAAAAGGGGCGAAAATAAAACGGCAGCAAATATTTCCCTGTATACAGTATTCAATAAACCTGTTTAACCAAATGTAATGTATGGCAAACAATACTTTAATACTCAGCTGCATCTACCTTGGTTGATAATTTATAGTACATCTTAATGCATAAGTACTTGAAGAGACCTGGTCAAGCAAGTCACAACTGCTACAGAAGTCACATTGACTGTGCTTTGCAGAGATGTAATTAGTATCAGTTTATGCTTAGAGTGCCACAGAAATACATTTTCTCCTTTTCATCTTAATTTAATGGAGTTGATAAAATGAGGTTTTTGTAATGTGTGAAATGTTATGGGTATTAGAAATCCAGAAAAAATGCACTAACATTAACAATTCTACGAGTAGATTTATTATATTCTTACTTGAAAAAAAAATATATTAAAACCCCAGCCACTTTATAGTTATCTTATTCTTGGTTTGACATTTATGATCACAATTTAAAATGTAAAATTCATAAAAATTCTCATCTTTGAAACACATATGATACAAATTTTATCAAAATTTATTCTTAATATATTTATATCCCAACTTTATTTGACAGCACACATATTACACATGAAATAATATAATGATGAACTATAGAGCCTTGAAACACATCACTGTCTTTGTTTACTGCTCAACACTCAAATAAATCCTATTTAGACACACCCCTTTACTCCCATACTGGCTCAGGTTTTTGGAAATAGCTTTATTGAAATTCGAATATTTTTTGGTCTATTATCGGGATCAAAACTTAAAGGTTTTTATGTTCTATAAGCACATGAATATGTTTGCACAAAATAAGAGTAAAACAGCTGCCATGACCAACATTATAGTTAAAGTGCATACAAAATTTCCGCTGCACTTTTAATATTTTTAGTCTATTTCATTGGCCAAGAAAAAAATCGGACAAATCGAGAATGAAACCTAGATTAGTGCTGAGGTGTTGGAGTGCACACATGGACTGTCCCTCAGGATTTCCAAGTGAGATAAAAATACTAGCTGACTTGATTCACTAGTCCATATTTAAACTTGACCCACATAATAAACACCCAGATTAGAATCAATGCGTGTCTCTTTAAAATTGATATACATTGTAGACTAACAATAGACCCGGAACTGCGACCAAACTTAATCTCCATAGAAATCCAGGGTCCAGTGCACTCAACAGTAGAGACTAGATAATCACGGTAAAAAGCCCACACAATTTTAATCATTTTCCGCTTGTATACATTTATCATCGATGAAAAGCAGGACACCTGCAATTTTACCTCTCTGCTTCACAATTATGATATCAGACGAAAAATCGTATCTTTATTTTCAGGGGTCCCAGTGTGACGCCCCGTAATAATAATGCTTTAATTGTTTACAGATTTTGTATAGATGTGTAATACAGAAATGATCTTAAAATACTAAGGCTGCGAGAGTCTTTTTGAGTCATGGATGCTGTCTGTAACAGCTAGAGCAAGCTTTGCGAAGCTGATGAGATAGAGATGGCCTGACATGAAATACTCCCCCTGAGTACAGCCGAGATCTACGCTGATAACCGATCTAATGTAATGTCTTACTATCTGAATTAAAGATATGGGAAAACAAACAACGATGTAAAATAAGATGTTAAACTCGCTACATTTTTATGTTTACTGCATTCCATTAAACGCTTTAAAAAATCAGTTGTGGGAGCTAAAGCATTTTTATTTCACAGCACTAAAGGAAAATTTAAAGTCT
The DNA here is from genome assembly GCA_016163765.1 of Magallana hongkongensis. Classification (NCBI taxonomy): domain Eukaryota; kingdom Metazoa; phylum Mollusca; class Bivalvia; order Ostreida; family Ostreidae; genus Magallana; species Magallana hongkongensis. The sequence continues at coordinate 50,477,683 of WFKH01006014.1, forward strand.
TTTAAAATTAACTTTTGAAAGGTCTGCACAGGCAATGACCTTGACAGCATACGTTTAGACTTTTCCATAGATTCACATTTTGATCGAATTCATTTACATAAACCAGTTTCACATGTGATACTCTGTTTATTGGACACACGATAAGAGTTCAGGTACAATGAGAGTGGCTAGACCACTTCAGCTCATGACCACAAAATACTGGGTGTGGGACATGATTCGGAAGTAGTCTCACTTAAAGACGGCCCACAATAAAATCCTGGACACTAATGGACATGTCTGTAAGGATCTCAGCAGCAAACTTTATAATGCTATCATTTTCCAGTCATTTAATACAATGATTGTCCAGTGTGTCTGTTTGTGCTTTAAAACATTCTTTTACAAATAGTCATTATTGTAATTACTTAGCAATGAAGTAGAAAAAAATTGCAATGCCTTCAAGGTGCAGGCTATTATGGTAATTTTATCTGAAGCTGTCTTCATAAATATTGCTTCAGTATTGCCACGGAACCTAAAATTACATATGGCTAGCAAAATATCATTTGGATAAACAACTATACAATTAACTGAATGAATTGCTTGACAACCAGATGCATAGAAAGTTAACCAGAATTAAACCAATATATTTGGAAAATCTCAATATAACAGTATTAAAGTTAGTTAAATCCTTCTCCGAGCCATGAAGGCGCATAAGGTCGGTGCTTATTCCCGGTTTCCGTGGTCATTGACACCCCCTGGATGGGACACTGGTCAGTCCATCGCAGGTTAACTCCCAGCATATGCCAGTACCCAATTTCAGCTGGGTGGTCTGAGACAATGTAGATAAAGTGCATTGTCTAAGTGCACAAAACACACCATCAAGTGACCAGAGCTGGGTTTGAACCAGCGACCGTTGGGTTAAAGGCCTAATGCCTATGACCACTGAGCCATGTGCTCCACTGAACATAACAGTATAGCTAAAACATATATATACTCACACACCCTCCATAATTTAATAATTCAAACAATAATTAATACAGACCACCTAAGCCTTAATAACAAACAGATTCTGGGTGGGTCATTACTAAATCATACATACAGAAAAAAAAAAATTCCTCCTTAGTGAACGGGGAAAAAACCTGCAGTGTAATTATATCTGACAGAAAGAGGTCTCGTTTTCAGCAGAATTGACTAAGGGGAGTGAGAACAACACCAGTATCTGTTCTTTCACAATTTGTGCACTCTATGTGGATGATACCTCCCCGCCTCTGGGCATCTCTCTTGGTTGTTGCCTCTTCTAGTTGCTATTTTTACTTCTTATCCTTCCTGCAATTGTTTAGCAACAAATTTCCTTGTTGTGAAGGGGATAAAACACAACTACTACTCTCATACTACCAAGGCCACAACAGATCAGTCAAAAAGCTAGGATTTTAAGTGTCTCAATTATACACCAAGTCAAAAATAATGAAAAACGAGCTCTCAAGTACGTGTTTCTGACTTGATTTCCACAATGTATTATTGGTATGTTCTTATTATTTCAAACAGCTCCCCTCCTCTCCAAAAACCCATCCAGTTACAGACTGCTTAGAACCTTTTTTTAAGAATCACACATGTACACATGTATGCAAAACTTTACGATCTAAATTTTAAATAAGCCCAATCTAAATATTCCTTAATTATCAATTAAGCATTCTCAGGAGTCACTTCATACTTGTAATGATTTATATGCAATTAACTGTATACCATAAATCAATGATGACATGTTTCTATGCTACTTTTAAATCTTTCCAAATTCGGTACATTTATTTACAAGCTCATACTGTAAGAGACAAAAATCTCTCTCTCTCTCTCTCTCTGAAATAATTACTGATGTGCACTGATTTAGCCTCCTCAACTGTAATTAACCACTCCATGATCCGTTTCAGTGAAGAATCAGACACCTGGACAATTCAAGTCATCTATCCATTGAGAATGTGCTTTGATTTCATTAAGAGAATTAAACATGAATAACTTCTTTAGATTCAGTAAATAAACACATCAACAGATGTTCTATGTGAGAAAAAGCTGAACACTACATTAAGGATATTCATTGCATTCAAGGATGAAAGAAAGAGAGTGGAAAATAACACTCGTATACTGTATATCAAAATGTATTGAACATAGGTATATATATTATACATATACATATATGTATTTACAGTATAATCAGTAACGACTGAAGTTCATGATAATAAATGACCTTTTGATTTATCACCATAACAATTTTTTGACAAGCTAATTGATTGGAGATTTCATTTTCAGCTAAACACTTGCCTATCTGAGTAACAAGTCGTTTACATTTTACACATGCAGTACATATATATTAACTAGTCTGTACTTTAGGAGTGCGCTTTTACAGTTCTCGACAAGAGGGTAAATTATCCCTGCTCTAAGAAGCAGGTGCATTGTGGGTCAGTGAATATGACAGGGGGATCTGCAGAAACTGACAGTGGCCTAGATTTTCTTTTTTGCGATTTAATTGAATGGAAAAGTGCTGCAAGTTCTACAGTCAGTTACAATACAGGTTTACAGCAATGATTTTGGAAATGTAAAATCTTCGCTGAGCAGCTCAATTAAAACCAGTTCTAAGATTAAACAATGCCAGGTTTGCAAATTACAGAGACAAACATTTTCTGTATGTAAGTTCCCTTTCTTCCCTATTTGCCAATTTTTCTTTTGGGTTTGTGGAAGGGTGGTTAAAACTGTACTTTAAATTTTCTAACATTTTAATCATGACCATAACAAAATCATCTCATTTCAGAATTCTTATGTAAAGTTAATTGCTATGTACAGTTTTATTCAAGATTCAAAGTATGATTCTCTGAGATCAAACTGAGAGATTAAACAAGGGTAAATTTTATATACATGAATATGAAAAAATGTACTCTTATAAAGCACAAATGAGAATGATTATTTAAAAAGTAAATTCTCAACAACATTTTTGTTTGTTATTGATGTGCCAAGTGCTACACTGGAGACAAGTATTGGACACTGAATGATAGACACAATAGTGAATCAGAATTCTGTTGTTATAGAAATCTATACCTGTATTCGTTCTGATGCAGAAACAGTCACAAAACACCAACTACTGTGAAAAATACTGATTTGAAATACATAACACTCAAAAATGAAATAAAGATTTTGTTCAGGGAGACAAGGTTTAGAATGGGTCTCAAGAGAAATTTCATGAAGTACTACATATAAGCCTACATATTGCAAGTTTAACATGTATGTTTTTTTCATGACTTTGCAACATGCATGAAATGCATATTTGAGGAGATAAAGATTCCCGTACACTTCAAAATTCTCAATGTAAACTGAATACCAGTACAAAAAAAATTTTTTTTATCACATCCTAATTCTGCCAGATTGGCATTTTTGTAGAGATCTGAAGGAGGAACTTTTAAAATCATTAAGCCCTGACTGTAAAAACAATGGAAAGTGATTTCTTGAACTCTTGGCAATCTCCTTAATATGCAATTGACTGAGTGATAAAAGAGAGATAGAGATCTGGTAACTCACATCCTATCTTCCTTCCGCAGTTTGATTTTTACTTGGCACTTTATCAACTTTCTAGTTTACATTAAAAAAGGAGGTTATAAAATCATTCTTGCTAGAGTAAGAGAATATGCATAAATATATGTACAGACATGTACGTACCTGCATGTACAGTTCATCAATTATATGACAAAATTACCTACATGTATGCATAGTGCAGCTGTACCATCAAGCATGTAAAATAAAGTAGCTTACATAAATATTCCTTTTTCATAGCAATCTTTGTAACTGATTGATACATATATATGAATGTATTCTTTGGTGAAACTTTACAATCATCAATATCTGGTCATTGGAAACAACTCTTTCCAAACCATAGTGTTTAGCATTTATATGGCAAAAGATTAAAAAGAAAAATTAAACCAACACATTTTTTAAAATGTGTTACTTAGTAGCAGATGTTCAACATTATCAGGAGTGTGCAATAATTGGAGTATTTTTAACATAAATGTTACTCTTTGGAAACATGTTGACAGGGTACATAGCTAAGCCCAATATATGGAGTTCCAGGTGCCAAAATCACACCCCATGAATGGGTCTACCTCTCTATGAGATAGTAAGAGGAAGAGAGGGTGTTTTATTGCCATTGTACCTGATAGTGTTATACCTGCTAAATTGTGAGAAAGTGTACTATAGCCTGAAGAAAGGGAGGGGGGGGGAGGGCTAAAATGGAACACAATTCAAAACTCAGTTTTAAATCCAAGTAATTCATTAACAACAAAAAGCCTACAGGTACATTAATAAATTCAGATATCACAAAATTGTTCTTGTCATAACATTTTTTTTTCAAGTTTTATTTTCAAAATTGTCAGGTGGCACAGTAACTTATTTATCAATTATTTTATCAATAAACACTGATTCTTCTAGAAGAAGACTAAATGCAAGGTATGGAGGTGGTAAAGTACCCATACTATTTTGGTGGGGAATACCCGGTATAGCTTGGTAATACAACCTCCTTTAAATTCTAAACACTGGTAGTTATCTATATATACATGTAACTGCAGGTTTCATGTATCAATGAACACAACTGCATCTCATTGCATGAGTTTTCCTTCTTTACATGATGGGTGATAACATTCTTAAACCTAGCTTGTTAAATGGTTGTTTGCCACTCTGAAATGCTCAGGGTTCAGTTAAAATGCACACCTGCTTTGTACAAAGCTAAAGAAAAATTGGAAAAATTCCCAAGAAATCCAGTTTTTAATTTCTAATTGCAACATTATGAGGATTCTGTGGCAAATGTGTGCAACTTTTTTTCAACAAAATAAAACATTGCAGTTGAAGTGGGGAGAATAAAGGAAGTTTACTCTCAGGTTGAATACTGCTACTCATAAAAAGGCTGCCATTCATCGGCATTTACCGACCAACAAGTTGATTTCTATAATTAACTAATGTTTCCTAGCTTCTGCAACATCGGCACCAATTTCAGTGTAAACATTCCACATTTCTTTTCAAATTTTAGACCTTTCTGAACTACTGTTATAACCTCTTTGTCCATCAAAATTTGATTTGATGCCCAAACACTGATATGCAAAATATTTTACAATTAGATCTAATAAAATTTTAGTGTTCAATCTAAAATCAATCTTCATTCACAAAAAAAGTGTACACACTCATAGAAATAACGGAATATATGTCACTCATGTAATGCGAGTTCTATAATTTAATTTATGACAAAGTTCAATGTCATAAATCATATTAATATTGAATTAATAAGAACTTTACTCATAAATAAACCTTAATTGTGGGTTGCCGACTTGATGACCTCAAAGTACGGTAAGCAACATTTCTGCACATGTTACATCTCGCCAGTAACCAGTCATTGTATATCAGGTAATTATTGCAAAAGTTACCATAAATAAATATTACAAAATACCAGTATAGCATCTGCTATGCATATTATTGAATATCACTATAATCCTCATGATGTATACAAAAAAAACACATCTTTGTTTTTCTTCTACTCTTGCGCTAGTAAATTGTACTAATTATGCACATGTATGTACACTAGTAAAGTATCAAAATACCATTATGATAGTACATTGCAACAGGTATACCTGTTTTCATATTTTGGTGCAGACCACATAAAATACCATTTAAGTTTGTTTGGGTTTCCATTCTAGTGAATCAATGAATGGCATACAAGTATATATTAAACTTGATACTTACTATTGCTTGACTTCAGATCACGGTGCACCAAAGGTATAGGAGATTCTTCATGAAGGTAATGCATACCCCTTGCAATCTGAATGGCCCATTGCACCAAAATTTCTGGAGGAATTCTCCGACCACATAAAACACGATTTAACGATCCACCAGCAGCATATTCTATCACAAGACATAAATTAGGTTCTTTTAAACACACTCCTTTCAAAGAAGCAATATTTGAATGATTTAAGAGCCAAAACACCTTTGCCTCTTGTCTAACACTTTCAATTGTGGCACTAACAGGTTCATCAGGGTCATGTCTGGCTGCCTTCACAGCCACCTCTTCTCCTTTCCACAGACCCCGATACACTTTTCCAAAACCTCCAATTCCAATGACTTCCTCAAGCTGTAACTCATTGAAATCAATTTCAAATGGTCTGTCAGGGATAACTTTCTCCTCGGGAAAACTGAAGTTTAGGTTATTAGTGACAAAGTTACTGGGGAATATCCCAACACTGTTGCCAACCCGCCCTGTCCACCACCCCTCATCCCCTGAGATGTGGGAGTCATAGGACAGGACCTCAACTTGGCAACCTTTCCGTAATGTCAACTCATCCTCCCTTTTAGCTTCATAATCAAAAATAGCTGTCCAATACTTCTCATTGCTACCTTTCGTATTGTAAACATTGGTTTTTCGCGATGCCATCGAAGATGAAAGTGACAAAAATGCACTAGGCATCAGCGGATGCTCTTATCTTAACGTGGTGTCCATTCAATACAAACACCAACACGGGAGGTGTTTTGGAAACTTTGGGGTACATTAATCCATCAAGTGTTAAGTATAAGAAAGTCAAAAATACCCCAAATAGAGCCATTAACTTGCGCTAAGAATAAAATTCCAAATGAAATTAACACATTTTGAATAAGAATTCCTCACATATTGCTTCGATCACGGCGCCAATCGCCTGTTTTGTAGCAGCTTTAGCATTATCACACCATTGTCTTTCCGAGACCCAGAAAAGCCGCCATCTTATGATACTTTGACCTTGGGGGCCAAAAAAGGGTGCGGTGTTATTCATTTATATTTTAAATTCTTTTATTATATATCCATCAAAATGAAAACAAGACTTTTACAATAATATTTTTCAGTATCACCATTTGCCCAAAATTTTACTAGGAAATTTCATATAAAAAAATATTTAGCAGAACTAACGAGAGTTAAGCGAGATTTGAAATTAAAAATGGCTGCGCCCATGAAGAAGTTTGTCCCTGGTTTGTCATTTATCAAACAGAGTGTTACATTGCAAAATATTAGGAAATTTGCAGTCTCATTGCCGGTAATTTTTCTTAAAGAAAGATTTAAAATTAATGTGTCGATTAAATTAGATTGCTGTTATTGTTCAAAGTGTGAATATCAGTTAAACATGTATAACTTTTCTACAAAGACTTCAAGATTACCAAAGTGTTATCACTTTGGCATTACCTTTCAATATGTCAGAGATATAGATACCTTCTGTGGAATTGACCTAAAAACCATGAGCTAAATTCTATTTTTTAAGGTTTGCTGCCCTTGCAAGATTGTTGTGTGCAAAAACACATGCTTATTTTTACGTTTCTCTTTATAGTTTTATATATTGGCATATACACTTTACATATTATTGAAATAATTGATACATAATTATACCTATAAAATTCATAAGACATTTCAACTCTGAATTTTTGGTTTTACTTGCTTCAGAAATTCAGAAATCTACTGTACGTACTCATCAAACTGGAAGAGTAGTTTTTGTTAAATTCACACTCCAAATTTACAGTACTAACCAGACACAACCTAACACCAAATCAGACCAGACCCCAAAAGCTGACCAGGGGTATGCTCAGGGTCTGCTTTTTGAAAATTTGTGTGTCTGCATGCTCGGGGTTTGGTATGGGTTTACTCCAGGTCAGCTCTTGGGGTCAGCTTTACGGACTGAAGTGTGAAGCAGACCTTTTTTTTTCTTACCGCCTGTAAGCCCGCCCCTTATATATTCCAAATACACATGTAGAGACAATTGGTCATTTTTCAGTAGCGATTTAAGGGTCTGCTTCTGAAATCGTGGTCTGCTTTCTATGTCTGCTCTGGGTCAGCCTGGGGTTTGCTTGGGGTCAGCTCTGGCTCCTCTATATCAGACCCGAAGCAGACACAGAAAGCAGACCCGGGGTTTGGTTCGGGTCTGTTTTCTGTTGGGATGGGTTTGGTCAGTACTGTATGAGTACAAAATATCACTCTTCTTGCCTTTGTTGAGTCGATAAATTGGTTTAAAAGAATTGTTGAAAAAAGTATAACAACTTAAGTATGAAACACTTAAACAAATTGATATAAAAACTATTTCACATGGAAAATTGGAGAAATAAATGGAAGTTCAAAACCAGCACATGCAGTTTTTTTGTATGAATGAAACTAACTCTAAAACTTCTCAACCTAAATTTTTCTTTACCAGTATAGTTCTGCAGCTAATAATCATACCATATATGTATTCCCAAGTGATTTTATTCATAATTATGGAGCTTATCAATGGAATTTTACAGGCAAGGTATTGCAGCTATCAAAATGAAAATTCAACAGAGCAGCAACATGAATATGAAGAATCCACAGAGGAGTTTAAGTATGTGGAAAAGCTCCTTAATAATAAGATGATTCCGATTCCTCCTCAGCATGCAGAGTACCCAACGCCATCAGGATGGTATCCACAGGCTGGTAAATATCAAATAAAATTTACAGTAAGATTATTGAATCCAATCTGGGGCTCTCCAGGGCATACAAGGATAGAGTTTTACAATAGAAGGAAGTGAAAATTTATGGAAGTATATTAAAGAAATTCAAAGGAAAAAATATACCTATTGCTGACTATGCAGACTACCAGTGCCCAACACTATTAGACTGATTTCCCCAGGCTGATAATTACTCTCTTATATAATAAAGTTTAATTAGTACATGTGTATTTTACTGAATTAACAGAGTGAACTACACCTCAGCCTGGCATCCAGACTTGGGACCCTCTGTGTAGAATGTTTATTTATATGACATTACACTTTTCCACAGTCAGACTGTTCAACTTCACAATGACTCTAGTTTATTTAACTTTATTGTAATAACTTATTAAATAATACAAAATACAATTATTCAATAATTGTAATAATTTATTGCAAGATATGTTCTCATGTTCTGTACACCCTACAGTAGTAAACAAATGAATGGTTTATTTTTAATACATGTACATGTAAGCATATTTAAGAATTTACTTTGTGCAGTTTCATGCATAAGTACAACAAAATAAATAAAACCCAGTGTTATATATGATTGTATAAAAAAAAATTAACATTTAAGATACTTTCATGGTTTCTAATTTAAAGTACATGTACAAATACTTTTATGCTATAAATAGTTACCGCATCCAAATACCCAGTTATTTTGTTTTTAATTTTTGCAATAAAGTACCAAGGGAAACAACTGGGAACACTCTAAGAGGTTGAATAATCAAAATATCCCTTTCTTTGCAGTGGAAGCCAGTAAACTACCATATTTTGTTCATAGGAATAAGTTCCATAACATGCCAGTATATCTTCTTAAGAAAGGACCACTGGAGCGCACAAAAATTCTTAAAGTAGATGGAGATATTCAGGTAACTTTAAAACCTGTGCTTTGTAAAGTTTTTGAAAGACAATTCTGGTAATATATTTGTTCCATTTAGGTAACTAACAGCTTTATCTCCCTTTACTTGAAACAGAGACATAAATAACAGAAATTGGCAACCCCGCCATTAGCGTGTTTTGTTGTTGAAAAATGGTACGGGACCAACCTTACTTTGAGAACTACATTTTAGTAAACAGAGATAATGATCTTAAACCAAAAGTATATGGTTTTAATGAAAAGTGTGCATAGGTTTTAGACATTTTTGAAACAAAAAATTGAAAAATAAGATTAATATATAGAAAATATATTGGCCAGCTATAAAACATTGGCGAAATCTCGGACGACGGGTAGCCAACTGCCTCCTAAAACTCCTCTTTTAATATTGTTTATATGACATAAACTCATGAAAATATAATATTTTGAATGTTTTGGTAATAGGTTTTAGCTGTTTATATTTCGATATAATTGTTTATTAGAAAGATATACTGATTTAAACTTAGAACACTTTACAATAGGGACCGCGAGATTTCGATCAGTTGCCAATCTCTGTTATTTATGTCTCTGCTTGAAACAAGAAAAGGGGGCTGCTTGCACCATGCTCTGTATTTATGAATCAGTATTCATTCACACATGACAAGATGGTAGACAATTATGAAGGTAGTTGAAAGACATTGTTGCAATAAAAAAAATTCACCACAAAGTATTATTGTGTCAAAATACATGTACATATGCATGTACCATAAATGTTATTCCATAAAAATGTCTGATTTTGCCATTTTTTTTTTAATTCCAGCTTTTTTGTGAGGATCTAAAGAAATTCTTATCTTTAAAATATCCTTCCAAGATACACTACACTCATATCAATGAAATCAACAACAAAGTACTTGTCCGGGGAGATTATGTTGGTGAAGTGGTGGAGTTCCTTAAAGAGAAGGGATTTTAATGCATTAAAATCTGTATATTTGTATGCAAGTGTGATATATGGACAGTAATAAAGGAATAGTTTACACAGTTATGAACCTTTATATTTGACTTAAAGTAAAACAGTGTAGATGGGTTCATATTGACATCATTAAAGCTGAACACCACTCATAAATAGGCATTTATAGTCACACAGTTATATACCGTAAACCCTTTGATTTCGTTACACCCGATTGCACACCTGAAACTCGTGGCCGACGTGTTGTTCCTTTTGTGGTCCTAGATTTGTGCATTTATTTCTTGTTTTATGCACATTTTCTGTTTTTCTGTTTGTAAATAGTGCATTAACCTGTATATTAGATGTTAGTATTGTCCTGGCTTGGGGAAAGTGTGTAAAATTTGATAATTTCATTGCAACCGAGTAACAGGGCAATGTTAGATGTACGGCCACACAGGTGAGAACTCTACAGCCAAATACTTTGAACTGTTAAGAGGTCTGCAGCTTATATAGGGGTTGTAGGGATAGCGGCAATGAAAGAGAAATATGGTGGACAATACCTTTTACTAGAAGTATTCAGCTTTAAGAAGTCTTGTACGCACCTTTAAATTTATACCAAGAGGTAAAGGACCCGAGAAAATGTCCAGACCTTGAGTCAGTGTCTGATGGTGCAAAGGGTATAGGCAAAGTCAGGATGCCTCACTATATTGAAGGTGTCATTCCAAAAATTTAGAATCAACACTACAGTGTACAAAGCTTTGGCATTTCTAATGCAGTGGTTTGGAGAAGTTTTTTCAATCCACCCACTCTTTTTTTCTTATATTTTTAAAATTCTCTCCCTTTAAAAAAAGACGTAGATCACTATTTTAACAAAATTTCCTTCACCTTACAATAAATTATGCAAAGTTTGTTTAAATGGCCCAATAGTTCCAACAAAAAATTAAAATTGAGAAAAGTTTACAGACAGATGGAGATGCTTGACAAAAGGTGATGAACCTTCAGCTCAGGTGAGCTAAAAAGTTAGAAAAATAAAACTAAACATGAACAATTTCCTTAATTGTTATATGGCAGATGTGATGCTTAGGTACATGTACGAAGAGTTGTGATTGGATTTCACGTTAACAGTTTTGGACGCATGTACTGTGGTTTCATCAATATTTGGTAAGCACCAATTTTAAATTGGATTCATGACAAAATATTTTATTGTCAAATCTATTGCCCACAATTTATTATCCTCAAAACTGCCAATTTTACTAAAATAAAATTCACAAAAATTGATGTCCACAAATATTAATGATACCACGGTAAACCACATTTTAGAAAGCAAGGCGTGTAAAATCTAACTTGATTTTATTTGGAACAGCACTCATAGTGATATAATCATTGCAAAACAGCTAACTTAAACAATAGAAAATAAAATAAAATCACGGGTGTAAATGGATTTATGACAATAAATTAACACTGAATGGCTTAACATAACAAAAGCATGCTTACACCAACAATTTGATAAAGCCTAGTTCAACCATTTACAGGCAATATGTTGTTTGTTCCACATCAATAAAACAATACATACTGTAAATAAACACACATACACACACAAACAATTCTCTGAAATCACCACCTTTTATAAGAGATAACCTCAGAATGGTGCAGATTTTGGAAGTTCACAAATTTTCTTCCACAAATTTGCCAGGTAATGGCTTCACATTATCACAATAAAACTCTCATACATGACTCACAATAAAACTCTCATACACGACATAGAATTGGTTTTTTGATTTCTTCAATTGAACAAAATCTAAATACACACACACAAAAAAAAGCATAGTATAAGCAAGTGTGCAAATATTGCAAGTAAATTGTGGAGAATGTTCATGTTACTATACACATTTCATTCCATTAACAAGTTGTGTATTAATAACATTGGGACAAGCATTAGGCCTACCAGTTCATGATATGAGGATTGAGTTTCAACTTTGAATCATTTGATTTCTAATTCTAAATTGGAAAAACAACTCTATTGAAGCCAAAATTGTATTCAATGATTGTAAATACAATTTGAACATAAGTGTACTGGTATATACAAGTCTGTATTTAATCAAGTAAATTTTAATCAAAATGTAAAGTACATGTACACTCCACACGCGGAGCAAAATCTGTGCAAAAACTGGCAAATTCTTGGCTGATAAGCAAAGCATAAATAGAAATAAATGGATAATCTCTCTTGGAATGATTATACTGACTGAAGAACTGTTTGGAATACATATAAACAGTAGAAATCATTTCGAAGTATCATAGTACATATCACTATCCTCATTTCACACATAAACGTTTTTTTCAAATGTACTACTCTAGGGTATATAATGAATAGAATAAATATTGTTTCAAATAAATTAAACATTCAAAATAAAAAAAAAAATCATTGATACATGTATAATTGGTACACAGTCTATAAATAAGTTTAAACCCTGAGAAATCTATTTATATCAACTCTGAAGGTTTTATATACCCCTTCCCGGCTCTATTGCAGGGCATATTGATAAAGTTCGGCAAAGTTTTAGTTGGTGGACAACTAAATGCTGTAGATTAAAAAATGGCTCTTAATATGCCATACTGTAAATTCCTTATTTTGCGCTAGTACTTAATTCCGCGATTCCGCTGTTTTGCATCAAATAGCGAGAATATTAAATCACAAACACCAAATTTTTTTTGCGATTATTTCATATAGCTCAAAACTGTCTGAAAAACAAAAGCGAGGACTGCTTCTCATGGTTTTACACCGATATTAATTCCTCACATTTTATAAGGAATTTACAGTATTTACCAAACTATGTCAGTTTGTATTGCCATAGAGCAGTACTGCAGTTACCATGAAAGGGTCTATTGCTCCAATGTTTACATGCATGTAAAGTGTACTAAGGTATATTTCCCTAAAGGGTTACTTACTTTGTATTAAATCTGCTAAAGTAAAAAGAGTAATCAAAAAAAACATTTTGATCATAGCAGTCTTAAAGATACATGTATACACATGTATATATATTTTTAAATTCATAGTTAACTTCAAACAGATTTCTTATACACAGTTGGAAAAATATCACAAAATATTCTTAGACTTTTTAACCCATATGAGAATCAAAAAGTTACAAATTTGATATATTTGTACTGAAAAATATTGTCTTTCTTACATCATAAACGCTCAATTAAAGAAATATCACAACATTTTCCAGTGAAATTTTCTATCACTTTCTAACCAATGATACTAAGTACCCTTCAAAATCTTCACAAATGTAACAAACAACATTTAAAAATTGGGTTGGCACAAACAATATTGAGATTATGCCTCCATGATAAAACATGTGATTAGTAAATAAAAAAATTTTAAGTTACTTTGGTCTTAAAAGAGGTATTGCATTCCTACCATCTCTGGCTTACCCCAAGAGGTACAGTATTTGTATTTTACATAAAATTTAAATATAACAAGTACTTGACTTGATATGGATATGTTTATAAAATAACTAATATAATTACTGTTATTTCTATATAAAGGAAAACCAAATGAATAATTCATGTATTACAAAAATAAGTATACAATGTACCGGTAAAATACACCAATTCTGCTCTCTGGTTCTAAGAATACATTAAACCTATGGGGTAAATTTAGTACACAGAAACATTGTAATAACGGACTTTTAGCCATAAGCAATGTTAGCACTTTATAATGAGCATCAATATATTTCAACTGATCTACAAAATGTTTATAGAAAGCATGGACACAACCGTTAATGTATAGTGTCCCATTTCAAAATAAGAGACAGTGTTCCTTTTCTCTTTCCATCTCAGTCTACTGCTAATAATTTAATACAGTGTGCAACTACCTAATATTGGTAACAACAATTTATAACGGTATATGCATCTACCTATCAAATAACAATGGTAAAAAAACTGTATAAAAACTAAAGGAAAAGTTAGTCTAAACATAAAAAACACTGAGTCTCCTCTTCTATGTTCCATTCTCACTATTGGTTGCCAGTTGTCTTTCCTTTTGTTCAATCATCTCGATGATCTCGGTTGCGTTTCTCTTCCTGGCACAGTCCAGTGCCGTGTTTCCAAACATGTCCTCCAACATCCAGCTGACACCACTGTCCAACAGGAAGTGAACGGAGCGTTTAGATCCCGTATCAACCGCCTAGGGAGAAAATTCACTTTGTTACAATCATACACAAATGAAAAAAAAAGTAAGCAAACTCAAATACCTAATACTCTCATGTTACTTACACAGACCATCAAATAATTCAATAGAGGGGCAAAACTTCAAGGAGTCATTCAGAATATATACTGCAAATATTTTCATCCAAATGAGCATTAGCAACAAAGCCTCATGAAATTTTGTTGAGGGTGTATGAGGAGTTGCCCTGACAAGAAAATTCTACATTCAAAAAAGACATTACATTCACATAAAACTGAATCAGAATTTCCTGTGAATATGCAAACCTTCCACTGCTTGGAGCCTGGGGTATAATTATAAACAAAATTTCCACCACATGTTTATATTCATGTTTACAGTATGGCCTATATCTTACAAATTTAAAATTTACAAAAATCTTGAACAAAATTTCAATTTCAAGTCTCAGCTTGTTATTAGTCTTTATTTATCATTCTCAGTCTTAAAATAACAGATGCCAAAATAGAGGGCTAAATTAAAGATACATGTACATGTAAAAATCACAAAAACTTCACTGGTTAAACTTATATACCAAAACTAGACACTAAAATCAATGTTTCTGAAGGATTATATTCATCATTTTCTTTCAAACCTCCTTTAAACAGAACTTACAACATGCAGTGCTGTGCGTTTGTCGTAGTCACATTCATTCAAGTTGGCCCCGGCAGCTCTGTAGGCCTGTAAAGTCTCTATCTCTTCAGTGGCTGCAGCACTGAAAGGAAAATATCACATACATGTAGCAACAGAATTCACCCCATTTTACTTATCTTTACACTTATATCTGTCAGTGTATACTTCAGTTCAGCAATAGTTGCTAGTTGCTCAAAACCGAAAGTATATTTTATTTCAAAGTCAGATTAACTTTCAGTTTGAGTGGCCTCATGATATACAGACAAGCTATTTTTTACGTAATAAAGGCTAATGTTATTTGCTATTAAAAATTTGACAAGGGTAGCAATTCAACTGGATTTCAACATTATTCGAAATGAAGAATATCCTTATATTAAAAATATTGATTTTGCTTTTTCAAAAATGTACAGTTATTAATTTTATGCATGACATACAATGAATTAAATCTTATGTTAGTGTTCATACCAGCAGAGCTCCATGGCTAACACTATAGGTTTTATAGTTAGTATTGCCCCTGTTTGCACCATAAGTCTTATGATGCTGTGGTGTTTCCCCATCACTGCATCCTGTAGAGGTGTGATTCCGTTACAGTCCTTTAGATGTACTGAGGCTCCCTGGTGGAGTAAGTACTGTACTGTAGACACGTGACCCTCTCTGCATGCTACATGTAATGCTGTACGTCCATCCTGATTGTGTGAGGACAAGTTACCTCCCTTTAAAACAAAAAAAGAATACGTTAACACATTTCAAATATTTTTTTTTTTAAATGATTTGAGCATTGAAATCACATAGCTTTTTAACTCACTAGGGTTCTGAGTTTCTCCAGGGCTTGGTTATCACCAGTCTGGGCTGCTGCACACATTAAACTGGGATACAGGGCATCTCTCAACTTCTTTATCTCCTATAACATAAGATTTTTACTCTGTTACAGTACATAGTTGTTGCTCTAGTGTTAATAGTTATACATGTAATAGAATAGAGCAAGAAGCAGTAGGTTGAAGACAAATTTTAATGGGTAGGTCTTTAGTTATGGTATTTAGCGAAAAGCTATTTTGAATTTTTTCAATTTCACAAACATAAGTAAATTCTAAGCATATCTCTCCTCATAACATGTAGTGAACTGTTGTTAATCATTTCAACAGTACATCTGTACTTAAGTTTACATTATAGTGTTACTTGCTACATTTAACTAGATGTAGTCTTCTGTACCTCAGTACTGCTAACACTTAGTGTTCGTGCCACACTCTCAATCAACTCAAAGTCCAGAATTGTGATATTCTCTTTAGCTACCACAGTCATTTCTCCTCGTAAGTTCCTTTTCATAAACTGCAATGTTAAGAAGTATAATTAGGAGATTATTTAAGTAATGAAGTAATATCTCTTCCTCTGAAACTTGTAAAGAAAAAATACTATAATATCTAATGCTTACCTTGCGTTTTTTTTCCAGTGTCCACGTCTCCTTGCTAAGGACATAACTCAGTTTGGTGAGGGCAGCTTCTGGGGTCATATCTCCACCACAGATGACCCCAGCATCCTCCAAAGCCTAACAAATTCAACAGAATAGTAATTTGAATACATATACATAATATATATCGGTTATCAAGTTAGCAATGCAGAGATATAACAGTGATTAACTATTATGTACTCTTATTGCATGAATACATGATTGTACATACATGTATTTTTGCACAAAGAAACAAGAAAAAATTTTCATATACAAACATTGTGCTTGAAATCTACTGCTGTTGTATAAACTTACACAACTCTTTAGTGAGTCTGACATGCAAATGATATTTATGGGTAGCTTCCATTACTTTTCCTGTGGCATATAGGGCATATCATACCTTTCCTGTGGCATAAGGCCTATCACACCTTTTTCATGGCATAAGGCCTATCATACCTTTCCTGTGGCATAAGATGTCATGACACAGCCTTTAGTACACTGAGTGATGTTGATGATAATTACTCCAATGTTGGAAGCCTCTTTGAGGACATTAAGTAGGTCAGGTCGATTATCTGGGGCATTTCCTGATCCATAGGTCTGTAGGACAACTCCCTGCATTGGAGGCTGAAGGAATGCTCGAACCTAGAGAAGGTCAATGCAAGTTAAAGAGATTGTGATTTCTGTCAAATTTTACAAAGCAATATTGTGCACATTACATGGCAGGTCAGTTAAAAGAGAAAACATTTGCCTGACTGTGATGGTGAGAAATATAAAGCAATTTATCTTAAATTGTATCACAAATGCATTTAAATCTTTATAATTCCACATGTTTCCTTAGCCTTATGAATTTTATATACATAAGCTACATACAGTCTGAGTTGTAATGCCGGGAAACATACGCAGCAGTCCCACGTTCTGACACATGTTGGTGTGGACCCGGAACTTCTCCGTCCCTGTCGCCCTGAACACTGCAGACCAGTCCACTGCAAAAATAAACAGTATTTTCTTTGTTTGACAAGTACTTGCGATAGTTAATCCCGTAGTCAATGACATACAAATACATTACTTATGTTATAGTTAAATCAGGTAACTTAGGTCAAATTTGTGTGGATTTATAAATTTTATGTTGCTTAACAAGAGGTGCAAATGTACATAATTTAACTATGGATAAAAAAAAAGGCACTAGTTGGTTCTACATTTCAAAATAAATTTACAGTGAAAATATCAAACTTGATTCTGAAAGGATCAACTCAGTCTGTTCCTTAAGATGCACATTACCATGGATACGAATCTCTAAAGTAGCAATGGGTGGAAGATTTGGAGAAATAAAAGCAGAGAAGCTTCCAGCGTCATTCTTTATTGTTCTGTTTCCTCGCAAAATCTTGTTGTCAAAACACACCAACACCTACAAGAAATCAAAAGCACTGAGTGTACCGAAAGACTTTAAGAGAGACATGTGTCAGCCTAAACATCAATCCCTTCTTGGGATCAAAGCCAGTGGATTCCTATAGACCCTTACTTGCTTCAATATTATACAATTATTGCTAATTTGGAGGTTAATATGATGATTTAGCTACCCGAGAAGTACAATATTCATCGAGCCAGAAGGGCAAAGTGAATATTGTACTTTGAAGGTAGCTAAATCATCATATTGATTGAAAAAATAGCAATAATTGTTTTATTATATGATTAAGTGACAAATTGATACAGACATATTAAACTGAGTTTTATCAAGTGAGGAAAACCTCATCATTTTTACTGGTAGTTTGAAGTCATAGCCAAACACATTGAGAAATGCAAAATTTCATTGGACAACAGGAATGATGATAATATATCGTAGCATTTTGGAAACTCTCAATTTATTTTAAGTGCAATGTTGAAAAAAATCAAATGTTGTATTCACCTGGTAGGTCACGTGCAGGTGAATATTACATGTATTTTTTATTTTTTCTAGAATGTTGAATTTCAGCCAATCAGAAAGCTAGGAATTAATCAATCATATAATAATGCTGTCAAATAGGGAATACATGCTACCAATGTACATAATCAGTCACTAATCTATATACTGAGCTTCAATATTGCAATACATTGTGATAAACGGAAGTAGAAAGTCCTAATTTTCAAACTAATAATACACATATGTTCGACATGATGTCAGATTACTGTAGATTCCTTTATGTTACTAGTACTTAATTCTGCAATTCCACTTCATCAAATTTACAGAATTTAAATTTGCGAATGCCAAACTTTATTTAAATATAGTTTCATATTGTTCAAAACTGTAAAAGCAATATTTTAAAATATGCAAGGGATGCTTCTTGCAATTTTAAAAGAATATCAATTCCTTGCTTTTAATTAGGAATTTACAGTACCTCTGGTATATTGTACAATCCTGCCATGATGAGAGAGGATAAAAAGTTGTCTCTTCCATCACTCCGGACTTCAAATATTGGAATCTACAAAACAAACACATTCAACATGCCAGTAATTGTTAAAATCTCACAAAAAGTCAAAGCTAAAAATTCCTTAGAACCTCCATGATTTTAGATTTATGCAAGAATCTCATGGAAACATGTTTTTTCCTTGAAAGCTGTTGGAGGCATTTTAGGGAACAAAAAAATATACAGTAATTTGAATCTTGTACACAAATCATATTTTTTTATATTAAAGCAAAAATAAGAAACTAATAATATTTAGTTAATACTCAGTGCAGCACAACATCAGGTCAAATGAAGCTGCATAGATTATATTTTTTTGCCATATTAAATCGGGAAATACCTTATTATAAGTTAAAATACAAATACTGAGTTATTCCCCTTTTTCAAATCTTGCCATAAATATTAAAATAAAATACCGGTACCTTCCCGCAGAATTTATTTTTTTTTGCCTGATAAACTAAAGATTATTTTGGTTTTGGTCTTATTAAAACTTTTTTTGTAGCTTCTCTCATCCATTTAATTACTTGTGATCCTGTCAGTATGATAGTCTTTCCAAGATTCTCGCACATGAAGGACAAAGCGGATGCTGTGTAGGCCATGGTGTCTGTCCCATGTAGTACCACAAACCCATCATAATGGTCATAATGCTCCTGAAATTAAGTCTCTGAGTCAATCAATTAGTTCAATGGGATATGTTGATGGAATGTTGGCAATCACATATATATATATATATATATATATATATATATATATATATATATATATATATATATATATGATGACACAAAGATGTGTTTTGGCAACTGTGGGTGAATACTCTATCAACATGTGAATATTTTAATCCAGACGTTTCTTTATCCCATTGAATAGAATATTTTATAAACACTGTAAATCTGCTTTTAACATTGTTTTGACTAATAAAAAAAACCCCCCAAAAACAACAACAACAACAACAACCAAAAACAATGCATACCATCTTTTACTGGTATATGACAATATATATGCAGACTATGTACTGTACAAGTAAATTGCATGTACACAAATTTTGCAGTGAAGAAACAATAGATTTGGGAGTGAAATTTATGATGTCAGATGAGGATGACAGATGATAGTAAGGATGATGATGATGATGAAGATGATGATGATGAATTTCTGACTTACAAATAGGTCTGTGGCGATGTGTCCCCAGTCTGTCATCATCATGTTACTCGAGTCCAATAGAGGTTTGTATTCCATAATTTTGTACATCACTCTTCTCCCCTTTTGATGACTGCAATTAAATACTTGCAATAAATGTGTGGCCTTTTTTGATTTTCTGATGTAGAAAATGTATCAAGATTAAAACCACATTTACTGTAATGACAATTTAGGTGTCTTGCTATTGTGAAAAACCAAATACAATGGAATAACAGACATAAATTGATGAGGAGATACAGGTATCAGGTATACTAGATGACACTGATAGAGAAAAAATGGTTGAAGGGTTAAAATCAATAGCTTAAATGACAATACTAAGGCAGATACTTGGTATACACTCTCTCTCTCTTTCTTTCTCTCTCTCTCTCTCTCACACCACATACACAAGAGGCCCATGGACCTAAATGATACCTGATTTTGATACCACTCTTACTTTATAGCTGCAATATGAGAACATCTGCAACTTTCAAAAATATTGTTAGAACACATTCTGTACAAGCATAACAAAGGCAAGCTTATTGTATCCCAAGTCAGTAACTATTTCATGTAAGTTTATGACACCTGAATGTCTAGTTCACCTGAATGTCTAGTTCACCTGTATGTCTATCACATTTGTACGTTAATGACACCTGTATGTCAAGTTCACCTGTATGTCTAACACACCTGTATGTCTATCACATTTGTACGTTAATGACACCTGTATGTCAAGTTCACCTGTATGTCTAACACACTTGTATGTCTATCAAACTTATGATACCTGTATGTCTATCACATTTGTAAGTTTATGACACCTGCATGTCTAGATCACCTGTATGTCTAACACACCTGCATGACTATTATACTTGTATATATAGCACACAGCATGTCTATATGTCTATCATACCAGGCAGACTATCACATCTATTAGATTATGACACCTGTATGTCATCTTACCTGTATATCTATTACACATACATATCTAACACATGTATATACATATATCACATTTGCATTTCTAGCAGATAATATGCCTCTCATATTTGAAAGTCTATCACATTTGTATATTTAAACCACCAGTATTTTACTCATACCTGTATGTTTATGATACCTGTGTGTCTATTGCATCTGTATGTTTTATACACCTCTCGTTTAAAGTACCTGAATGTCTATAAACTGTAAAGCACACTTGATGCCTATCACATTTGCATCTCTAACACATGTGTATGACTAACACACAGAACAGCAAGCATATCATATCTGTATGTTTATCACACCTGTATGTATATAACAATTTGTGTCTATCAAACCTTTGTATACTGTATGTTTAACACATCCTGTATGTTTAGGACACATTTTAGCTATTATAACTGAATTTATGTTTATCACACCTGTATGTTTAAAGCATGGATGTCTGTATTGGTTAAACACAGTTCAATATCTATCATACCTGTATGTCTATAACAGCAACTGAATGCCTATCACACCAGTATGTCTATTACACCTGTATGTCTATAACACCTGTACAGCAACTGAATGTATATCACACTTGTTTGTCAGTGTCTATTACATCATATAACAACCTGTCTCATTATAATTAGGTTAATTTTGTTGGGGGGTTTTTTTTGTTACAAAAAATTTAAGAGTAACACAACATAAACGAATTTGCACTGTTTGTCTCGCACGCCTCAGACAATTTAAGATAATAAATTAACCCACCAGTAAAATGAAGTTGAAGGCTTACAGAAACATCAAAGCCAATAGTCAAATGAACACACAAAAAAGACTTTTCATAAAAAAGGACCAATACATGTACTTCAATGTCCAAAAGAAATAAAAAGTAAACTGTAAACAGGTCATACTATTAGTGAAACAGTTCAACAGTTTTAACAGTAAATATCATGTGTCATATAAACTGACAATTGTATAAATTGTATACACAAGAAATATCAATATATGCAGAAGTAAAACAACCATCAACATATATTTTGTCAACTTACCTTGATCTCACTCCCATAAATTCTTTGGGTCTGTTTTCGAACAAATTATTCTCAAATTAAGTTTTAGTATACCAGTATTTAATATATTAAACATAACCATGTTGTGTTAGTAATATATTCATGTACCACAAATACACAAGATTATAAACCAAAATTTAACACATTATATGAACATACAGCAATTTTGGTCAAATTATATTTAAAATGTAGTAAATTTGTGAATTTGAGAAACATTTTTTTTTTCTAATCCATCTAACTCCAACTGTTTGAAAATTATTTCAAAAGGTTTCATAATCAAGCAAGGCATATGAATGATGATATTTCTCACTAGAATAACAGGAAAGTTACCGGGTTCTGTAATGAAGGATCATCAGTGTTTTAGTTTTTTTATATGTACATTAGTCTAGTCAATCTATCAAAATTTTGGCCAAACCTCAAGAAAATTGCTACAAAGCTTATTACCATTGAAAACAAAGGTATTTATATGTACAAGTTTTATGTTAAAAATATACATTTCTAAAATTTGCGGAAAATAGATTTTTGGGGGTTAAAAACTGGGTTATCATTGAAAAATCGCTGAAATCTGGAAAAATTTAAAAACTACATTAAATAACTAGGTATCAATTTTTACTGATCTAAAATAAAAGGATTGAATATGTAAAAATAATTTAAAAACTTGACAACAAATATTGAAGGATTTTTTGGGGTTAAAAATAGGATTTTCAAAGAAAAATCGCTGAAATCTGGAAAAAATTAATAACTACATTAAACAACTAGGTATCAATTTATACTGATCTAAAAAGAATGGATTAAATATGTACAACTGATTTAAAAACTTTGACAACAAATATTGAAGGATTTTTTTTGGTTAAAAATAGGATTTTCAAAGAAAAATTGGGGAAATCTGGAAAAATTTCATAACTTAATTGAATCAAATAGGTATCATTTTATGCTGGACTAAAAGAAAGGATTGAATACGTGCAACCGATTATACAACTTTTACAAAATATAGAAAAGGAATTTTGGGGAGAAAAATCGGGTTTTCATTTTAAAAATCGCTGAAATTTGACAAAATTTCATAACTGAATAAAATCAAATGGTTGTCAATTTCTTATGATCTTAAATGAAAGGGTTGAAGATGTTCAAATGATTTAAAACTTTGACAACAAATATTGAAGGAATTTTGGGGTAAAAATAGGGGTTTAATTGAAAAATCGCCGAAATTTGAAAACATGTAAAGGAGCATGGTCACGATTTGGGCTATTTTTTCCCATTTCAATGGATACTAGTAATATGCATAACAAAGCTACATTATGTGTTCCAAACTGTCAACCAAAATTTGAATGTCAGTCGTCATGGTTTTAGTGAGACTCAGTGTAAACAGTAGTTTACAGTTCGGTTGCGAAAAATAAATTGTAAAATAGTAGAAATTGCATAATTATGTGCTTAGTAAACAAACAAACAGGAAAAAAATGATCTAAATAAAGTGTTTACCACTATGCAGTAAACAAAAACATGGCACGAGCTTTGTTTCCAAAACTAAGAATTGCAAGCCTGTATCTCGTTTACAAGTGGACAGCTCACATTCAAATATCGGATGCACATTAGTATTCCTTTATTAAGCATTATTAGCAATAAATAATAAGAACTAGATGCTGTCATTAGACAGTAATACCCGCACCAAGTGTTTGCCCCTAAATAACACTGTTTTGTACCAGTTTTAGTAAAAACGAAGGCCACGTGCACATAATACACCATCAACGGAACCCACGGGTTTTCTATCCGTTACACTGCAGTGTAACTGATAGAAAACCTGTGGGTTCCGACGATGATAATACACATGAGCGGCCCTTTATGTACAATTTGTGGTTAAACTGTTTGCATGTGAATTTTCAGTTAATCAATAATCTTTTCATTTCATTTCATAGAAAGTATGGTCTATATAATTATTACAAACAAAATTAAATTATGCCCCCTTCCCTCGGCGGTTGCCGGCTTAATTTAGATTTGCTTCTAGGTGCCAACATCATCGCGTGCACAGATTTAGAGAAGGGATTGGAGTGGAGGGGGGGGGGGGGTCCA
>WFKH01006014.1:50518437-50538107 GCA_016163765.1 Magallana hongkongensis
AATTGATTTAAAAATGATTCAAAGGTAGATGAAAATTTAAACAATAAAATGTTTTCTTTGGCGTTTCGTTCGGGCTATGAATGTACCTAGCATCACAGAAAAAAAATATATATCGCGTTAACCAGGCACGTAGCATCGTGGTAGGGGGGAGCAGACTTATCCGTAAACTTTACGAGCAAAAAAAAAAAAAGAAAAAAAAGAAAAAAAAACATTTTTCACAAATCCTCAAACTTCTAATCCAAAAGGGGGGGGGGGGGGGGGGGGGGGGGGGGGGTGGAGGAGCTAAGTAGCCAAGCAATTTTGTTAATTTCAATATAATTTTTATACCTGCTCCTAAAACGTGGGGGGAGGGCAACACCTCCAAAATTCAATTTTATATATGTAAAAAAGAAAATTGTGTGTTGCAATAAAAAGAGGGCACCCCCTCCCCGATGCTACGTGCCTGCTAGTTACACGCGAATTATGTATTTTTTCTGCAATGCTAGCTACACATGTTCCTTCATACCCGCGTGATGCACAAAGAAAGCATTTTATTGTTTAAATGAAGGTAGCTAGTTGGTCTTTCGTAGATTCCCGCACAAAAAGGACAAAGCAGAAGCTGTGTAAGCCATGGTGTCTGTCCCATGTAGTATCACAAACCTGTCATATAATAGTCATAATGCTCCTGAAATTTAACTTCTCTTAGGGTATGTCATTTATTAAACAATCGGAACATGACTTACCTTTCAGTGCAAACACAATTTTGAGACGGTGACCATATAAATTTAGTTTTTTCGTAGTACTTAACGGAATTTAAGATAAAATATATTTTAAAGGACTGGGCGTTGACCTCACCTTTGACTCGGAAAAACTGAAAACTGAGATTTTTTTTCGGTTTTGGATGTTGAATAATCAAATTTTTAAACTTACAAAAAGTTCGGAGGCAATTTTGTTCAATATTATACCCATTGATTCTCATATCTACCTTAAACCGTCAAGCTGCTACCCTCCCAATACCTTGGAGGTGCTCTACCCAAATTCGACGAATCTGTTCTCTGAAGAACAGAGCAAGACATTGAAATGATGCCATATGTGTGTTCAAGGCTAAGAGCAGGCAATTTATGAGATAAACACAAAACACAGAGAGACCTTTTTGCAATACAAAGAAAAAAGACAATTAATAGTACCCCGTCCAAGAACTAAGAAATTTAAGAAACTATCCATTCTTTATATATACTAACGAAATTTTATGCAAGTACAGTACTGACACGGACAGATTTACTATAGTATTAGTTCCATTATGGGTCACAACTACAAAAATACACGTATTGTCGCACAGACAAGTGCATTTATCTCATCAGCTGTAAGGTTTGCTCAAAACAATAAGCTTTAGAAACAAAAGACCTCCGGAAAAACAACCACCGTTCCACCATACAGACAAAATTTTTTTTAAAAATATCAGAGTCCGACGGGATTGAAGGAGAATCAGCTGTTTCTTATGTGTAAG
Source organism: Magallana hongkongensis (assembly GCA_016163765.1). NCBI lineage: Eukaryota > Metazoa > Mollusca > Bivalvia > Ostreida > Ostreidae > Magallana > Magallana hongkongensis. The sequence continues at coordinate 50,519,924 of WFKH01006014.1, forward strand.
GTTCTGATCGACAATGATGATTTAGTATTTTTGATAACTTTTTGGTTAAATTTATTTTTAAATTTTTTACTTTATCTTTGTCCTCGAGGTTATTCTATTGCTTTTCTCTATAACTACTCTACCTAATTTCTTGTTCGAAACGATAATTATGGTCTTATACTGCAAAACATGTACCTTTTGCCTCAACTGCAAAAAGGGTGCGCTACGGCCGTGCAATCCAATCGTTCTGTATGGCTCTGAGGTCTGGTTCAGATGTAGTCAGCAATGATGTTGGCAATGTCGGACACGTTTGTGAACCATGGTCCTGAGATGCTTAAGCTTCTGTCGTGTCTGCCATCGCTCAGATTTATTTGGTGTATTGAATAAACGAAAACACTGACATCCTGGAGTTAAACAAGTTACTATTATCAATAGTCGGTAGACATTCTTATCTCTAAAGCGAGGTCTAGGACAAAGGTTTTTAAGGATACGTAATGATCTTGATAATAAATGTGCTTTACCTGGGCTAAAATAAGCAAAGTTTCTACTCTTTCCATCTCCAAGTTCAGACTTTTTTGAATATAGTAACTAGCAAAAATATTGAATTGTAGCAATTGTTATCAATAAAAGAACTTGTTTGAACCTTTTGTGCGAAGTTATTTTTTACCATCTTTGTCTTTTCCTAATACACACATGATTTAATTAGCAAAATGTACGACATAAGACAATTTTCTGAACTATTTTTTAATACCTAAATCAATAAAATTGACATGTGTTCCACCTTCACAAAATTAACACAATAATTTTTACAGCAATTTATACCACCTACATTAACCATTTAAATCTCAGAATTTCCCCTTATCTCAAAATTTCGAGCGAAATTATCCCTTTCACCTTAATATATCCGGCATACGGATAAATATGTCACCTTGTTCTTAAGAAATTTGATTTAAAATATAAATCATGCATTTTCATTCCTTACATAGATGTACAAATACTATTACTGGAAACGGAAAACGCGATAGAATAAACGGAGAAAACAGATGAATTAAACGATAAACCTGATAAGATTCACAAACGATAGGGGAGGATGAACGTACAATAGAATCGTAAACACGCCCGTTCTTTTGTTCACCTTGATGATAGTAATACTTCCATATCTTAAGAGGGCTCGATGGTCGTGGCCATTTTTAAACGGTATTGATCTCCTTTAGAAGAAGAGCTCTATATAACAGTATAAGAAATACCCAAATTTTAAAGGTAAAATATATGGACTTTTTCTTTACTAAATAATTATTTATAGCTAAACAAATTATATCTGAAATTTTTAGTTAGATCCAATGGTCAATTTGTTGACCGTCCAGCCTCCTTAACAGATATACATATGAACAATGTAACCGGTTTCCAAAATAAGTAGTATACATTCACGAATTCAATAATCTTATTCTAAATCAATCGATTAAAACATCATAAAAAACTTCCTTTCTTATGAAATGTCAAAAATTTGAAATATGAAATCAATTTGAAAAACATCAGAGACAAGTTCATTCAATCCAAAAATTACAAAACATGGACAATTTTATTCTGAAATGAAAGGCGAAACAGGGTTACTTCTGCTTCCCGCCATGTTGTCATCCATTCTAAAATGTATGTATCAGTTTGGTCAGGCAAATTAAACCTCGACTAGTTTGAAAAAAAGGAATGAAATTCACTAAAACCAAAATGACTCTACTTAGGCATATTTGGCATCGTGTCATTATGTACCATTGACAAAGAAGTACACAGTAAGTAGAATATTAAGAAAAGTTATCAATTAAAAACAGAGAACTTTGTCATTTATTTTCTGTCAGCTGAAATAATATTCCTTTTCCCCATTTGATTATAATTTTTTTTAAATCACTGCAGTGCTATATTTACTTTTTACAATATATCAATTATATTAAATGTTTATCATACTTTCTGTAGATTCCGTGGAATTTTAATTCATGGAATCTATGGAATCGCGTACATTTCAATAAAATCAATTTAATCGAAAGTTAAATAAATAGTCATCAAATAAATAATTTAGAATATAGTACGATCTCAGATATGAACTTCTTCTAACCTTAAGGAAGGTCAACCAAAAATGAAGAATCAACATAAATATTTATTTAGTTATTATACATTTAAAAAAATGAAAACTTGACATGCTCATTTTTCCCCTAAAATCAGTAATGTCTTTTACATTTTTTTCTCTCTGATTAAGATTTACAACGGTGAGATCATAATAATCTAAAAACACAAGTGAACAATTTGGTACTAAACATATTTAAAATGACATAAACACTTCAATATTCAAATTAAAAGGAACGACGTCGTTCATAATCGGTTCTTTAAAAATTAATACATTATGTTTACCAATTTAAGATGTCTGGCGACAGTAAAAAAGAACTCTATGTCATTGTAAAACTTAGGAGATAGTGATTTTCTTTTAACTTTCACATGTTCGTTGCATGGTCCTTTGGCTCAAAAGATAAAAGTCTGCATGTGTTAGCCAGAGGGTCTTGGTTGGTACATTGCAAAGTATAAAATGTATCAAGTATGAATTGACATGTACAATCAATGTTCTTTTATTTATAACTCATAGTACACTTGCACAATGAAAAAGTAAAACTTTGAATTCAAAGTAAACACAAATGAAGTAGCCTTTAACCTGTAAAAAAATCCATTTAAAAGCAATAGTCACTATGAACTCACTTTAATTAGCAGCAATATTTCAACCGCAATTTACATGTACCATTTTTACTAATTTTTTTCTTCATCTAAAGCTTCTGAAAATGATATACTAAATCAATCATCTCTTAAAGTTTAATTATAAGGATCTACTCTGCTCACTTTAACAATAAAAATAATGTACATATGTAACATTCATTCAAATCTCAAATTAACTAGTAGTAACAAGTTGTCGTTCCTTTTGTTCGATCATCTCAATGATCTCAGTCGCGTTTCTTTTCTTGGCACAGTCCAGAGCTGTGCTTCCAGATATGTCCTCCATCTTCCAACTGACACCGTTGTCCAAAAGGAAATGAACGGAGCGTTTACGACCAGAATCTACAGCCTAGGAAGAAAATCAACAGAACAAGTCCATTACAAATGGCGTCAACAATTCACCAAACTTACTCGTTACAGGTTGGACGAATAATTGGTTCCCTCGAAACTAATTTAAAGTACAATTAATGATTTTTAATAGTAATCTTTGAACGAGAAACCAACATTTGCAGATTAAGTCTTAGATTTTGTGGATGTCAAATAAAGAACAGATTTGTGACACATAAAGCATTTGCGTATATTCAATGCTTCATAAAGAAATCCACCCATGCATTTCTTTAAATCCGTATTTAAACGAGACTTACAACATGCAGTGCTGTACGTTTGTCATAGTCACATTCACTCAAATTGGCCCCAGCATCCCTGTAGGCCTGAAGAGTCTCTATGTCCTCAGAAGCTGCAGCACTGAAAGATAAATTTTCAACAATTATAAAATTCGTCTAACACGAATTATTTTTTTTATTTTGTTAAGCCATATACCTCGAGTACCTAATTTTTCTATCAAATTGATTTTTATGAATCAGATCCAAGATATATTAAATACTTGCTAAACTATTTTTTAAATAACAACTTCTTACATCAAAAATGTGGTTTGTCATAAGAAAAGTGTATGAGAAAAGTAATGGATCAAATCTAATTTTAGTGGACTTACCAACAGAGCTTCATGGCTAATACTATAGGCTTTATAGTTAGTTTTGCCCCTGTTTTCACCAATACTGTTATAATGTCTTGGTGTTTTCCCATCACTGCATCCTGAAGAGGTGTGATTCCATTGCAGTCCTTTAGATGTACTGAGGCTCCCTGGTGGAGCAAGTATTGTACTGTAGACACGTGACCCTCTCTGCATGCTACATGTAATGCTGTACGTCCATCATGGTTTTGTGAGGACAAGTTCCCTTCCTTAATAGAAAACATGAATAAACTTACAGGTTTTACAATTTAATAATGAATTTTTTCCAAGATCAATATATTTTTTCTACTCACTAGGTTTCTTAGTATCTCCAAGGCTTGATTATCACCAGCCTTGGCTGCTGCACACATTAAACTGGGATACAGGGCATCTCTTAATTTCTTTATCTCCTGCAACATATTAATTCGAAATCTAAGTCTGATCCTCTGTATTTTTCCGTTTACAATAATACATCGAGAATTGAATCTTAGCATCATATAAATTCTTTTAACTAATTTTTGAAGGCATTGAATTATTTTCAATGCATTCCATATGAAATTGAAGAAAAGAGAGACAAATTTTAAACCAATGTTAATACAGGTAAATCACCTATTTAATTCTGATTTAAACATTCTTAAAGATTTTATAAATAACTTTTAAATCAATTTCAACTTGAAGAGAAATTTGCTGTCTGATATAGCATCATAATACTCTAAAGAATATAGTAAAAACCTGTGGGCTAAAAATTAATTAATAAATAAATACTTTTTTATTATCATTACAAACCATAGCAACATGAAATGTTTCAACAGTACATCAGTATTTTGTTAACAATCATTATTTTTACATGCATATGCTACATTAATCTTTAGTTTAGTTATGTTTACTTCAGTACTGCTAACACTCAGCGCTCGGGCCACGCTTTCAATCAACTCAAAGTCCAGAATAGTGATATTCTCTTTAGCTACCACAGTCATTTCTCCTCGCAAGTTCCTCTTCATAGACTGTAATTAAAATATAACAATATGAGAACGTTCAATGATGAAATGTTTTTTCTTGGCCAAAAAAAGTTAATAAATTACATTACGTATTATATAGTAATCTATCATTTTGTGAATATAAGTTGGAGTTTTATCAAAATTGATTTTTCTTTGTGATGAAATGAAACATGAGAAATCGCAGAAAGATAGCCATCATCTTTATCAAATAATACAATGTCATGATTTAGGGGACGTTTTGAATTAAAAGACAAACTAACTATTTAAAATGTTGATTTCAAACAAATTAGTGCATGCAAACAATTTCAATTTCTACGTTTCCTTATAATATGTTTATGGATTGCACTTATTCTGAAAACTGATACAGCAATATCTAATGTTTACCTTGCGCTTTTTGTCCAGTGTCCACGTCTCCTTGCTGAGGACATAACTCAGTTTGGTGAGGGCAGCCTCTGGGGTCATATCTCCTCCACAGATGACCCCAGCATCCTCCAAAGCCTTGAATATCCAAGAAAATATTTGACATAATAAGTTTTATATACAAATGATGATGATTAGGATTAAGCCTATCATTATACCTTTCCTGTGGCATAAGAAGCATTGACACAGCCTTTGGTACACTGTGTAATGTTAATAATGATTACTCCAATGTCGGAAGCTTCCTTTAGAATATGAATTAGGTCAGGTCGATTATCTGGGGCATTTCCTGATCCGTAGGTCTGTAAGACAACTCCTTGCATTGGGGGCTGAAGAAATGCTTTGACCTAGAAAAAATATAGATATCTTAATTTGTAAAGAATCCAGTTGGTCAGTATTTTCTACCTTTTTTTCAAGAATTGTAAATTTTTAAGAAGAAACTTTTAAAGAAAATAACCATTAAAATAACATTTTTACGATACAATATTGTACAGTAAAATCGATACCTCTGAATGATTTAAAGGGGCAAGGTCACGATTTGAGCTAAATTTTATTTTTCCAGTTGAAATGATCAACAACAATTTGTATTGCAGATGTCAATTTTGAATCGAGATACACAAGGCGCGTGCCATGTTTTGATATACTAGTACATTTAGGTCGCTGGATAGAAAATACCCCATTTAAAACAAAATAAGATGTGAAAATGAATTATATAGCTCAAATCGCGACCATGCCCCTTAACCCAAAAAGATATGAAGATAATGTCTGCATTACATTTTCTATTCAGGGTTTTTTTTTTTCAGAAAAGCACATATTTATACGAATATTTAAACAGATGATATTCTTCAAGATTTAAAATATTAAGATCTGAAATAAAATTAATGAAACTTTACATTAATCTGCCTCTAATAACATGCATTGATAATTATGCATAAAGTATAGTATTTCAGATTGTGAAGTTCTGGAAGTAAAGAACATACGGTTTGCGTGGTAATGCCGGGAAACATACGCAACAGTCCCACATTTTGACACATGTTTCTGTGGACTCTGAACTTCTCTACCCCCAGTGGCCTAAAAACTGCAGACCAGTCCACTAAAAAATAAATCATTGAACTAAAATAATCATATTTTTTGTCATTCAACGATAACCTGGTTCCATCACGGAAATATACTTTAAATTATTTTTTCAATTTAGTTTCTCAAAGCCATTTGAGCTGCAATTTTTATTCTGGAATTCTTTATTGTGAAATTGTAATTTGCTGTTAAAATGACAACAACGATTATGAGTCATAAACTTGTGTTACTATTTTTTTGTTGGAAAAGCTATTTAGACGCTCTGTGTGAAGCAAAATTACATTATTGTCGTCCTGTACAAAAATAAGTTTATTATATATTCTTTTGCAGAAAAATCTTTCATCTGATATAATTTAATGATTTATTTTAATCTTAATTATCATTAAGGTTTAAGTAACATGAAGAATTATCAAAAAAGTAGGTTTTTGAAGCAATTTGTTTTAGAATAAAGCTATATTGTTTAAATATAAACCTTACATTCGACTGATCTCAAACTTTTTTTTCAGCGAAAAGGTAAAGGTCGAAGATGGAATAAATAAGGACGACCAAACCAGACCCAAAAAGAGAGTTATTACCGTCAATACGTATCTCTAGAGTGGCGAGAGGTGGAAGATTTGGAGAAATAAAAGCAGAGAAGCTTCCAGCGTCATTCTTTATTGTTCTGTTTCCTCGCAGAATCTTGTTGTCAAAACATACCAACACCTAAAAAATCCAAAAAGTGACGTGTTTTTTGTGTGAATTTTTTTGCTTTATGTAAATTGACATATCAAAATAAACCTTTGAAGTCTTAAGCAATATATCCACATATTGATCCTGAAGTTGGTAAAGAATTGAATTTTATACATTGTGTTGTTCTCTTGTATGACCATCTCTACGTTGTATTTTTGATGCATAAAACAAAGGAAAAGGACTATATATGATATAAGTCAAATTTGGCCCCAATAATTCGCCATTTTTTAAAGTGTTTAGGTACATTAAAGTGTTGTGTAATTTTTTGAAGAGTTGATATAAAATATATATTTCACATATTAATATAATTTATTTGCTCTCACTGGCAGTATATGACGTCAGAAGTGACGCTAATTTTATAATTCAATCAAAATTAGTCATTGTTTGACATTTTTCTTATCTTTTTCGAATGGGAAATAAACAGCGACGCTTTGAACAAGAACAAACTTTTTGTCACTCATGCGTAGTGGATAGATACATCTTTGGTGAAAATATTTTGTTTGTTCAAGCAATCGCTCAATGTTTTCTAAAAGAAAAATTGCTTGAAAACAAGCTGTTTTATGCTAAAAATGCGAAAATGGCGGGAAAAGGTAAACTTTGTGATGTCATATTTCTAAATTGTGGGCACTTTACTCCGAATGAAAATTATTAATAAACTTCGAATGTATATCTGTACAAAGAAAACATATATAGTCCTTTGTTTTCCCAACGTTTAATTCATTTAGATGATATTCAAGCTATAAAGCATGCTTTATAAAAAAAAATTAGAAGTACATACATGTATATGTACGCATAATCATGTATAGTATCTGAGGCTTAGACGTGTCTTTAGATTGTATTTTTGGGAAATAGCTCAATAATAAATAAATGTGAATTTTAATACAGTTATCGAAGTCATCTTTGATTGTATTGTAATTAATGTACATAATAGCAATAGAAACAGTTGAAAAACAAAGAATATGGTAACGACAAAAAAGCAAACAGTTGCCCGTCTGTGCAGCATGTGTAACCCCTAATGCCTACTCGATAAATGAATATGGTGGTTTAACAATACGATTAAAAGTAGATCTTTATTGACCTCTGGCATATTGTACAGCCCCGCCATGATGAGAGAGGATGAAAAGTTGTCTCTTCCATCAGTCCGGACTTCAAAAATTGGAATCTAAATGATAAAACAAATTGATACACCATATTGAATTATTATATTAAAAATCTTTGACATTTAATGATATAGATAAACTTGACCCTGATCTTTGAACAATTAACATTATATCTACATGTACCATATATATATATATATATATATATATATATATATATAATCTTGAGTAAAAGATTTGGTATAACTGGTTATTTAAGTTTAAATGCGCAAACCAATTTCTTTAAATTAATATAAAAAAAAGAAAGAAACGGAAAACAACAAACAAAATTATTTTGGCACCACATGAATTTACTTGTGATCCAGTCAGTATGATGGTTTTGCCAAGATGCTCGCACATGAAGGACAAAGCGGACGCTGTGTAGGCCATGGTGTCTGTCCCATGTAGTACAACAAACCCGTCATAATGTTCATAGTGTTTCTGAAATTGAACTTCAATTTTAATTAAACATAACATTTTAATAATTATTGAACTCTGGCATATAAATTGCATTATATGGGGTTGAAACAGTGTGTACATTGTATAATGGTGCTATACATCTACTGACAAACATGTCTTTATTTTATTCGGGTTCCACTTTCAAGATCATCTCAGGAGACTGAAAAGATTAACGATTTGTCGTGAAATCTTTTGTAAAACGCAGCCCTGATACATAAAATACTAGTTATGTACGTTCACTGTACTTTTCTCACTTAATAAACCGATACTTTTAAGTAACGATAAAATGTACTTTTCTCACTTATATACGGATATTTAGAGACAGAGATTCAAAGGGAGGGAGAAGTTAAATATATAGTTCAATGCTTTCTTTGATGGTTCAAACACACAAGGTATAAATCATTGCAAAAAAATTGGCACAACATGCTGATTATGCACTATCTGCATTAATCCCGCATAAACCACCAAAGAAAGCATCATATTCCTTAAAGGGACTTGGACACGATTTAAGTTCAAAATTTAATTTTTTGTTTTTTATGTATAAACTGGTTTACTTGTGCATTTTGAATGATTGACCAAAATTTGAATGTTTGAGGTCAAGTCTTAAGAGAGATACAGATGTAAGAATTCATTGTTATGTAAACAAAGCTCGAGTCTTATATTTGTTTACAAATAATGATAAGTAATGAATTACTATTTATTTGACAAAATGACTCATGGCAAACAAGATAAACTGATTCAATGTGTTCATAAATAATATTAACAACAGAAAAAAGCAACATTTGATTGAAACTTATACCAGTACAACACATATGTAAACAATAACAAGACTCGGGCTTTGTTTACAAAACAAAGAATTTTAAACTCTGTATCTTGCTTATAACTCAATATTTGACTTTCAAGTTTTGACAAAGCATTAAATATACCAATATTAATCATTCTAAACAATAAAAATGAAAAAATAAAATTTAAAATTTTAAGCTCAAATCGTGTCCAAGTCCCTTTAAAAGACTCACGAACAAGTCAGAAGCAATTTTCCCCCAATCTGTTTCCATCATGTTACTTGAGTCTAGTAGTGGTTTATATTCCATAATTCGGTACATTACACGTTTGCCTTTTTGATGACTGCAATAAGAGACATTTGACCAAACATTTAAACAAATTCGTATGCATATGACAGATTCTGTTCAATTATTTATAGAAAAAGTATACCTAGAAAAAACGAACTATCGTCAACTATATATCAATTATCTTTTCATCCTTGTGACCTTACAGGGTCGACATTAAAAAGACTTTTAGTCATAGCAATACTACATGTACATTGATAGCAGCAAGCAATCAGAACAAACTGAATTAAGCATTCTTTTCTGAACTATGAAATTTTTGTGCATTGATGGTAATCGGGATTAAGCAAATATTGGCCAGTTTAGAAAGGCAGATAATTCAATGAAATCTTCTTCTTGAGGCTTATTTTCTAAATAAGAAGTTATTCTAGAAAAAAACGTTGGACCATCGAAAAGGAAAATCTTTCTAGAAAAATTTTTGAGTATCTCATTATTTATATTGAGTAAGAGCACTGAAACATATTAACGAAGGTAAAGAAACAGCAAAAGCTTAACACCCCCACCTATTAATATACGTATACTTCTGATTTATTCTTGCATGCTTTACTCTCAAATGCTTTTACATTGCAACTAAACTGCTAGAAGGCTGGATAAATGTGGAGATCTAAGGAATGGTCAAGTAATATCATAATTACAATGTGTGAAAAAGAAGGAAGATGGAGAATGTGTTATAGTTGACATGCTTCATACTTTGTATAAAGATCTCTTGTACAATGATTGAAATGTAAAAAAAATATATCATAATTGGTCAACGATGTACTTATTTTTAATTGTTTATTTTTTTATTTTTTTGATCATCTATCTTAAACTCTTCTTAGCTAACAGAGAGAGAAATAGACAGAGGGCACGCCAAAATGCACGAATTGTCCATCCACTTAGCAAGACCATCCACTAAGCCTAATGCAATATAAGATATATCATAATTGGTCAACAATGTACTTATTTTGAATTGTCTACTTTGTTAATAATCTATCTAATACACTCTTCTTAGCCAAGAGTGTAAATGAGTAATATACAGAGGGGCATGCAAAAATGCATGACCAAAACTTGTTCAACACAGTACTATTTCATTATATAAATAGTGCCTGTTTGGGAGGGTAATAGTTGAAATTGACACCCCGAGAAAACCATTGTCAACCGACGCGAAGCGGAGGTTGACAAATGTTTTCGAGGGGTGTCAATTTCAACTGTTACCCTCCCAAACAGGCAATATTTATTTTATTATACTGAATGTCTTAATTTTAATGAAAACTTTACTGCTTTTATATAGGAATGACGTGAGTTCTACGGCGAACCGTACGCGCATAATTTACGTGTATGTAACAATTCGTTGTGTTACCCGTTGCCAAGTGTTTTGCTAACGCTGAGGGTAATAGAACTGCGTCTAAACCAATCAGATTTCAGTATTTAACATGAAAGTATAATAAAAATAATTGTATCATCAATGGTTGAAGTTCATCCAACAATGCAATAAAATTATACCATTAGTAGTCAACGATGTACTTATTTTGCGTTTTTCTCTTATATCATTAGTGGGTGTGAATTTTGACCATTAGTGATGTAATTTTGAAATTATATCAAGACGTCTAGGTTGCACGTTCATGATACAATTATATCATTAATGGTCAAGATTCTGACTACTAATGAAAATGATATCGTTAGAGGTTATTGTATCATTATAGGTTACTTCAACCACTAATGATGAAATTATGTATGAAATAGTATATAATTGTTTTAAATTTGCATTTGCATCTTTCCTATACATGGAGCTATTCATTATTAATTGAATATCTATATATCATCCAATTATAATATGTTCAAAATACATATTAAATGAAATAACTTTGGTACGAAGAACATTAATAGCCCAACCCAAACACTTAATTGCGAGTGACTTACATGACAAACACATTGACACATATGTACACATACATACCTAATCATGGTATGAAATTTATTTTAAAATGCCACTAACTAGTGATAAAAATATCAGGTTAAAAGAAATTCCATTTTTATCACTGTATGCTTTTTTAACATGATTATTTATAATATTTTAGAAGGAATCATTGGTAAAAACATTTTTAATTTTTAAAAATGCTGCTGTGTGAAAAAAAATACTTGGTTAAAGAAAAAAAATAAACCCACATACACGTACTAAAGAAAGTGTGTTTTCTCGATGCATGTGTAATGCTAAAGCAAGCACACACACACACACACACACACACACACACATATATATATATTCTACAGAAAAACAAAATCAATTACACGTAAAGTAAACATTCTCTATAGTTTAAATGTCTTATAAAAAGAATATAATTTATAAAATCTTGTTGCATTAATTCGAAGCAATTCCGAATCATTCAATTCATTTCGACCAATACCGAAATTAATCAATTTACTGAGGCCAATACCGAATTTTTTTCCAATTCACCTGACAAGATGGTTATACGCCTTTATGTTTTAATAAAGCAAATACACATTAGAAGGTAATATTCCGAATAAAAATTCCTTTTCTCGTTGTTTTTTTTTTCGTGAAATTACGAAATGTTGAAATGGACGTACTGTAGTATACTAAGTTTCATAAAAAGCTTTTTAACTCAACAATGATCTTTAAAACTTCACATTTCATGTTGCGGGTCTAAATACCTTTCATCTAAGCAAAAAAGTGTTGGAATACTAGTCGTTGGTACATGTACATGTATATGTTTTGCATAAAATTTCGATTTTTTTTTTCAAGAAAATAAACTGATATAGTGTTACACATAGGTTTCAGCTATTCTTGAAAAATGCAAGTTGTCTTTAAATTACTGATATAGTTTACGCGTATGACACTTGTACAATTTATCATTTCTTTATATATTTTTTCTTCAGTTATTCGAATTGATACCTACGGCATGACAAGGAAATCCTCTTCATCTCCTGAAAAATGGGTGTCGGCATATTCCTTGTCATGAAACATTGGAAGAGTCCTTAGCTTGTTCACAAGAAAGTCTTCCTTTGGCTCATAAACTAAAGGTAAAAAAAATGATTTATCATTATGAGCCATTGCAAAATTGTTTTTTTACTATACGATAAATGACGCATTTTAAAAGAAGAAAATGTTAAGAAAAAAGTAATATAGCGATTCATTCTTTTAAAAAAGAAAAATTCTATATGATATCAATTAAAAAACCTACGAAAAAAAAAGATTGAAATAATTAATACATGTATTGATTTGAACATATTTTATTGTGTAATTACACAAGAGGATTGGAAACAAGTTCTTTCAACTTACGTGTTCCTCTCCTAATGATAATACATACAATATACACAATTGTCATTTTGATATTACATGTTACTTATAGTTATTAACTTTATAATAATAATATCCATAAATAAGCATTTACAAAGTATTTGCGAATATTCAGTAAATAGTGTTGATATACAGTATAAAATAGCAAAAACAAGAAAAAATTAATTATTAAATCTTCCAGACTCTCTTATAATGTTTTGAACTGCTGAAAAAATAAAGCAGTTTGTATTATAAGACAAATTGTCACTACCCCAAAGAAGCAAATGTAAATTAATTAAGATTGTTTCTTCAAGTCCATTAAAAAGTGTTTCAAATAGATTGTTTCTAGCATTTATATAATTCTTGCACACAAAGAAAAAGTGAAAAACATCCTCCTTTTGACCACAAATACAATTAGGTGATTCAATAATGTTTCTTCTGTACAGATCATAATTCAAAATACAGCTGTGTCTCAATTTGGTATGCAAAATATTAATAGTACGTTTACCGAATGAAAAATATTTCGGAGGTTGAGGAATACTTTCAGTAATACTTTTCTTGAATATGTTGAGAGACGTTGCTTCTCTAACTTCTAAATTGAGAGAATTCCATTTCCGAATAGTGTCAGGTACAAAAGATTTTTTATACAGTTCTAATCTGCTGATTGGAACAATATAATTTTCGCTATTTCTTGTGTGATATTTTGAGACATTTTTGTTACAGGAGGAATAATGTTGCTCAGGTACTCAGGTACTTGATTTGTATGAATTTTAAACATTGTTATTAATTTAGCCTTATTACGTCGACTGACAAGAGGTTCCCAGCCAGTTTCTGTATAGAGAGATTCTATAGATGCTAAAATGGGTAACCCAGTAACTATTCTTGCAGCACTTAATTGAACTTTTTCTAATCTCTCCATGTCGAACATATTACAACCGTCCCATACTACAGAAGCATATTCAAGAACTGGTCTAATAAATGTGATATACATTTTTGATAAATTAGTTCTACTTAGAGTAAACTTTAGTTTTTTCAAAAGTCCTAATTTTTTATATGCACTATTTACTATATTATTAATATATTGAGACCAACTTAAGTCGTTAGAAAAAAGTAAACCAAGATGTCTGTGGGTTGAAACATAGTCCAGTTGACAGCCTTGAAAAAATAATCTTAGAAATTCTTCTACATGTATTGGAAAGAGCAACAAAAAATTACTATTTACATCAAGAAGGAACTTATATTTTCTAAATTTAGAAGAGTTCGCGCTTTGTATAGATACATTTTATGAACTAATGAACTAGTTAACATCAATGCGGAGAATAATAATACATTTATTTCCTTCTCAATGAACTGTGATACATGTATCTTATGACAAAACAGATTTTTAACCAATTAACTGTTTGCAAAGGAGACCAAAATTCTGATTTTGATTTTATCTTCTTCTTTTTTGGATTATGCATTTTTGAGTGCATATTTAATGAAAGACATAAAAGTGTCTAAACCAGTTCTTTTTATTCTATTTCAGTTTACAGTCCATCTGTACCTAATCAGGCGCTTTTTTCAGTTAGTTAAACAACTCTTTAAACACAAATGAAAAAATCAAAACGAAACAATGACAACATTTAAAAATAGTTGTATATATTCACTTAAACAATAAAATGCTTTTTTTATGATTCATGTGGGATATGAAGGTAGCGACATTGCAGAAAAAATATCTAACAAGTTATCATGATTATTTCGTGCAGTCCGTGGTTTTTCTTAGGTCCCTGAAGGTTTCAACCGATCGAAAACGGATGGTGTAGATTTCAACTCTGTCTGTATCTATAGTGCTGTGAATTACAATTGGTTTTCTTAAAAAAAAAAATAGAGGAGAAAATAGTCGCTAGATGTAAATATATGCATATATTTACATCCACTAAGTGTGATTCCCTCTATTTCTTACGAAAATTGATTGTAATTCTTAGCTCTATAGAACTGACAGACTGAAATCTGCACGATTTGATTTGATTTGAACATATTTTATTATGCAAATATATATTTACATAAATGGATTAGGCAGCAGGCAATGCCTATGTAAGCCTTCTCCATAATGTGCAAGGTAATACATATGAAGTGCAAGATATAAATGACAAATTAAATAATTCACTTATTTATAGAATAGTATGATGTAGCATAAAAATATTTATTATAATATCGTACTTTTTCCAAGCATATGATTGGTCGATTGCTGTCACATGATCGTGCTATAAATTCTGTTATAGACCTTACTATACTAAGAATAGAAAATTTATTGACCTCACTATACTAAAAATAGATTTTCATGACAAAATACTGATTTTGGCACGTGCAACATTGTGACGTCATAATAGCGAAATCAACACCTATACATTATGAACAAAATATTTCACTATTATACGCTTGAAGAGAATGAAGAGAATTAGTTTTTGATTTATTATAATAAAACAGTTATAGCCTTTTGATATCGGTCAATACATGGTTTTATAGACCTGATGAGAGTATATCGACCGAGGACGACGTCCGAGGTTGATATACTCTCATCAGGTCTATAAAACCATGTAATGACCGATATCAAAAGGCTATAATTGTATAATATTCAGATGGGCAGAAAAAGGTTGGCAAAAACCGGTTTGTGGAAAAAGAGAAAGAGAAAAAAAAAATAAATCAAAAACTTAAATAGTACAGTTACAGCATAAGTATACTACTTTTGTGTACATGTATTAGATATAAATAGCTATAGTTTATATGATAATTTTAGCTAAATCTCTAAGATTTTACAATGTAGTTATGAACTAATTTAAATAGTACAGTATTTTCATCATATGATATGTCATTATCTCCAAATAACAACAAATCTAAAGTTACTGGTTTTTGTAAGTCTAACATTGATATTTGATAAAAAAGACTGTTTCTTTCTTCATTATATTTAGGACAGTCAAAGAAAAAATGATTTGCATTTTCAGTATGATAGTTACAATTTTCACAGATTGAATTTTCACGAAAAAAATCATCGAAAAGGTCACCATTTAAACTACTAGCATTGTTTCTTAATTGACAATGTATAATATTTTCTCTGCGATTCCCAAAATTAAAAGGTTTATTTGGAGTTTTGAAATGTTGTTTCTTAATGGAACTTGAAAAAGAAGACAATTATGGGATACTTCTGATGTCCAAAGGTAGTTCATTCCACAGCTTAATTGTAGAGGGTAAAAAGCTTTTTAAGTAAGATGAAGTTTCGGCTTGAGGAATGACAAAAGTAAGACCATCATGATTTCTCAAGGCATAAGTGGTTTCAGGTGGAATACAGGGTTCTAAAAGTTTAAGTAAGTAATCTGGCACCATACAATTAACCATCTTATAAAACAAGATTAATTTGTGGACTTTCCTTCTTTCTGACAACTTATCCCACCCTAGTTCATAATACAAATTTGATCTGGAGGAGTTAATTCTTAGACCTGTAAGTATCCTAGCAGCTGTAATTTGAACATCTTCTAATAAAGTTGATTCCCTATCATTGCAACTGTCGATCCAGATTATATCCCCATATTCTAATACTGGTCTTATAAAAGACATATATATTTTTATTAATGCATCTCGACAAAGCGAGTGTTTAAGCATACGCAGTATATTTAATCGACTACAAGCCTTTTTATATATACCTTGAGTATGTAGTTTCCAACTGGCATCAGATTGGAAATTTAAACCTAAATGAACATGTTTATTTGAAAGTAAAACATCAGGACCATTATTCCCAAATTTAATAATAGGATGAGGAGTATTTTTCTATCTAGGACTACTTTTTGTTTTCTATTCCATAAATAATTAATAATTAATTGTGCAAGATCTAGTTATAACCAGTTTATCGATCGGTCTAAACCTTCAGCGACCTAAGAAAGATCATGGACTGCACGAAATAATCATGATGATGTCAGACTCAAATTCACATATAAGACGATTTGGCTATTTCTTTTATCTAACGTACTGATGTACATTAACAATATTTTTATTACTTTTACTTACTTTTTACGATCAATTCATTAATTTGTTAAAAGAAAGACATAAATATAAACAATAAAATGCTTTCCTTGATGATTCATGCGGGTACTGCAGCGATCATTGCAGAAGCAATTACATAATCAGGTAACGCGGGTTATGTTTATGTTTTACTTTATTTTTTTTTTTTGTTTTGCAATGTCGCTACCTTCATATTCCGCATGAATCATCAAAGAAAGCATTTTATTGTTTAAATTTTACACGACTACTACTTTTTTCCAAACCCCCAAAAATCAACAAATGTTTATTCTGCTACTGACAAACACAAAATTTTGATCTTTAAAACAAATAATCGGTGTGTGAACATTTGCATTTTTTTTTAATTCACAAAACACATCTCCCAAGCAAACAATTAAGCTATGTTTTGTGCATGTATTGACAACGTTTTATGTTTTATTGCAGATATATTTGGTCTAAACTTAATCCGTGTTTGCTTTCCCTGATAAAGCACTGATAAATTTTAATCAAAGTACAAAGTTCACGTTTGAATGAGTATGTGACGTAATAACAGACTCATCGTTTACCAGAAACAATCTTAAATTTCTAGGCAATCAAATTAATCATGAGAAGGTAAAATCTTTTAAAAAGGCAAACTGCATTAGTATAAAGGTGTTTCTAAAACTAACTCTATTCCATCCAAGATTTAGAAAGCTTTTAGGCAATGTATATTGCTCAAAGTAATAAGCGTTAGCTGTCGATGAAATATGATTTTTGATTAGTGTCAACATTAAACTAAATAATCAATTAAAATCATACCGAATAAAATATCTTCACTTACCTGATACTTATATTTCTACTTAATTACTTTTTTTTCTTCTAAAAGGACCAAATATAAACTTCAAATATCATTAATTGTACATCTATTAGTTGAACTGTGATCATGATTGTATTGATAAATCACAAACAATCTGGTAGCTCATTTCTATATCACTGGTACATACATATTATCATTTGCTGTCAGAAAATTTATTCAAATAATTTCATGTTCATATCCAAAGAACTCTTTCTTTTTTTTTTTCTTTTTTTTCCTTTTTTAAATTTTTGTTTAATTTTCAGACATACTGTTTGTCACAAGAAGTATTGTCAAACAAGAACATTACGTAACTTATTGTGTTCACTGTACTTTTTTGTGTCCTGTTAACGTTACCCAACATTCTACTCTC
>WFKH01006014.1:50543683-50563977 GCA_016163765.1 Magallana hongkongensis
TTGTCAAGATTTGTGATGATTCGGACCCCCCCCTGGAAAAATTTTCTGGATCCGCGCATGTATGTAGCAACATTGTTTGGCAAATTGACATTTTACAATTTACATTTTAAACAACCTGGTCGTGGTCCCTCCACCTTTATGTAACTGTATGAAAATGTATATATAGAAAGGGTAATGAAAGACAAAATATAAATCACAATCAGGGGGCTCAGTGAATAACAGAAAACGCCTGCAACCACCCGAATCCCACCCCACGGATTAGGAACACTTTATAGCAGCTTTGGCGAAGATATTTTGGGGACTTTTTAAGATTTTGTGGTTAGCCCCCCACCCGCCCCCAACACACACGAGTAAGAAAACGATGCATTTTTATTTTTTTTGGAAGATTGAGAGATTATTTTTAATGTTTATTTTAGTTTAATACAGACAGTTGCACGAATGACAATCATTGTGAAGGTGTAAGGAAATTTTACACTTATGCAAGTAATTTGATATTAAAAATAATTGGACAATTCTTGAAGCAAAAAGAAGTGGATAACTAACGGGTTGGCAGGGGAAATGATGGTCGTAAACTATATAACGCCTACCCTAAAGTGGAGCTGATCATAGGCGATAACTCGATCGCTGCATTCTATCTAGGCGACAGGTCGATGATCGCTATGTAGATTACAAATAACATCCAACTACAGCTGTGGATGTTTTTTGTGAAGTGGCGGTGAGGGCGTGTTGCCACTGTTGGTTGATTCTACGTGACAGTTTGTAAACTCTATTCTACAACTGCAGACTGTTACAAATTGCTATCTTAAAAAGGATTAAATCTCTTAGTCAGCTGTATATCTTTTACAATAAACCATAATTATCTTTTGACCAAATGCCATGCCCATTTTGTATGAGAAGAGAGGACAGATTGACCTTCTTGATGAATGGTTTTTAAGGTACTTCACTACACCCTAGACTTATACTTTTTAAGACACTACGTCACAAGATGGCGATTTAAATGTTTTGTTAAACTGTTTGTATCAATCGATTCAGATATATATCGTCATAGCTCATTGGTTAAAGTATCCGGCTTGTGAACCGCAGATCATGGGTTCGAATCCGCCTGGGGCTTTTGTTCATGTTTACTTAATGAAATTTTTGAAAATATCATTTTTTATCCAAAATTGCACATTTTTTCGCCTATTTGACATATATACTTCTTATCCATCATGCTCGCTATCATAATCAAGTAATTTTCTGCTGATTTGAGGAACTATTTCAAGGTGTAGTGGAGTACCTTAAGATTTTCAAAGCTTTTTCTCTAAATATTCCTATATAAAAATTCGACCCCCATTGTGGGCCCACCATATCCCTGGGGATCATGATTTAAACAAATTTGAATCTACCTTACCCGAGGATGCTTCTACAAGTTACAGCTTTTCTGGCCAATTGGTTTTTGAGAAGATTTTAAAAGATTTTTCTATAAACATTCCTATGTAAAAATTCGACCCCGCCTCCAATGTCTCCACCCTACCCCCGGAGGTCGTGATTTGAACAATCTTGGATCTATACTGCTTAAGGATGCTTCTACTAAAGTTAAAGCTTCTCTGGCCAATTGGTTTTTGAGAAGATTTTTCTCTAAGAATCTACACTACCTGAGGATGCTTCCACACAAGTTTAAGCTTTTAATTATCTCCATTGGAAACAGGGCATGGTTCTTCATTTTAACAAACTTGAATCCCTTTCACCTAAGAATGCTTTGTGCCAAGTATGGTTGAAATCGGCCTATTGGTTATGGAGGAGAAGTCGATTATGTCAAAAGTTTACAGACAGGCAGACGGACGGACGCCGGGCAAAAAGAGTTCAGAACAGCCCACTTGAGCTTTCAGCTAAAAAAAAAGAGCATGGACTGCACGAAATAATCATGTTGATGCCAGACTCCATAAAAGAATTGGCCATTTCTTTTATCTAACGTACTGATGTACTTTAACAGTAATATTACTTTTACTTACTGTATGATTAATTCATCCATTTTTAAAAAGAAAATTAAATATTCATATAAACAATAAAATACTTTCCTTGGTGATTCATGGGGGCTATGAAGGTAGCGATCACTGCAGAAAATATTAACATAACCTGCTGAGCATTGAAAACAAAAATTCAAGTGATATTGAACATTCAGTTTATTTTTGTAAGAACATCTAAAGTCACAAATTTCAAGCCAGACAGAAGACAAATTTATGCAAGTTAAGCTTCAACTTAACAGGACAAGAGAAAAAGGAATTTGTTGAACAAGGTGTAAGACTGGATAAAAATAACATCAACACATCTGAGTATTCAGGAAAGGTTGGGTCAAAAAGAATGTGCTCTTAGTGTCCATTACAAATTTTTATAATACTTGTTACAGTTCTTAATTTCAATCATTTCGATTCCACCGATAAATCAACCGAAATCTGAAGCTTTTTATTTCATATTTGTCTCAAATTTCAAAGAGAATTTGAATATGTAGAGGTGTCAATTAATTAGACTTTTCACACAATCATGAATCTATAATACATAGTTCAGTTTTCTGCATTGTAATGGTATGTACATTGAGATCAATTAACTTCTCTATCTACTACATGTAACTATCCCCTTGTTCAATGTTATATTAAGTACATGACAAACAACTCTGTACAGAAACCTTACTTGTTTCAATGTATTGCTGCTGAAGTTTAATATTTACACACAAAATATTGAATTCTGCAAATTTTTGCAAGCTCAAATGACTTGGTCAAGGGAGACAATTGTAGTTTGTCTATAAGAATTATTTGTCCATCACCAGCAAGCAATGACAAATCCTTGAAAGGTGTTACAACAATGGGGGAAATACTGTCAACTTTCCATTATCTAATTAATCAATGTGTAGGACTAGAATGTACACTGAAACCATATACTCATCATATGAAATGCACAAACATGTATTAGTTTTTCAGCACTGCTAAAATAATACATTCTTTTTATCACCAACAATAAAGCTTTAATGATGGAAAGTAGTTTCATAAACGAGAAGATAAATAAGCAAGATATAGCATAGTTTATATAATCCAGCATCAGTAATAAATGTACAACAACCACTGTATTCACATAATAACCAAATCTATGTGCCAGACATCATCTGTTGGTGATAAAACACCATCAGTCCCACAGTACAATCTCATTTAAACTGCACAGCCACAACAGTTGATGTACAGTTAAAAAAAATAAAGACTACACCACACCATAGGAGTATTGCTCCATTATATATGTTATACATTGAAAATTTCCATAGACGCTATATGTAATACATCATTAAGTTACTATAGATACAAATAAGCCTCACAAGCATGGGCTGTGGAAAAAATAACTTGTCTACAAGACACACAGGTTAATACAAAGTTGCTGATGTTATTATATAGAATAGTATTATGCAACTAATGTCATGTAAACATTCAGAGACTCTTCAGAGACACTGGGTACAATCTCCTACTAATTATTACAATGTGCATCGAGATCAAAAGTCCTATCATACAAATTATGGATTCATTTGGGACTTTTGGACATGTCCTATTTTATCCTGCAAAAATCTACTATTCTGATACATACAATAGCATATGGTGTAAAATTACTGAAAATATCTTTAAGTTGGGACATGCTAGAATTTGATTTGAGACATTCGGTTTTAGTCCACTCTAGGTAGTAAAAAATGAATACTAAACATAGATACAAACAAGGCTGGCATAATGGCACAGGTGAGGAGCCATAATAACTGGCTAACTTTGGTTTTATAAATCTAAGTGATGTTGGAAGCAAAAACTTACAAAATAATAGCACTTCAAGAAGAAGGGGTAACTGATGGACATAATTTTAACATAAAAATAGCACGCTTAGGAGACATGCTGGCAAAATAAAGAAATAAAATTATCGAGAACAAACAAGACATTCAACATACTATAATATAAACAAATCTTACCCCGTCAACCATTCAACAAAGGAATAACAAAAATATTATGATTTCTGAATAACTAATGAATCAAATGTGTTGGACAAGGACTTTAAACATTTGTACATATCAATAGCAAAATTTAGGTGGGGCATTACAAGTATGTGGGGTTTAAAGGACTTTAAGGCCAATCTCACTCACATGTTCACTGAATGGAAACTTTCCCTGTACACACTGTTCTCAAATCTCTACTCAATGACTATAAATACAAATGCTTTTTCCCCAAAAAATCAACAAATATAAATAGCTAGCCTGCTTAATACAGTCAATATTTTACACAAATATATTCACAAGTCTCTGGTGACAACACACAACTTTTTAAACTACAGTCCACAAAAAGCTACACGTCTTGTTGATAATTCATTACTATTCACTTCTATCAGCCAGCTTACTGCTTCTTCTCCTTTTTCTTCAAAAAGGGAACCTTTTCCTGGACTCTGTTAAAAAAACAACAACACCAAGACTGAATCTACTCCATTCAGAAGAATTTCAATTCATAACTTTTCTTTGTGTCAGTTTTACTTTGGATATTTGTAAGGTATTTGCAAAACAAACGTGACATTATAAGCATTTTTTTCTGCAAAGCTTGGAATTTTCCAAATACGTTTTTTTTTATATCTTATGTAAATTAACATCCTATAAACATGGGTAGATGCATTACAATCAAAAGGACTCCTGATAAATTGTTGCTTACTAATTGGCACATTTATTCAGGAGAGTTTTTTTTTAAATGTAAAACAATGAATGAATTAAAATTTCATTTCAGACCTTTGTTTCTTTTTAAACTTGATTCCTAGATAGCAAACTTACATTCCAAATTCATGTTTAATGAACATTTTCAAATGTACATTGACAAAGTTAGATAATCCCTGACTTACTGTTTCCAAACATTGTCTTTTTGTGTGCATGCCACATCAACGTAGTTATCAATCTGAACCTAAAAAACAGATAGGAAAAATTATAATAAGATAAACAATAGAGAAGTGTTATCATAGTGTACATATATGCATTGTATAATGCAATCTCTCTCTCTCTCTGCCCATCTGAACAATACTAAGTGCATTATCCTGTCAACAAGCTGTCACCAAATGAAAGTTTGCAAAATGTATACTTTAGGTTTAAAAGCCTAAGCATGTGTAATTAGTCATAATTTGTATTTTTAGTATATTTACCTTGTATGTTTCATACACTTTAGGCAGAGTGAAGATAGCAACTACAGCTGAAACGAAAAACAGTAAAATAAAGACATAGTTTTAAACTTATGAAATAAAATTATATGTATCCAATGTTTTATCAGCTGTCCTTAGTTTTTGAGACAATTTCTTGCCCCCAGGTTATGGTTTACCTACCCAAGATGATTAAAGTCATGCCATTGAACCAGGATCCAACATAGGTCAACACCCACAGAAGAAGTCCAAACTGTAAATTTCAAGGGACATAATGAATAGCACAAAGATGTGGTTATAAAAACAGCCTTGTATGCACTGACCATCAAGCTCAGTATTCATTCAAAACAATTCTTCTTTTAAGTTTGATACCTTGATAGAGTCTACTAAATCCTCCACCAAAAACAGGCGCCTAAGCTCTCGGAAGGTACAGTTAAGGTGCTTCAGAATATCAACAACAGCATCTCGGGCTTTGTCCTCTGGTAAGTCAATGTTCATTTCCAGAAAGTGTCTAAAATAGAATAGACATAAATTACAGTAGTATTAATCCAAACCCCAGAATCAGGATTATTTGTTCATCACTTACTGTACCGATGTAAGAAAAGTTTAAGAAGGAAAATCTTGATTGTTTCAATAAAATGAATACCGCACTAAACTGTTGGACCAAGTCTTTGCAGTATGTGTAATGTGTATTAACATATCATTGTTCTTTTTTTTAAAATTGAAGGTTTGCACATGTAGATTCAAAAGTTTCTTATAACAAACTGTTAAACTTGTCTTTCAAAAGATACAAAAAAATGGATCAACATATTTCATAAGTCAGTATGATTTCTAATATTAGCGGTATAAATTCATTCCAGCCAACAACAAAATCTAATCTGCAGAAATAAGCCTATTCAAATCATTCAGCATTTTTTCTTTGCAGTCTGTTGACCGAAATATTTTTGCAGACTAAAAATAACAACACTATCATGTTTCCTAATGTTTTTTTCCCCAAGGCCAAACAGTTTAACAAGATATTTTAAACTGCTCTAGTTCTTAGCAACTCTCTCTTACACTCTCACATTAAACTAGGTCCACTTGAATGGGAGGAGTGGCCCACTTACTTGAAGGGGTGGCCCTCTCCTGACTTTTGTACGGCCTGCAGGACATTCTTGTAGATCCTGAAGCTGAGGGTGACAGTTAGGACGGCCAGGGAGAGATAGGCCAGCACGCTCAGGACAGAGAAACAGGAGAGTGACAGAAGGACAAACAACATGGAGCCAAAGACCACTCCCGTCTTCTTCACATCCCGCCAGTAGATCAGATCCAGCACTGTATCAAAATAGGAATCATTTATATAGAGATAGCTTGTAACAAAATCAAATTGAGGATCTTCAAAAACATTTCACTGCTCTTTACATGTGAATATCTGTATACAAGTACAATGTGTGTCAATGTACTAACATTAAATGACAGATTCATAAATATTGCTGGTATATCAAAGTTTTATAACCAAAAAAATCCCATACATACATTTCCAATTCTCAAAATCAAAACTTCTACTGTTAGAAAATAAAAATATTCATCTTATATTGTTTACAGTTCTTATCAAACCAATAAAAAATAAACTTTTAAATGTATTTTAGTTTTAGTACTGCCTTAGTATTTTACGAAGTTCATGTACATATTCAAATGCACTGTACACATTTCCCATATTGTTTGGTTTAGTATATGTATTGACAGTCCTACATTGTACACTTTCCTGATCCCCTATCAGCATGCTGCAATCAAATATGTCATGTTCTGACTGAGCTTCAGGATAATATCTTTTGATATTCAAGTGAAAAAATCTTCTTGATAAGCATTAGAATGACTCTTGGGTCACAGCATGCATGAATTGCATATGCACCATTTATATGCATGTCCTTCTGATGAAACTAACAAAACCTGATCTATATAGAGCACCCATTCAGACCCCTCACTATGTCAACATATTATGAAGCTAATAATGTAAGCAGACAGTATCACAAAATATTTGCATACATGTGGATATTATACACTTTGACAAGCACACATGGGATGTGTTGACTCTTTGCCATGACAAACCAGACAATGCCTAAAATCAATCATTTAGCTGGCCAGAGTCAAAATAAACCAATATTTGATAGAAACAGAATTACACACTCCATCAGATGCCTATATCTACAGATAAACAGAGATTAGTGGCAGAAGATTGCCCTCAACTCAGTGTTTTATTTACCTGACAGCCTCATCATGGAATATTCCCTCCCTGAGTCATCCCCTTTTTATCATGTTGCTCATTAATATTGGATTTGCTAGATGATGAGGTAACACAGAGTGAACTAATTAAAAGTATAGATCTTCCTATCTGTAGCCAATCATGAGAGGCTGTCCCATTTAAAAAGAAATCTGCACTGACAGATTCATTTTACTAGAATCAAATCCTGCCTATGAAATATGAAAATGTTATCATTTATTTCTTTTAAATGTCAGTATGATAAATTTCTTGAAATATTCTAGAATCAGTAATACTTGTCCTTATTCCTCGAGCTCATAAATTCTATTTAAAAAAAAACAAAAAAAAAAAAAACCCAAAAAACTCTAACAATTAAACTTCAATGTTCAACACACTTCAATGACCTTAATCAAACATTCTTTTTTTTAACTTACAAAGGAAACCAGGAATGTGAAACAAGCTTTTGTCAAAGGCATAAACACAAGTGACTACACTTGTAATTCAATTTATGCTCATCACATGCCTCTTACAATGCACTTGGCTCAGTGTGTTTTCCTGTATGGGTGGTTCACTCTAAGAAATGACTGCTTTATTAATATACACAAGATCTCAGTTTTCTCTGAATAAACACACACCTTACAACAGATAAAGTAAACACTATATTGATTATAAAACCTGAAAAATGTTTAGGAGAAATTGACCTATCGTTTTATATATTTATGCAGATGTTTGATACTGGTATACCTAGAACATGTAGAACACAGGAAGCTGGGATCACATCCTTAAATACAGTACATTATGGCTTGCAGTGTAGAAAAACATGCTCAACCATAAACAATATAATTTTAGTGCTCAGGATACTGCAAGTTATGTTGACATGCAATGCATATTCCCTGTTTTGAGATCTAAGGTCCCCCAGCTATGTTCACATTATAAGCTGTAAAGTCAAGGACAAAATACTATCATGAAAGTTGCATGGTCATTCAGCATGCAAATTTCGCTCTCCTCTGTCTGCACCCCTACATAATTATATCCAAATTGCAATATTTCCAAATATTGTGGTCATATTAAGGCCAAAAAAAAAAACAATAAAAAAAAATATAAATATGTACATCTCATACATGATATGTAAATCTTCCATAAAGCAAGACAAATTCAACATCAAGAAGCAGCCTACAATTTGCAGGATCTGTATTCTGCAGGTCACATCTCACCAATCAAGGATGCATCAGAACATATATGTATCTATGTTCCCTCAATGGGTAATCTTTGTGGTTAGCACTACTAATAAGCATATAGTGCAGATAAAGATATGGGGAAACAAACGACTCCTTCTATGGTACATTTCACCTCATGCCTGACTTACATGTATACACCCCAGCGCTACTTTCATTTTCCACTTTTGCTTCATCTTTCTTCTCGATTTTACTCTTTTGTCCAACTAGTAATATGTAATATATCTCAATGACAAAAATCTTCTGTGAAAATATGACATATTTTTAGTGATTTAGGTGTGAAATCCCCTGAAGCCTGTTGACAGAGTGGCAAATAACTTGTGCCAACAGAGAGTGCTGCTATGACATTTTGAAATCATTCTGCTTGAGAGTGGTTTGTCAATCGGATCAATACTGCAGAAATCGGATGCTGTTCTAATAAAGGAGCTCTAGTTGCATAGCATTACAAGCTCTGGTTTGCTCTTCAAGAGCCACGATCAGCTATAGTCCTTCATTTACAAAAATAATCCAAACAAGTATTTAAACTAAAACACCTATCAAAATGTGTTTAAATTGTCATACTTCTTTCATTTGGAAAGAGAAAATAGGCAGACAACATATTCTATGCTTTGAAATTCACGTACAGTTCAACTGGAGTGGATACCCATTAGTAGAAATCATTTCTTTCTCACAAACAGATCAATACTTCCACTGTATGACTCAATACCTAAATCAGGATACCAGTCTACTACTAGAGTTATAATACTGCTCCAAAAAATGCTGTCAGTTTGGTATGTCTAACTCTAGTTTTAGGATGATAATAAGCCATGATCTCTCCATTTGATATGAATTTGATATGAATCCAGTAGTTCTACCCTACCATTTACTCCAGTATCCCCTGGGTCATCCTTAATACTCTGTACTGTTGCTCAGATAACTTAATTATTCTGGTAAAGCTTCAAACTCCTGATATTTACATGGGCTCAATTTAAAATATACATAACATATACTGATAATACATGCATCATGATTGATTTACGTTTTTTAAACTGCCAACCCAAATGTCAATACAGTATTAGTCACTTTTGAGAAAAATACAGCGAATACGATTAATAAAAACCTCAAAAAATGTTGCAATGTTTTTGTTGATAATGTAGAGATAACGTGCATCTTTTAATAGATTTCCTCTCTGATTTTAAATACTAATATGTGCAGTTAATCTGACATCCTCCTACCCCCTAAAAAACTTTTTGTTGATAATGTAGAGATAATGAGCATCTTTTAATAGATTTCCTCTCTGATTTTAAATACTAATATGTGCAGTTAATCTGACATCCTCCTACCCCCTAAAAAACTATGTTTCAAAAGAGGATAAAAAATTGGGACATAAAAGAAAAAAGAGCTATTCATAAAGATGATGTAATACAAGAAAAGAACTGAATGCCTTACCTCTTGGGTCCACATTTTTCAACCAAGCATCTGTAAGAACAAATGAATCAATGATACAAAAAGATATATCGAAGTTTTTAAAATTGAAATTCATCTATTATATGTATGTTTGCATAATGTAATACTCTTTATTCAATTAATCATAATTAAACACTCAACAAAAAGAAATCAATAAACAAAAAGAACTTTTTTCTTGAAAAATTACAATACATATTAAAGCAATAGAAAATTTGTGAAAATTAATGCTTATTAAGCTAAAAGCATGCTGTGGAGAAATATTTTTAAAATAAGAAGAACATTGTGTAGAAAGCCCATGTCTTAGACTTTACAACACTGAAAAAGAAGTTGGAATTGTTGAAGAACTAATCTGGGTGGTGTGGAGTATAGGTTGAATTGTTTTCTTTTCTCATCAAATATAGTTTTTCCCTGTAATTCTTGTTAAAATCAGCTTGAGATAGATATACCGGTAGTAGGAAAATCTCAATACAAATGGTTTTCTATTTGAAAGTCAACTGACTTATAATACTGGGTAATTGGGGAAATGAATTCAATACAGCGCCTTTTGAAGAAATTTCTGTCGAGAGTCATATGCATTATAAATTATCTAATGTCCCTCTGCACGCCATACCATTGATGTTAAGAATAATTATGATTGGTAAATGGTGGTCAATTTGATGAGATAAACAGAATGATCAGTGAATATGAAAAATGATTATTATAACTTAAGCAAAACATAACAATATATGAACTATTCTCCCTTCCCTACTACCCTTCTAATTAACAACAGACTTATATGAATTCTTAAAATAATATACAGTTCAACACATTTTAAATCATTGTCCATAACTAATAAAATTGTAAATCAATTTTTCTTTGTTACTGAACAAAATCATCAGACATGTACTCATCATCAAAGATCATGGATAACTGTGTTCAATTATTGACCATGCATTAATACTGAACTCAACATTACATTAATAACCAATGGAAGTGCCAGAAGCATCAGAAAAGAGACAAAGTAATAGAGTCTGGAACCAGACGGAGAATCATGCATGGTGGCTACATAAATTAACCGGGTACATACCAATTTCTAAGGGCTTAGTCCTCTCTGCTAAAAGCATTCATGATACAAAAGCAGAAATATTAGCTAAAGGCATATGTTGGCATCTAATTATTATTATTTCAGTCTAACATTTTGGTTTCTGAAAGTACTACAGCCTTTTCACAGTCATTATGTATGTTTTTACATTAAGTGTAAAGGAAGTCTGTGTTAATAATTCCATGTCTCTGTTTTTTCCAATACGTAAAGTGATTACTAGCTAAAACCTTATTAAGGTATTTTAAACTATGGGTATTAAATACTTCTACCTTGTTTTTCCAATCAATTCAATTTTAAATTAACTGTACATTTATGACATCACAATGAATATCATTAAAATTCAGATAAAATGTATCCTATATCATGATGACTTCCATCTTTGCTATATATGGCCACTGCCCAGTCATCATTCTTTCCTCTTTTCAACTACAAGTTCATTTTTTACAAGTCTTGCTTGCATGACAAGTCACTTTGTGCATTGTACAGAAAACTTGACAATGCCTGGAAGTTGAAATATGAAATATTGTATCGGTAAGTTGTTTTCTGTAGGTTTCAAGTTCCATATTTGTAGATGAATAAATTGATTTGCATGGTACTGTTGGTACATTTAATTACTGGTATACATTTAATACATTTCTCAGAAATGTATTAAATGTATACATGGTATACCGGTAATTAAATGCTTATCACTTTTGAAGTAGATTACTGATAGTAAGTTTTTGTTTGCAATATGATGATCAGATATAGCAGGTAATAAAATATTTTTTTCAAATACAATCTATCACATCATTTGCAACATGTGTTACTACTACACCCATCATTAAAATAATCTCAACTGTTTAATAAATTAACTTTTTCTGATATGCTTATAGAGATCACATTAAATAACATAAATCTACAAGTAAATCGGGTATTTGGAGAGATTGTCTTTAACACTGGTTCTTTCATAGTGACGTCCATGTTTGGGAAATCCAGTGATTAAAAAAATCTTATCGTTTAGACCTGTTATTTTCTCATCCTCTTTACCCTAATCAGTAAAGCTATTCTGGCTGCTGTGTAAATTTGTTAGTTGTTCTATAACAGTCTAAACTAATGCAATAAGGAAAAGGCTGTAGTAATTTTTTTTCCAATCGTGAAATCAATAATCTTTTTTTATAATTATTAACGAATATAAATTAAGTAAGCCATTAATATCAAGACTACAACTATACAATATGAAACCACGATGCAATATGGTGATGGATGCCGTTGGCCCATTACCTGCTGGTGCTGCAACTGCATCTTTTCTTTCGGGCAGTTTAACTGGTGTTTCTTTATCAGAGGATGAAGTGATGGGACTGTTTTCGTAGGTTTCAGGTTCAGTTTCACCTAGTAAGTCAAAACCAGAAGCAGGGGGTGCAGAGGGTTTCAAGGGTTCAGTATCGGTATTGCTACTACTAAATTGATCGAAATTTGATGGGGAATTCTGACCAAATTGTTCCCCATAGTCAAGATCTAAAAGATTTTCAGTGTTAACAGAACCAGACGTTTTCGCTGGTGATGTATATTCTGGCTCATAACGGTCTGCCTCCACCGTCTCACCCGAAAATGACGTGGTGGTCACCTCCTCGTCCTGCTCCGGGATCTTATCCACCTTCTCAAACGCTTCAGAGCTAATATCCCTGTTCATGGAGTCGTTTTCTGGATCCATTGTATGGGGTAAACTAAACTTGTTTGGCTAGATACTCCTTTTTCGTCGATTTTTCTGTCCTACCACAGTCGGTTAGCAAGATGAACTTGACGTAATTTTGAGACATGCGCAATGAAGTTTCCGGTTTCGGGAGTTTTCGTTGATTCAATGTAAAGTTTTAAAGCACATTTCATTGGTCAATTAACTGAGGTATTTACAAATCAGAAATCGCGTTATTCTACAGTTCGTCAATGAGTAACTGGAATGATAGTGTAAACACGCGAAAATGGCAAGGGATGGATTTGAAGTGGCGGTGAACGGAATTAATAACAATTATAAACATTCAAATGGGAAATCTAACGGCATATCTGCTTATTCGAACGGACATAAAGTAAATGGAGCCCAAAGTAAAGTAAGAATTGAATTGAAACGTTGATTTGCGTTTTATTTATCAATTTCAAAATATTTTAAAATACCTGTTAAGAATTGTCTGTTGTAATTTTAAAAATATAAAATAAAATATAAAAATGAACCATAGTTTCAGCTGAAAGTGATTTAATAAAAAAGTATTAACTCTGGCGTTAGAAATAGTGTTAGACACACCCAGGCATACAAGCATCTTGGTTTTTGCTGGAGTTGTTTCCCTTTTGGAAGACGCATGTTTTGTTGCCAAAACAAACTCATGTGTTTTCATAACCACTCCGACTCTGGTCAATATTTCTTCATTCTAGACATTGATATTGATTTATATTTACACTACATTACTGTTAAATACTTTTTCCTGTTTCTGTTATTTTTGCCATATAGGCCTACCGTTCAACAGTTAAAAGTGTATAGCCCATTAGCCCATACCTCTTGTATTTCACAATACTCTGTACAGCGTATTGTATGCTAGTTTTTGTCAAATTTTAGATTTCATTCATTTTCAGAAACACTATAAATTGTATGAATTCTTTACATATATGTAAAACTATTATTAGATCCTTCTTAATTTACAATGTAAACTTATTCTGAACTGTATTTTGTTCATGTAACCCCCCCCCCCCCCCTCCAAGAAAACATGAATAAAAATGAATAAACTATAAAATAAGAACAGAGATTGGAAATATGATGGATTGATAATAGTAAAAATGAGAAAAAAAAATTATTAATACAATTAAACAATTTTTGATGGAAGGGGTGCTTTGAAATATGATCATGATTGTATCACCATTATGAATGAAAATGGGCCTATCTTAAAAAGAATTCTAAATGATATTTGGCAAAATACAATGCCTTTTAAGTTTTGAATTAATTTTAAAAGTTAAAAATATAAAACACACAGCAACTCTAGAATCAAATGTACTAGATCAGCACCTGTGTGGTTTTTTTTTTAACCAACTGGGCTATGCTGTTTAAAAGCAACAAGAAAATGAAAGGGAAACAACATAAAGTTGTAGTTAAAGGATTTATTTTAATTTTCTTTTCAATCAGAAAAAGGGTACAACAAAAAACTTTTGCCCCCCCCCTTTGCTTAGTAAATTATGTTGAAATATATTCAGACTTCATTGAATTAATCATGAATACAGAAAAAAGCTGTATGCACTAAAGAATGGTTAAACTTTAACAAACTTCTTAGATTTGTCTCTTTCTTGATTGTCCCAACTGTTTCTTGATAAAACTGGAATTGTTTTTAAAAACATGTTAATAATTAGAATACAGATTTTGCCAAACTAAACTTGTATGCATTTATTTAAATACATGCATAGGAACAAAGATCTAGATCATTAAAGTAGATCAATGTATATTTTTGAGCCCAGTCAGTTTAATATTTAGGACTCATTTTAAATAGTATTCCAGTAGATTGGAAAACATGCCATGGCCTTGTGATTGGAAGAATTTTATGTCAAAGAATGGAGTTAGCTTTAAGGTTTTAAATGGAACTAAACAACCAAACGGTGTTTAAATGAAAACAACAAAGTCACAATTTTGACTAGGGTTCAAATTGTTTGCCAGTCGAGAAGCCTGGCAAGGTCACTTTTAAGTATAACATGTACTGGCACAGATATAATTAATTTTTTTTTCAGGTCCACTTGACATAATTACTTATTTGCATCTTTTGGTTTTTTTTTATAAACCTATTTAATAGAGATAATATTTGTAATTGGGCATTATTATTTTTTTCGGATCACAAAGATAAAATCTCATATATTTTAATAGCTTGCTGAACTTCCTGTAAAAAAGGAAATTCACGTTGTATTTTCAACCCCTTAGCTATAAGGTTCATATTTTAAAAACACTCATTAAAATATTTTACACAGTTCAAAATTCACTCTCATTTCAATGCACTTAACTTTTGTAAAGTGTAAGTGTAAATGTACATTGTATAAGGTATTATCTACATCATTGATTTGTTAGCATTATTGGTTTTTTAAAGTGTTCAGCAGAAATCTCTGTTACTCTGGACAGCAATGAAAAGGTTTTTAAGCTTTCTAAATTCGTGGATTTTGCTCTTGGATTACATGTCTTCTGAATGATTATTTATGAACAAAGTTTAATCGACTCTCTTGGTGCATCGCTCAAAGAGTTTGTTATATATAAATGTTAATGTTTTATTTTTTACTGACAAATTCTAAAAAGCTAGAGTTGATTTGTTGGATATTTTTTTTTATGTACCCCGGAATGTGATATTTCAGAATATACCATAGTTTGTTTCCTTTACAAACTAGTTTAATAGCCATCAAATTGTTAAAAGTCAGGTGATTTGATTCTGACTTCCAACTATTTAACCTCTCTGTGGATTTGATATTGACAAATTCAATGCTTGGTTAAAGTGGCTGGTTAAATACAGCATTCATGCATATTCAACTGACAGCAGGAGAAAGTACTCCGAACCACTAACATGTGGATACATGTTTAGATATATTAAAAAAATTATTATTTAGCAATGGTGCTTTTTGTTTTTTATTTACATGACAATTAAGATAAAAATATTTGTTTATCACTCATATATACAATGTACAAATGCACCAGAAACAAGACAAATCCAGACTGATGTTTAAAGCGCATTAGATTTAAAAAAAAAAGTTGTTTATGAATTCCTCAATAAGATTTGAATATGCCGGGAAATATTTGGAATGAAGGTGTGATGTAAGTGGACACTTGATGTAGTGATCATGCCCGGGGCTGGAGAAAGCAGTCTGATGGCTTCATTGTTACACAGTGATTTATGTCCGTTAGACTGTCATTAGATGCTTAAGATGTTCAATCAGTTCAGATTTAATGTGGTTGTGACACAATAAAAATGAAGTGTTTCTTAAAAATGAAGTGGTAAATGATGTTATTTTATTTGGATTAATAATTGTTATTGTGTGAATTTGATAGATGGATATCATTCTTTAGCTGCACTGTACATATGTAAATGAGTATTATTTTTAGATGAATTGAGGAACAATTAAAACTTTTGTCCAACAGAAAAACACAGATTCTAAACTGGTTTCACTACCTCATCTGGCTTTCGCTATAGTATGTCCCTGGTTTGTGGCAATAAAACAATAAAGATTCTACATAAAATACATCTTCCTGGCTTTTCACTTTCCTCTTGTGCTCGTAATCGTGCAATGGTCAAAAGCCTAACACATACATGTACTATTTATTCACCCAGGCTCTTTTCCCCAGCATGCCATGAATTAAAAAAATAATATTTATTTTACAGGTACAGTCTACAAAAAGTACTCCTACATTCAAAGAACATTTTGAACAGACCCCACTTGGTGTTGCAATATGGACATACTTAGGATATGCCATTTTAGTTGTGATCGGACAAATTAGAGATTTCCTTCGAAGTATTGGAATAGAAAAAATCAAGTCATGCACAGAACCGAAGTTACCAGTAAGAATGAATATATGAATCACAATAACATCTCCATATCATGTTACAGTGTAAATATCTCAGTGTAAATAAAGCCACCAATCATATTAGTAACGTAGAACTTATCACAACAAATCCTTCTGTGATTAGAAATGAAAAGCAAAAACTATCTGTTTGGTTGTTTTGAGCAATATTTTACAGTTAAATCATTCAAGCACTAAACCTACTTTATTTTATAGTTTGACTCATATTTCAGCCGATTTTGCTTAAAATATCCTAAATTATGACGAAGTATGGAAATAATTATGATGCATTTTATATAAATCTTTCTATCCAGCCTATCTGGTAAGATAAACTATGAATTCACTGTTCAGTTCAAAATATTTTTACTGAAAAAATTGTGCTCTCTTATATATATACATGTATTTAGACAAAAAGCATTTTGATTTGATGTCTCGTTTAGGGTTTTGTGCCACTCTTCCAAAGTTGGGAAAGTTTCTACACCAGGAACTTGTACAGAAGGGTCCGAGACTGTTGGAACCGTCCCATAGGAAGTGTGGCGGGGGCTGAGATGGACATTCTGGAGAGAGTTAGCCATGACCATGGTTGGAACTTTGAGTATGTGATTCAGTGAAACCAACCCATTGGCTCAGATATTTAATTGTATGCAGCAGATTTGCAGAAAGTTTAAAAATTCTTGCCCAAATTTTTAAAGCTTATTTGCATGAAATGCAAATATTTCCAGTTTACCTTGAAACATGAAGAATTTATTCTGTTTTGATCTATAGACACATATGGGAATTAAGAAATTGCTTTTTTGTTATTTATTTGTTTAGCAGGCTCTATGGTTTACAGACATGTTGCTTTTTAGAGGGAGGGGTACATGTATCAAGTTTTAGTAGGTGACTATCTGGGTTACACTGAAAAGGTTAAATACCAATGCTGACCTGATTACATATATTAGAACAGTTTATGAAAGAATCCTCTGGAAGTTTGAAGCTGTTGTTGTATTACACCATCGTAAAGAATACACTCCTAAAATATTTAAAGCAGATAATGTATGTTTACAATTCATAAAACTTGATACCCACTAGTGTGAAGGCTTTTTATGGAGTTCCAAAACAAGTATCAGAATGGAAGCTAGGGCCCCCCCAGGGTGTACATGTAACTTTGAAAAAAAAGGGAGGGGGGTTTTTGTAATTGTTAAGGGTTGTTGTGCGTTTGCTGTTAGGAATGCAATAATTGATTCAGTACATAATCTTTAGATAAAAAAAGTTGATATAAAAATAAAAGTATTTTGGACTTATTAGAGACAAATGAAACAAAATGTTAAGTGCTACAATTGATACAATACATATACTAAGCTTTGTGTGCATCTGAGCTGCCGGCTCCTTAGTGACAAACAAAGAACCAATGAACTTTGGTTGAAGTCATGCCTGACAATTAGATATGGAAGCAGTGATTAATTTGATTGGACTGAGCTAAAGGGCAATGGATCTGGTGTTATTGACTGATACGAATATGATCCTGCTGCTGTCTGTAGTTTCATTGATGTTTGCTAAGTACCAGGCAGTTGTAGAATGAAAGGTTACCACATGGCAAAAGACATTTCCTGAAACGTCGTACACAATTCATGTCTTATATGTATCCTGAGTGTCATAAGAGATGAGGTGATCGGGTCTCTCTGTGCGTGCACACACCAGCCTCCCAGGAATTAGCAGCATAAATAACTTGACGCAATGTGCATATGTTTACTGATTATCCCACACATACACAGGTCTTGGCCTATTCTTCTGTCTTGTCAAGTATACTGTAGTTTATGAAAGAGAAATGGCTTTATTTTGTATTTATTCTATTGCATACATGTTGTAAATACAAAACCTTCCTTAAAATAAATATAGTTATTCATGAACCCCTTGACTTCTTAAAGAATATTAAGCAAAAAGAAAGAAATTATAATCAGGATACATTAAAAATAGTGTCAAACATTATAAGTGCAAGTGTGCTGAATTTGATGTGATTTGTATATATCCCATTTTATTTGAGATTTTGAAGAGAACTCGAGAAATCGATGCCATTTATTGTGATGAGCATATGAAAGAACAATCAATATGTACCTAGCAATTCTTTAGAATGAACAAATCATGCTGGTGCTATGGGTAATGCATGAATTAGAATTAATGTGGAATAGGGAAATTTTACATGAATAGTGTTTTATAATGTACATGCATGATTCAGTGTTGTATAGTCATTTCAGTAAATAAACACGATGATAATAACATTGCAATTTTTAATGCATACCTCTATTCTAAATTGCTTGAATAATATTGAAAATCTCTCATCAAAAATGCCACATTGAGGAAAAAATTGATTTGATAGTTATTGTCTTTTAATTATTTT
The DNA here is from genome assembly GCA_016163765.1 of Magallana hongkongensis. Lineage (NCBI taxonomy): Eukaryota > Metazoa > Mollusca > Bivalvia > Ostreida > Ostreidae > Magallana > Magallana hongkongensis. Next base: position 50,562,770 of record WFKH01006014.1, read on the forward strand.
GAACCTGCTACCCTTCAATTGCATCTCTTCAATAGGGGACATGCTCATTTGCGATAAGAATGTTTCCTGCATTATTGATGGAGGAATGGATTGTTACAATACTCCTGACAGCTTTTGTTGTTTGTTTAGATTGACTGGCAAGAAACAGAGGGTGTTGAACCTTGGGTCATACAACTACCTGGGATTTTCACAGAATGAGGGTCCGTGTGCAGAGGCAGTGGAGGATATCGTCCATAAATACGGTGTCGGAACGTGTGCCAGTCGGCAAGAAATGGGTACAACTTGGTTTTTATTCTTAGATTCTCTATGATCACCAATCAAAATCCAGGATTAATTGTTCTTCTTTAATCCAAAGCAACAAAGTAAAAAATAAGATCAATAAGCGGGCATCTGGCATCAAATATTGAACTTTAGATCACTGATAAACTATTAAGATCTAATTACACGTAGGAGGCAGTTTTTTGGTGTGATGAACATAGGTAATAATGTAACAATATTATTATAAAAAGTTTTATCTTTATACATCTATCAATTCACATGTAGGAATTAAGAAAAGACAAAAAGTAATTTTTTAGCACATCTATCAAATTTGGCCATATGTATACTGTTTACAGTAGTAGGAAAGTATTTAATGGTGTCAATATTCATGATATGTATACTGAAAAAAGATTTTATGGAGGTTGAATACCTGCAGGTATTCTATAATGCTTATAGCATTCATAAGAGTGAAACATCATTTTTTTAATCTCACCTGGCTCCATTATAACGACCTCCATTCCATTAGTTTATACTGCAATTCTGCCTAGCGGTATTCTAATAGTTTTTAGCTCACCTGAGCTGAAAGCTCAAGTGAGCTTTTCTGATCACATTTTGTCTGTCGTCCGTCTGTCCGTCTGTCTGTCCGTCTGTCCGTCCATCTGTCTGTAAACTTTTAACATTTTCAACATCTTTTCAAGAACCACTGGGCCAATTTCAACCAAACTTGGCACAAAGCATCCTTAGCCTAAGGGGATTCAAAGTTGTGAAAATTAAGGACCAAGCCCTCTTACAAGGGGAGATAATTAGGAATTAATGACAATTTTTGAGAAATTTTCAAAAATCTTCTTCTCAAGAACCATTTGGCCAGGAAAGCTAAAACTTATTTGGAAGCATCCTCAGGTAGTGTAGATTCAAAGTTGTGAAAATCATGACCCCCGGGGGTAGGGTAG
>WFKH01006014.1:50563987-50620987 GCA_016163765.1 Magallana hongkongensis
AAGCATCCTCAGGTTGTGTAGATTCAAAGTTGTGAAAATCATGACCCTCAGGGGGTAGGGTGGGGCTACAATGGAGGGTCGCTTTATAACATAGGTATATATTCAGTAAATCTTTAAAAATCTTCTTCTAAGAAACCATTTGGCCAGGAAATATGAAACTTGTGTGAAAGCATTCCCAGGTAGTGAAGATTCAAAGTTGTAAAAATCATGACCCCCGGGGGTAGGGTGGGGCCACAATGGGAGGCGGGGTCAACTTTTTACATAGGAATATATAGAGTAAAACTTTAAAAATCTTCTTCTCAGAAACTAATCAGCCAGGAAAGCTGAAACTTATGTGGAAGCATCCTCAGGTAGTGTAGATTCAAAGTTGTGAAAATCATGACCCTTGGAGGGGTAGGGTGGGGCCACAATGGGGGGTCAAATTGATACATAGGAATATATAGAGTAAATCTTTAAAAATCGTCTTCTCAGAAACTAATAAGCCAGGAAAGCTGAAACTTGTGTGGAAGCATCCTCAGGTAGTGTAGATTCAAAGTTGTAAAAATCATGATTCCTGGGGGTAGAGTGGGGCCACAATGGATTGGAATTTTTACATAGGAATATTAAGAGTAAATCTTTAAAAATCTTCTTCTCAGAAACTAATCAACCAGGTGATTATTTAATATTGTTTAGACTTTGGCTTCTGGATGATTCCTTGACGATTGGGTCTCACAAGGGGTTCAGAGTTTGATGTAGGTTTATATCCCATATATAAACAATTGTTTAGGATCTTTTTGAGAGCTGCAATGCTCAATATGTGATATTACTATAAAATCATCCTGTTAAAAAAGGGACTAATGATAATAAACATAAGAATATCCAGTGGAAAAAAATTGTTTTTATTTATACAGGATCTACATGTATTATACTACGTTGTCCAGATAGTTTATATTACGACTTCATTAAGCTGATTTTATCATACCTATTGTTCCTCAGGTGAGCGATGTGGCCCATGGGCCTCTTGTTTTTTTGTTGTTGGTTTTTTTTTGGTGGGAAAAAATTAATGGGTATCATAAAGATCTAAAAGGCACAGAAATACATGTCTTAAGCTCAAATTAAATGAAATTTAAAATATGTATTAACTATATAGATAAAAAAAATTCTAAAATTTTATAATCATTGTCTGGTTAAAAAATTGGCAACACTAAATAAATAAACATCTTGAATTGGTATTTATATCTGATATTTTGTATGATTGACATGTTTTTAGTAAATATACCACTGGTACATGAATATAATAATAGATTACAATTTTTATTGATATTTTTACCCAATAAAAAGATAGAACCTTAATGAATACTTGATAAAAGTTCAAAAATTGTTTGAAACATTAATCAAATCAGCGTTGTATCTTGAGATAAACTATTTGTACCTATCCCATGCTGGCCAGGCTAATCTTTCAAAGAGATAGGGAAGTCAGAGTCCATTTATAATTGTCTCTTAAGGGGTTTGAATCATATGTAGGTGGAAAGGGTGTGAAATTTTGACATATGACTTTTATTTTTTTCATCACACATTTACATTGTAAAATCAGAGAGATTGATACACATTTTAAGCTAAAGCTACATGATACAACTAGTCCTTGAAAAATCCAATAAAGTACTAGGTTTTTCTCCAAATTCAAACAACTTTCAAAAAACTCTTATCTTTAATTCCAACCTTTTATTTAACCCACTATACAGCAATCTTCTTAGCTATTCTAATACTCAAAAGAAACCCATTCATAAATTAAAAGGTTGATCGAGGTGTTTTTATAGGAGCTCAATTTAAATCACAGAAAATAAGGCATTTCCTATGATAATATGTACTTATCCAGAAGTCTTTACTAAAATATACTAATAATATATGTCCAGTACTGACAAACAGCTCACATCATCTTATTCTTATGAAATATGTATGGGTCACAGTAATAAAATCAATAAGGTATTACACATACTGCTGTTCTGGTATGTGTTGTGTTTCACATATTGTCTTCCCCTTAAGATAAAGCATCAATGTGACTTTGATGTTACAGGTTACCTTGACCTTCACAGAAATCTTGACATCTTGGTTGCCGAGTACCTAGGAGTGGAAGACGCCATCACTGTTCCTATGGGATTTGCAACCAATTCTATGAACATGCCACTCCTTGTTGGCAAAGTATGCATATTTTGGGTCCAGCTTTTGTACAAAATGAATTTTTTTTTAAAAGAGAAATCTTAAAAATCCGAAATGAAATCCATAGGAAGTCAGATAAACAAATTGTGTCACCTGTAGTTTTTCATGTTAAGATAAGTTAGAAATTAAGTCTAAATAACAGACACCCTGATAAGTGCGACACAATTTGTACCAACTGATATCAGAGAGCTAGAATAAACAACAGCTGTATCTATTGATTTTTTTTTTAATCTATAGTTTTTGATTGAAGACTTATTTTTGTGTGTGTTTTTTCAGGGTTGTTTAATTTTGAGTGATGAGTTGAATCACGCTTCACTGATCTTGGGTTCGCGATTGTCAGGAGCCAGCATAAGAACATTCAAACATAATGGTTTGTTGCTTCAGACACTCTTCCTCTTGCATTCTCTACAGTGATAGAATTCTCCATAGTTCTACTTTAATACGTAAGAAACATGGCTAACACTACACTCCTTACATCAAGAGAAGAACTTGAATGAATTTAGGAAGTGCTGTTTTATTTTGATGATTATTTAGAATAAGAAAATGAATTGATAGTAATTTCCAAGGCAGTTCCTAATTTCTTGATATAGTAGATTGATTCACAGGCTTTCTATCAGAAATGTGGGCTCTATCAGCTCTAGAGTTACCGTAATTCAACACCCATTTCTGAAATAACTGCACTCTATAGGTATCTAGTTTAGTTCAAATCTTGTTTCATCTGAGACTTAGAACAAATTATGGATTTCAAAACTACTGAGTGAATGTTGATCGCGATTCAAACAATTAAAAATTTTCTAGAAATAAAGTAACTTATATTTATGTTTCCCTCTATAAGAGGTGGATGTATGCATGGTTATTAATTTCCTTTGAATGTATCTTGTAATACAAATTTTAATGGAGAGAGATTTTAAAGTTAGACACACAGTATTCAAGAAAAAAGCAGTTAAACTTTAATCCTCTGATGAACTTCTACGCAAAGAAAAAAACCATGATTTGATTTACACCAGGTTTTATTCATGATATTCAATTACAGTAAATACAAGATACATTCATTGGGTTGATTTCACAAAAAAAACCCAAAATACTTTGTATAAAATAGAAATTATGTACTTGTAGTTTTGAAGATAAAGCTTTTTTGATTGAAGATATGGAAGATTTAGAGGACAAGCTACGTTTTGCTGTTGCTGAGGGAATGCCAAGGACACATAGGCCCTGGAAGAAGATCCTCATTGTAGTAGAGGGCATCTATAGGTAAGAATATTGTCATTTATAGGTAAGAATATTGTCATAAAAGGTCTCAGGTGGCGTGGTGGTCAACAATTTGTCCATACAATTACCTGCTAACTTGAAGAACGAATATGATAGCTACCAAATATCTTGGTTGGGACAGTTTACATTTATAAACTGTAAAGCTGTTTATAAAGAAGGTAAACCGTTCCAACCATGTTCCTGATGACTTTCATTTTGTAGCTATCAAATCAATTCGTTTGATTTAGAAAATGCAATTACCTTAATTTTTTTTATTGCAGTATGGAGGGTTCCATTGTACGACTTCCAGATATCATTCAGCTCAAAAAGAAGTACAAAGCATACATCTATCTGGATGAGGCACACAGCATAGGTGCCCTGGGACCTCATGGGAAGGGTGTGGTTGATTATTTTGGACTAAATCCAAAGGATATTGACATCATGATGGGGACCTTCACTAAAAGTTTTGGTGCTGTTGGTGGATATTTGGGTGGCTCTAAGGTAAATGATTAGTTAAATACATGTACTATAATACGCTGTTGTTAATCCTGACAAGGATGCATGCAATTGTGAAAATAAGGAGAAAGCAAGCTATTTTAGAAAATGAACTTGGAGTGACTATAATTGGATCTTTGTGTAAAAACAATATCATGGCACTTCACATAATCAGGAAGAGCCATTCAATTAATCTGCTTACCATTTCCTTAATCTAAAAGTGAAGTAGATCCAAAGCCATTTCTACTTTAGCAATTAATATTAAAACTGTATTTTGAATCAGACATAAATGATCATTAGGTTGTATATAAGATTCATTCTTTAAACTATTTGATATTTTGATATCATACCTCTTCATAAAACCTAAAATATGATGGTAGTGAATCAACCACTATTTGCAGGAAATGTCTGGGCCTTATGAATAATAAAAACCCAATTATGGTTTTATGATTGCTGAGGGAAATAACTTTTATAGCCTGAAAGAGAAAATAATTCCTTCATCATACACCAATAGAAAAAAATCAATATATTTCAGATAGTTGTAATACAATATTTTTTCCTTTTTCTTTTTTTAAAAACAGAATTTGGTAAACCACCTACGAGTGTCCTCCCATTCGGCCATTTACTCCAGTTCCATGCCGCCCTGTGTAATTCAGCAGGTGATCTCCTCTATGAAAATCATGCTGGGAAAAGATGGAACCAATGAAGGTACATTCTATTTATTTGGATAACAATAATAAAGCTGCTGATTATTGTACATGTGTCATTGATCTCTGCTCAGGTGTAGTTTGAAATTCAGAGAGAGAAAGAGAGTCTTGTTTTAAGTACTTCTTTTCTATTAATACATAAATATAAAGCATCACAGATTTTTAGGGGGTTTTTGGTATTATTAAAAAATAATAAAACTGAAGTTTTAACTTCCCTGTCCTTGAAGGAAAGACACTTGCAGATAAGTTAAAATATAGATGGAAATTCTGTTATCCTTTCAGGATTTTAGATTCTAGCAGTGTTTCCTCTTAAATATAAAGATTATAACCTTTTTTCAATCTTTTTCACACAATATTTACATATTCCGGTGTATGTGATAACGCTAAGAATCATAACATATAGTTAAATACATTACATCAGTGACACAAATGACATATTGTGGGGAGCAAGCGGTGTTTGCATAATTGTACGAAATGAAAATAACATAAAATGTCAATAATTTTGATATTTAATTGTACAATTGCTGAAAATCATATAAGGAATTATTCTTTTAATACTATTATGAGGTGATCTTTACAGTCATGACGTGATCAAATCTATCATAAAGCCCTTACGCCCTGACCATAATGATTACCTCATAATACTCAAAAATGATTCCTTATTTCTTAATTCTATCTTTTCTAATGTCACTGGATTGACAGATGTGTGATTGTCTAAGGTCAACATACTGGGTGTCAGTTACTTAGTGGTTAGAGTGCTGAGGACCTGGGTTGGAGTCCTGGTTGAGACTTAACTTTTCACTGCCTTTTACACCAAAAATTGCTTGTGTGCAAGAACATGGATGATTGCTAATTACTGAAGCATTAAAATAAGCACAAAAAAATCAAAACTTTGATCAAGTACAACATTGATTCTCTATATAAAAATTGACATTGAATAATGATGTGATCATTTTACACAGGAAAGCAGAGGATCGACACTCTCGCCTGGAACACAACCTACTTCAGGGAGAGGCTGGTGGAGATGGGCTTCATTGTGTACGGAAACGAACACTCCCCTGTTGTTCCAATATTGCTGTTTATGCCAGGGAAAATCAGGTAATGATTTCAACATTATTATTTATACTTATGGAAAGGCAGAGTATTGTTTTTAGTCATTGGTTTTTGAAATTAGGCTTACATATTTGCTTTTATCAGAGATCATAGAACTGGTTTAGAGTACATGGAATCTGTTGTGTTTTAGTTGCCTTAGCAGAGAGTGTTTGAAGAGGGGACTGGGAATTGTTGTGGTGGGTTTTCCTGCTACCCCTATCATAGAGTCCCGAGCCAGGTTCTGTCTCTCGGCCGCTCACACAAAGGAAATGCTGGACAAAGTAAGAAAATTCAATCATTTGAAATTCATTTTTCCCTCTGATGCTTTTATCAAATTTCAGGAAAAAAAACATTTGTATAAGTTTTTAATTTTTAGAAAAAGTGAAAAATAAAATGAATATGAAGAGTTATTACAAATTTAATTGTTATTTGTGATGTGACAAGTAGGATAACTCTTGCTTTCCTCTTTAACTTTTTTGGTTATTGCTACTTTCAGGCTTTGGATGTTCTGGATGAAGTTGGAGATTTGTTGAAATTAAAGTATTCAAGATTAAAAAGAGAGCCGGCTTTAGCTGAAAGTGACAACAAAGAACTCAAAAATGGCACCAGAAACTCAAGGTATAGTCGTCAAAAGATTTCTTTTCCTTGTTTTTTTTCTTGTATATGACACAATCTTATTTTTATGACACATGTATAAACTTTTTGTTGTTAATTTTGAAATGAAATTTTTTTTAATTAGTTGATATTTCACGCATAGTGTCTGAAAAATGTTAATTGTTTTTTCCAGTGAGTAAATTTAAGGACGACCAATGGCTACAGAAAAGAATTAAGGGTTGTTCCATTTGGAGTTTAGTCACTCCAATCTCCCTTCCAAATGTGTTGTCTTCACATTTCACAGTATTATGACAACTTTTACTGCCAGTGCAAAAAAAATATCAAGAGCGGCTCAGGAATAGAGAGAGAGCCAGCATTCAACATCAATTGGACAAACTAAATTCATGGTGTCATGATGAAATAACAACAGTAGGATTGCTATGGCGGTGTTCATTTACACTGCTTTCTCTTCAGATTTAATGATGGGCACCTCCTTGTTTCTAGATTTCTAAAAACTTAGGATACTGTGTACAAGCAGTTCTCTTATTAATACTTCAAATCTAAAGATAGGAATTTTTTTTTAACGTGTACGAAATCAAGAGAGGGTATCATTGCATGAGTTCACCGAATAGTTCTTGATTTGGTGCAACTGTATTTAGACGTTAGTGGAATTGATTATTTACAGGTCACTTTCCTTACAGAAACTACTGGACTGTCAATTCTTTATTGTAAAAATTCATAGCATATGGAGCAATCTTCAGCACTATAGAACTGCTAGTTCTTTTCCTAGATGCAAATATCAATTTTTGACATATTAGTCATAGTTTAGCACAGATGTTAATAATTTTAAGACATCCTATATTAAGAGTGTTCTGTTTTTGTTTCCAATAGGCATTTTACACTTGTTAGATTGTGTATCACAACACGCAGAGTGACAATATATATTGACGGTTATTTTATTCACGGTTGTGCTGTGTTAATTATATGCATGAAAACTATTACATACATGTATCATTAAATGCAGATCATTCCTTCATTATATGACATATTTTTTATTTTATGGATGTATGCTTACATATCAATGTATATTATCCTCATGGAACTGTGTTATTCATGTATATATGAACTGCAGCTGCTTTGAGTGCTCTCCTTATACCACAAGATTATTGATAGGTTTATTGTCATTTTTTCTATAAATCTTTCAAGTGATATTTTTGATAGGTAGAATTAAGTACGGTAGGTATTAGTAATGTCAAATTGTATACTGCATTTTTTGCAGGCCACATAATATATACACTGTATAATTTTTTTCAATGTGAAAATTGTCAGGTATTGTTACATGATAGTGATCAGGTTTTTTTTTTATAGGTGTCAATCAGTGTCATCTTTCATTTTATTTATTATCATTAACCATAGAAATTGCATTTAAAGATGGGGATCAAGTATCTCTTTTTCCATTTGTTTTCATATATACATTAATACAACATTGCACTTGTATTACCGGTACTTCATTAATTTACTCCCAACTTTGATAAAGCTCTAAAGGCATGACTACTTTTGCTCAACCGAAAACATGCTCCATTTATATTTTGTTGCTGTCCTATTTACTGTTACAAATAGTGGTGAACAAATTTTTATGTTCTTTTTTGTGAAATGCATTTATGAATATGCTTGGTCAACATTCATGGTTTTAGAGAAAAAAGCACTGAATTGTACATGGTTTGAAAACTTGATATAAAAAGAAAACATTTACAGTACTTTATTATGCCACTTGGAATACATATAAGATGCTGTGCTCATCTATTCTAGGGAATATTTAAATAGAATTTTTTTTTTCATTATAGGAAAAGGCAAAAACATTTACATACGGGATATAGGAATATCTAGCATTGGTTAAAATATAGAATTTTATTCAAAAGACTCTAAGCCAGCTTCCTTATTAAATCAAATTCACAAAATATTCTATGTACAATTCTTTTGCTACCTGTATTCCTATCTGCATTGCTATTTCCATTTTATTACTAATTTTCAGTTTGGATTATTTTTTCTGTCTGTATTTGTATTTTATCTTTATCTTGATTTTATATACAAGATTGTTAAGGTTATGCAGAAATTAACTCATTTGCAACAATTTCAATTTAAGGAGGCTGGATGGTCAACAAGTTAACCATCAGATCTACCTTAATTTTTTAGAAATGGTGTTTTGAGCTATAAACTTTTATTTGGTAAAGGAATATTCCATATATATGAGCGTTAAAATTTGAGTATTTCCTATATCTTTATATAGAGGTCTTCTTCTTAAAGAGATCAATATAGTCTTAAAATGGCCACGACCATCGAGCCTTCCTAAGTTAGGTTCTACTACAGACTATGTGTTGCCAATCGGATATGTAATAATTTAACCGTGCATGGAAATTTAATTTGATCGTCGGAGAAACCTTGTTTTTCATTAGGTTCAAATTATCAATTGTTGTCCGAACAATTTGCATTCAAATTCAGACGATTTAAAGCAATACTGAATGATGCTCAGAATATTTCTTCTCTGTCCCATTTATGTGTGTTCCAATGTAAACCCCACTCTTAAAGCATGGAAGCCTTAACACCATCCCCTTAACACCATCTTATCATCTGGAGTCGTCGTTGGACCTGTATGAGTTCCATAGGACCTTGGTTTCAATTTCTTTTATTTTTTTGTTTAAGCATGGAATTATGTAAGGTTCCAAATAGGATTTTTTTGTTTACCAATGTATGTGCCATTTTGATACACATATTTTACTTACTGCTACATATATTGGATGACATTAAGCAAATGTATTTTTTTTTTACATTTATAAATTTGTGTGTATATGTGTGTGAGTGAATTTGCTTTCTTTTGTATATATATATATTCTCTTTTGAGTATAATTTATTGAATTTCTTGTTAATATGTAAGGTATATTTGTTTCCCATATTCCATTTATAGTTTGTCAGGAGTTCTTTCAAACTTGCCTGAATGAAACTTTCATGGGTTATGCAACTTGTCAATGATTCTCACGCGTGTCAACAATATGTATGTCACAAGAGAAGAGGCAGGTCAAGAGGGAAACTGTTTTTGTTTATTTGACATACCAATGCACAAACATGCAAATTATTCTTATAAAAACTATGTGATCTACAATTTATTATGAGAGCCAAAAAACGGCTGAACATGTTGAAATCCGTATTTTTGTTTTTTGACAGATGAATAAAAAATTATTGAATCAGCTGGTTTTTTTTATATTTTTCATTACTTACACTCGTGTGGGTTTGTAAAATTTCCAAGGTCGATATATAACTTGGAATTGTAATCGATCAGAGAAAGCGGAGGTTTGAATGAATTAAAATTGGATTGATATGAAGGTCAGCTGTTACTACAGCGTAAATAATAAACAATGAGGGCACAGTCGCGCGATAGCTCCTACCTCGCTAGTTGTCCTAGTTGTCCACTGATTGGTTGAATCGAAGTGGTAAGAGGGAGTTATCTCAAGCCAGTCACGTCTGAAACATGTGTGATACAGACGTGCGTGTGATTATACTACGATTTACTAGGATATAGTGTTTCTACATTTTGCCGATTAATGCACGCTGTCGGTAAGATTTTTGGGGGTCTATTTGGTAAATTTTGCTTTATTTATAGAAAATTTTTATTTCTTTTTAATTAAACCGTAACGTACGCATCGTAAAATAGTAGCATCAATTTGAAATATCCTTGACTGGCTTGAGAAGACTTTCCGTTTAACTTCATTATTTACAAGAAACGCCCCATTATCCTTAAATATTTTGTACCATATGCGATAAACGAATGTAATATTAGATCTAATACAATGTCATATTTCATCGCCCATTTATTACCTTGAGGGCAGGTAAAACAATACATGAGTCAATAACACACGTTTGTGATGCCTGTGTTGTAACATTTTACGTTTTGTTTGGGCGCGTGGATGTACATCTGTACGGTAGACATAACAGGTAGAAAAACGAGTTATACGGGGAAAACAGCATAGGCCATGCCAAGAATATACATACAGTATAACACGTCAAATGCTGTGCCACTGAAATTTACTACGAAATTCCTCATCTGACAACGCCCCATTTGCATTTGAGAGAATACATATATGTGCCCACGTCTTAATGTAACACGGTCAAATCCTGTCAGCAAAGCAACTTTGTTGCCATCAATGAATTATCTTGTTCTCCTGCTAGGTAACCTCTTTTCTTCTTAACTGTTTAACAGGCCATTTAAATCAAAACGGCATACAGCTGACAAATATGACCCATATTACAACCATATGTTGGGGGAAGGGGAGTAGGTTATATAACACATTCTAGTATGTGTGTGTGTGCTATAGATTAATACATTTCATTATTTCTATAGCATTCAATAGATCATGTTATATTTACTTTCAGATGAAAATTATTAGATCACCTTAAATCAACAAAAAGATAATGAGTATGGTGGAAACCATCTACATGCCAAGTGAAAATGATTTTCATGGCAAAACCAAGAAATTGAACGGTGTGCAGAATGGAGGTAAAATTTCCAATGGATGCCACAAACAAACCAAGCATGTGGATGAGGAGACAGAAAAGGCATGGGAGAAAGACTTCTGTGAAACTTTTGAAGAGACTCCCATGTTAGCAGCAATATCTACGTACATTGGCTATCTCATTCTTGTGGCTGTAGGACATGTGAGGGAGTTTTTAAAGAGCATCGGCATTGGAGTTGTAAAGTGTGTGGCGGAACCAAAAATTCCTGTAAGTGTATAAGTATAGATCCCCCTCCTCAACCCCACCTACCCTTGTCAAATTTCAAACCTATCCCTCAAACCTGGAAGGTAACACTCCTAAAATACAACCCACCCTCCCTCCAAACGACAAAATCAAGCACTTAGAAGCAAGGACTCTAAACCTCAGCGTTCAAACTTGTGATAAGGACATACTTAATTTGAAGAAGTGGTAAATGCATTTACATTAATTTGAAGAAGTGGTACATTTAAAAATGTTAATACAATGCATTGATACATAAAAGTTGTGAAAGGATTACCATAAGGTTTATTGGAAACAGTGGGCGTGTTATATTAATTTTTTTCTTATCTTTTTAGGGATTTGTTCCATTGTATCAGACTTGGGAGAGCTTTTATTCCTGGTATGTGTACCGACGTATCCAAGATTGTTTTTGTCGGCCGGTAAGCGGTGTACCTGGAGCCAAAATGGTAGTGATAGACCGTGAGAGTAATGACCATAGATGGAGTTTTCAGTAAGCAAGAGCAATATTGTTATTTACATACTAATTCATACACAGTTTTGCAAAAATGAACTTCTTCATTGACAATCAGTATGATAAATTACTGTGGAATCATTAGAATTCATGGTGGCCCAATTTTCGTGGTATTTGAGGTTAGCCCTTCCCAACAAATTTACATCCTCGGCGAAAACAAGTTTAGGAAGAGTTATCTTTATTACTGAAACTGAAAAATGATTCATCCACGAAATTACATCCCCACAAATAAGCAAAAAACCCACAATCCACGAAAATTTGCCCCCATGAAATTAAATGATTCCACAGTAATCTGCTGAGCTCTCTTCTCGCCCTTCGGAAGAGGTTATTTTTGTTTATCTCTGGTAGCAAATTCATCATATTAACCTAAAAAACACAGCAAAAATCATTGTATAACATTATAAATGGTAAGCTTTAAATAAAACATCTTGGGAGGAAAACTGGCAAGAGACAATAGGCAACAGAGCCTTACCTCCACTCCCCACCCACCCCCAGACACACCTGTACAAAGATGAAATTCAAGTACAGCCAAGATATTTCAGATCTATGAAGTGAATTGTATTGAATATGTACTGTAACTCAATTGACAGGAAGACAATTATTCTGATATACTACTGTGGAAAAATCCTGTTGATTAATATATCTCCAAAAAATAAAGTAGGCTAATGCATTTATAAATATTACTTTTTGGAGAATGTCAAAAACAGGTTTTTTCCTTCAGTTGAATTAATGGATTATATTACATGTATAAATATATACCTGAACAAATTTATTTTTTTAGATATACTGGTGGCCAGTCAACAGTGGTGAACTTTGGTTCATACAATTACCTGGGATTTTCTCAGAATTCTGGTCCGTGTGCAGAGGAAGTGGAGCAGACAATCAAAAGCTACGGTGTGAGTGTTTGTGGGAGTCGCCAGGAGTTAGGTACGAGACTGCAGAGACCGACATTGTTGACTAATAGCTTGTAACAATCGCTTTGTAAACGAGTTTTCACCACCTTATCTTGAAAGGGCATGAATTTGTTTGCAAGTGGAGATAATGGCTATACCCTTTCTGACAATTTAATTTGCATGATTGAAAACGATCTTGAGTCACAAACACTAAAAGAAAATGTCTACCGTACTAACCCAAAAAATGAAATGCTGATGGATGAATGTATTTTATTAAAGCCCCAAGTTCGGGGGAATTTAATGCAGCCACTGTATGACACACACTGCTTGTTTTAAACGCAATATAATTGGTTTGTTATCAGAATCTGTCACCTAGCATTAGATTCAGCTGTATATAGAGCATCTGAGTTACAGTTGACATCTTGAAGGTTTTGCGGACAAGGGTGTTTTAAAATTAGTAAGATCAAGGTATCCAAACCCACATAGTGTTCCTTACCTTGGACACAGGTGGGAATTAATTTCAACACACATTCTACATGTGTTCTTGTTATTTCATTCAGCAATACAGTAGCTTTTTAACAGAGCATCACTGCAGAGTCATAAATCTGACTGGATTGTAACCTTTTGTTGACAGCAGACCCTGATAAAAAAAAGTTTCTCCCATGGGAGAAAACTGGGGCTTTAACCGGTTTTCCAAAGGAAAAAAGGAAAAATCCAATTATTGAAAAATATTATTGGTGAAAATGGCGTGCATGGGGCAGCTGCCAAAAAGGTACCCCTATTGTATGGATAACCCTTCTACAGTTTTCAAGATAGGAAGTTTTTGTTTTGCAGATTAATTGTACATATATCAGAGATGTACATACTACTTGGATTTTGATTTTTGGTAATTTTTGCAAAAAGTACCAGCTGTTGAACTTGGTCATCTTTTTGCATAATATTTCAAATAGGGTAGCCCTATTGTACGGATAATTCCTTCTACAGTTTTCAAGATAGAAAGTTATTGTTTTATATATCAGTTGTACATATATCAGAGATAAATTTTGATTTTTGATAATTTTTGCCAAAAATGACAGCTGTTGAACTTGGTTATTTTTTTGGATAATATTGCAAATATGGTACCCTTATTGTAAGGATAACTCCTTCTACAGTTTTCAGGATAGGAATTTTTTTTATTGCAGATCAATTCTACATATATCAGAGATATGCATATTACTTGGATTTTGATTTTTGATAATTTTTGCAAAAATAACCAGCTATTGAACTTTTGCATAATATTGCAAATAGGGTACCCCATTTCTCTGGATAGGTAGTGTTTATCCATTCATGGTTGACAAAAGGATTGTGGATACTGTTCACACAAAAGAAAACCTGGTTTGCTGTCACATTGACAGCTTTTCTCTTGTTAAGAATTTATTTAGATTGATACTTTTGTACTCTAAGCTGTGCAATGCGGTGGAGTTATTTACCGGTATTATCACAGGATGGTTGAAAGGCACAACTAAAATTTAATTACCAGTACTTTAGTGATACATGTACCTAAAAACCTTGCACAGATGTACATGCAGGTCCATCTATATAAGAAATAATTCAATACAACTGGACAAATACTTCCCTCACAACTGATTTATTTATGTAGCATATACTTCATTGATCTAATCTTTTATATAAAGGGGAATTAGAATAATTAAAGGTTTTACCCCCTGGAAATATTCTAAGTTAATTTGAGAAACAAACCAACAACGACCAGCTCTTTCCAGGTACTATATTTTAATGTTGTGTAATAGGACGGGTCACGTCCGAATCACACTCTGAATATGTTTACCGTTTCCTATGTTGTTTTAATTAATTTCCCAGGTTCTTTATGATTTGATATCTGTTTGGTCTTACTTTTAAGTTCAATAATATATATTTCACCTTTGACACACTTAAACACACTGCATTGAAAAACACCAGCCTCAACAAACAACAATATTTATTCACGATTTTATAGAAAATAACAAAACAAAATAATGATAACAATTGTAAATTCCTGCCGAGTATAAAAAAATATGTCCCTATCAAAAATCCCTATCAAAAATCTCTATCAAAAACCACCATCAAAATCATCATCAAAAATCACACCCCATCCTAGCGTATGGGAACGCTAGCCCACCTAGCCGGGGGATAGGCCTAGGATAAATACAAAAATCCCTTTTAAAACCTAACACTTATCTTTTAGTTTAAGGCCAAAATAATTTAACAGGAGCAAATGACGACGACAAAATGATCAAACTATTTTCCTAACGGGTGCAACCTGTTAAATATCTAAAAAACCATGTTAGAGAAGTGAGAAACTTACAGCAAATTAATGCTTAACAAGTCCCCAACTACTACATTCCTCCCTCCTTAAATAGTCTTCGACCCCGAAGACACAACACAAGTTCACCTTGTCAGGACTTATTATATTTATATTGCCTAAACAAGGAAGGCCACGGCACCATCTGTAGTAGGAAAGGAGGAATATTGAAAACATATGGCTAGACCGGGAATCGAACCCGGGACCCCTGCAACTCTAGTCAGGAGCTCTACCACTGAGCTATCCAGGCCGATATCCACGGTCCATATAGCCCCAACTACTACAGTTGTTTACATTCCCATGATTGTAGAGATAAAGATGATTAATTCCATTTTAAAACAAATCTAGGCGTAGTCCTATTAATAATTCCATTTGGGAGTTTCCAGTTGGTAGCAAACACATACAAAAATTGAACAGTTGATTACTGTAACATTAGGCCTATAAATCTTGACCATTTGTAAAGATGAAAAGGTGTCACAGATTTATCAGATATCACTTGTGGTGAAGCCATATTAACATGATAACCTTGCAATATTTGCTCTCCCATTAATTAACCTTGTCATGTAATCACATTGCAGCATATCCTAGTCACGTAACACTTTTCTGCATGAACAGTCATCACTATTAATACATGTATTTCCAATTTATAAGGTGCTGTCAGAGATCAACGAAAAGTTAATCCTTGCAGTTGTTATACATTTGCACTTTCATTAGGCCAAAATAAAATTATTGTTTGTTTGGAATTGCCTCCCGCCTCATTGAAATACCCTCTGCTGATAAAATGTTATTGGCAAAAAATGAAGAACTTTTTTTTTATATGGAGATTTTTATTTTTTACCGATTTTTAATTAGTTAAACTTCAAGTTTGAAAAAAAAAAAAAATTCCCTCCCTCCCTCCTGGGTCTAGAAACCTCCAGGCGGCAATTCCAAACAAACATTTTTTTAAGGATGGCTTTATAGAAATGTTTTGGGGGTTTTTTTGGAGGGGAGGGAGGGTCCTACCCATGGATACATCTTGGTTGTCATTCTTGTATAGTAGTTAGAAGAGCTAGGTATTGGCAAATTTCGTAATGCTATCAACTGCAATATTTTTAACGGTATTGCAATATGTATTGTAATATTTTCAGTTGAGACTAAGACGATCCTCTCTGATTTAATTAACTTTAGATTTAATGCAGAATGTGATATATAATAATTAAGTATTAATAAAGGGCTCGTTGATTTTATTATATTTGTCCAACAGCATACGCTTATACAGTTGCTTTTGCCTTATTCTTTGACACAGTTGCAAACAATTTCTGACATCTTAAAACATAATATTTTAATTTAGATATCCACCCCCCTTTCTTTTTTTTTTTTCGAGTATATCAGTACTCAGAAAATGTCTGTCAATACAATATTTTTTGTATGTAACACCAGAATATTGGTAGTACATGTATGGCACACCTCTTGTATTAAGACTTCCTACTTTATGTTTTTTAAAGTTAAAGTTTACTAAAAAAAAAAAGACATGAATGGTGGTAGAGATGGAGGTACTAATTTGTAGTCCTATCTCTTGGAAATTAAGTTGAAATGTTAGCAAATTTCCTTCTTATTACGAAGTAAAATATACATTGAAATTTTTCATTGAAGGGTACCTGGACCTCCATAAACAAATGGACAAGCTAGTGGCAGATTATCTAGGAGTTGAAGATGCTTACACTGTTCCCATGGGTTTTGCCACAAATTCCATGAATATTCCCACTCTTGTTGGAAAGGTATATAAATACATCACTTTAAAAAAGAATACATGGAGATAAACACTTTAGTTTGAGAAAAAAGTCAGTGGCCAACAAGCATGACAAGTAGTGCGTGGAGACTGGAATTTTCCATTATTACATGCAATGAGTGTTAGGGTCACTAAAATTAAATATTGGCAATAATGCTAACAATTCAATCTGCGCTCTGTTTTGAATTATGAAATTGCCATACCGTATTATATTCAGAGTGTAAATTTTTGGTTTCAATAAAATTCCACATGATTGTACAGTATTTGCTGAGAATTATATTGTTTGTATGGAATCCGGATAGAGCCATGGTGTTCATTATCGCATCATCGCACCATCGACGTTTGCGTTGATAGTATGATGATGTGATAATGCGATGCCGATGGTGCGATGATGATTAAGCGTGATGACAATGATGCAATGGCCCAACAATGCGATGACGATGGTGCAATGACACGATGAAGCAATAGTGTGATGATGCAATGGTACGATATTCATAACAAGATGACGCGATGGTACGATATCCATAACAAGATGGTGCGATAGCGACTAGCAGTACCCGATGCTCTATCATGTCATCGTTAGTTTTCTATCGCGCTATCATCATAAGAAAAATAAATATAATGTTATTATCTTGTACATAATTTCAATCTGAATTTGAATTGAAGTATAATACTATAGCAACGTTATAATTCATATTTTTTACATATATCTTTAAAAGATTTAAAGGGAGGTAACTCTGACAATTACAATGAATATAGAATACCTATAGTCATAACAAATATAAGTACTGGTTTAAATTACTACAGACACATTAATAATCAAATTTAATAGTTTACTATTATACTGGAATAAGCTCTTAATTTGTTCAATATATGAAGTGTATGTGTTTGTTTTTAATTTTCTTGAATGTGAATTATCACCCTACCCGTTTGAAAAGCATGCCTCGATCATGCAGTTTTCTTGTATTGTTTTCCTTGTTTATTAAACTGTTATTTAGCGCTTTTAAATATTTATATGTCTAGCAAGAAGGACAAGGTTAATTTGTAATACGTACCGGTAATTATTATTAGAGAGTCAAGTTTATCAACCAAGTAAGGTCTATTTCTGATATGAAATCCGTTCATTCATTCACTGCCTGACGCAATTACTCTTTTTAGTGGCACATGCGCAATACAATGATGACATGATAGAGCATCGCATCATAGCTAACACACTGTCGCGTTATAGCTATCATACCATTGCGTTATTGCACTATCGCTTCATCTTGCCATCGCACCATCATCATTCGCATTATTGTGCAATCGTATCATTGTCATCGCTCTGTCGCACCATCGCTTCATCATGGTGCAATGATGCGATTGTGAACTACACGGCCCTATCCGGATTCCATATGTTTGTACATTATCTTCTCCTATGAAAAAAGAAAAAAACTTGTGAATTAATTTCACCATCAGATCATCTAGACTGAAGTAGGCATACCAGCTGTGTATGAGTACAGAAAATGTAGTTTAAATGCTTAATTAGGGGATGCTTTAAAGATCTTTTTATATTATTATGCACATAATGTATCCAGAAAACTAAGATTTTATTTCTATGCATTAAATTTACACATCAAGTCCAATAATGTATTTGCATTCTTAATAAACAATGATAAATGTATTTGCATTTTAAAAAACTGATCTAAACAATGGCAGAGACAAATATCTTGATGGTTGTTTATGACATATTGATTTTTTAATGGCACTCCATCAATCCATGATAAAGAGATGTAAGATTAGCTACAACCTTCTCCTTTAGAACTCTTCATGATCAGATGATTTTCTCTTGCTGCAGGGCTGTTTAATTCTGAGTGATGAACTGAACCATGCATCACTAATTCTGGGCTGTCGTCTCTCTGGAGCCAAAATCAAGACCTTCAAACACAATTGTGAGTCTGTTATGTGCATTATGATTTTATACTGTAAACCAACTTTTATTGGCATGCAAAACAAGTTTTAGCAAATATTTATCGCCATGAACTAGTTTTGACATGTGTCTGACATTTTAATCTAAAGATAATCTACATCTTGATACATTAGTCACCGCAAACCAGTTTATACCCGGTAATTTGCGAAATAAAGTCATCACAAATAAAAGTTGGTTTACAGTATTTGCATAACAAAAACATCTCATATGGCTAAACTAATAAATAACTGTTGTATTATCATGGAAAATGACTTTTTCAATTTTGTTTTTTATAAAACAGGTATGAAAAATATATCTTGGAAAATGAATTTTTCAATTTCATTACAGGTATGAAAGATCTTGAAAAGAATTTAAGAGAAGCCATTGTAGATAAACAGCCTAGAACTCACAGACCATGGAAGAAAATTCTGATTGTAGTGGAGGGTGTTTACAGGTAATGGACTGAAAATCTGGAGGAAGTCATACAGATTTGGGGATTAATTGATTGAATGCAAATTATTTAGAGATGAGACTCCTTAAAACACATGAACAATTTTCATTTCATACGTGCAAATGAGATTTTATCACATATTTTAGACCTTCAGAAACAGTAAAACATGAAATAAAAAAATGAAAGATTTTTTAAGTACTGATCTGGGGTTTTTTTTGCCCTTATGTAATTTACAAATGTTAAATGTATATATGTTAAGATTGTGTGTCTTTTTGCAGCATGGAAGGTTCCATAGTGAAGCTACCAGAGGTGCTCCGATTAAAAAAGAAATACAAGGCTTATTTATATTTAGATGAGGCCCATAGTATAGGTGCAATAGGGCCCCATGGGAAGGGTGTAGTGGACTACTTTGGTCTGAACCCCCGGGATGTGGACATCATGATGGGAACATTTACCAAGAGTTTTGGTGCTGTTGGAGGTTACATTGGTGGATCAAAGGTAATTTTATATTGGTGGATCTTAAGTTGCTAGAGTCCTTTTCTGCATGCACCCTTAAGTAATCACTCTGTCTGCCCATCTGACATCATCTGCGCATCTTATAAGTTCCTAGGGTCCCCCTCTGCAGGCAGCCTTTAATAATCAGTGTGTATGTCCATCTGACATCACTTGTCTGGACCACATATCATTTTCCCATTGGCCTAATTTGGCTCATGCTTCACACACAGAGTTCCTTCAAGGAAAGGTTGTGGGTCATAGCAGCTCTCTTTAAAATCCTTTTTGGGACCGTATTGTTTCCTCTCTCTCCCAAGATGTCCTAGAATCTATCAACACACAACCTGTTTCACCCATATATAATATGTGTAGTGCTTTCTGGATAAGGGATGTGCAATAACCTGAACTTAATTCAAATCTAGCAGCAAAGGCCAATCAAAGTCCTCCAAAATGGTTTTCATCCTTCTGTCTTAGTCAATGTGGGGCCCTTTAAGATGGTCTTATTCTCAATGATGTCTAGTTGATTGTTTGAATAGCATTTACACCTTTCTGTAAGCAGAATTTTATTCACATTCCAGCAATTTTTGCAAGGGTAACATTTCATTTTAATAAAATAACATTAATTTTATGCTATTTGAATACAGATTTTAATCACTTATTATGAATAACTGTAATCTATCATTAACATGTTGGTGCTGGGATATTCATGTCACAGATCAAGATTGTTTACAGTACCAGTGTACTGTGGAATCATTAGAATTCGTGGTGGCTCAATTTTTGTGTTAAAATTGTAGGTAACCCTACCCTATGAATTTAAATCCTCGACGAAAACTAATTTAGAAAGAGTTATCTTTCGTTCTGAAACTGAAGACCGATGCATCCATGAAATTACATCCCCACGAATAAGCAAAAAACCCACAATCCACGAAAATTGGCCCCCACAAATTTAAAGATTCTGCAGTATGCCTAATTCTAATTCCTATATGATTGGTCTGATAATTTTGCAAGCTGTATCCATACTGCATTTTTTTAACATATGCAGAGTGTGATTAACATATTGATTTGAGACTTTACATGTAGCATCTGAATAATACATTGATATACCAGTACTTGCAGCAATTTGTCAACATGTTTCAGATATCCTTGCTAGTTTACCTCAACTTATCGACTGTAAACTCTGTAAACTACCCTGGTAACTGAATTTGGTCCATGTGTATTGATATACTAACATGTGCATCTTATTTTCAACATACATATACTGTATGTAAAATAGTACAATCAAATCGATCTTGTCAAAATAACTAAAAGAAAGAAATCAATATGGTTAGATATCAGTTTAATACCGGTAGGCATTGTTCTTTTTCCTGTTTTTTGAACGTCAAACATAACATGGTCATGTAAATCGTTGTGGCATGATACCAGTATATGAGGCATTGCTCGGTTCTCTATTTTCAGGACCTCGTCAACCATTTACGTCTGTACTCTCACTCAGCTATCTACTCCAGTAGTATGGCCCCTGGTGTTGCTCAACAAATCGTGTCCTCAATGAATATCATGCTGGGCAGGGATGGAACCAGAGAAGGTGAGGTCATTTCTTCTTCCTCAATGCTTTGGAATAAGTGAGAAAGTAGAGATTGGTATCATATTCTAGATTTTAAGTTAGGCAATTTTATTTTGGTGTTTTGGAATGAGTATAACTAAAATCAGGTCTTGTTAACATATACATAGTGTATGCAAGGGAAAATCATTTATTTGGTAATTAAGAAACACATTTGAAGAAAACACCTTCTCTACTTTTACAGGTGAAAAAAGAATCCAGCAGCTGAAATGGAACACTCGATACTTCAGGAGGCGACTTCAAGAGATGGGCTTTATTTTATATGGAAACAAAGATTCTCCTGTTGTGCCTTTGTTAATGTTTATGCCGTCCAAAATAGCGTAAGCATCTCAGGTTTAAGATTTTCCAACCACTTATTTTTTGCTAATATTTTTTGCCCATATCAATCTGATTAAAATAAGATGTTCTTAATCCGCTACCAAGCGATAGCAGATTCAGAACATTTTATTTTAATTAGATTGTTGATTTTATGATTTGAAATTTCAGAAAGTTCTCCAGGGAGAGTCTAAAAAGAGGAATGGGTGTGGTTGTGGTTGGGTTTCCTGCAACCCCCATGACCAAGTGTAGAGCTCGCTTCTGTCTGTCGGCCTCTCACACTAAAGAAATGTTAGACGAGGTAGGTCGAATCGTACTGTCTAGAGAAAATTTCTTACTAGACCAGATAGGAGAGATTTTAGTATAATATCTCAAGTGTGTTCCTTTTTTCTGGAAATAAGATTACTCTGATGTAGGATAAACTTTAATGTTTCTCAAAACTATTAGCTTAATTATCTAAAATTTTACTTACATATACTTTTACATCTGGAACATCAATACATGATGTTGCATCTTAATATTTCATTTTCATGTAAAAATGAGAGATCTTGATGATTTTATTATCAATAATTTTTCTTTTACAGGCACTGCAAATAACTAGTGATATTGGAGATCTGCTGGCCATCAAATACTCCAAGGCAGAACCACCTTCCTATTCTGAAAATGATGTGCCATTAGTGGAGGTAAGATGACCTTGACACACTGGTGGGTCAAGGCCACCAGCAACTCCTGCATTGCAGGGACATTTCATTAAATATGCAAAAAAATTGTTAGTGACAAGTCCGTAAATTGTTTTGGTGATGTTACAAAATACTTTTGAAATGCTAGATTTTTTATTTGTACGAACATTTCTGAATGTTACATGTATGTGGATGGATATGCAAGACAATGACCTATGTTAATTTGAATAAGGTCAAGGCCACATAACATTACCCAATTTAAAGACACATGGAAAACACATCAAAGTACTAGTCATTAGGCCAATCATGGCCCGAGTGTTCATTACCCTTGCATTAGATAAATATTAAGGCCACTGTTTAGCTTGCATGGCTCAATTTTTCTGATTTTTTTTCTTATTCACAGGATTCCTGAACAAGGAAACATGGAAGGTTTGTGTAGGGAAAAAGATTGATGCATTTTAAAGTGTATCAATCATTGAGAAGGGGAATAGGGTATACATATACTCCTCACAGCTCTAAGCTTGTTTTGTTTTATCATGTACATGCACATATATTTTATGAAAAATTTTTAAAGGATATGCACCATACTATGGAACCAAATGCCTAATAGTATTCTAAATATTGTTATTTATTTCTGTTTTGGGCATTTTTAAAAACATTTATTTCATCTCAAGATTTTGTATAATATTATGATTCACAGAAGAACTAGTTGTTTTAAAATATATGTACTTGCCAGATTAATAGTCTAGTCTCATTTCTAACTATCATATCGCACATTATCAATGAAAATTGGATGTGTTTAGACCTTGCTTTCTCTAAATGGAAATATTTGCAGCATATGAAGTTTTCAAATGGAAATATTTGCAGCATATGAAGTTTTCAAACGGTCAGTTGTAAAACTAGCAGTGCAAAATGGAAATTTCCTTACCTACATAGCTTATGTAAATATGACAACATTGTAACCTTGGATTTCATCCCCCCCCCCCCCCCCATTTGTTTATACACACTTGACCTCAGTAATCATGATGTTTTATGATGAATAATGTTATTTATTTTTGTACTTAACCGTCTAGCTTTAAATATATAGCTTTATGCAAGTCCAAAAGCGTAATAGTGATGCTTGATAATATGTTTACTAGTTATCAGTACTCATTTATATTTTTAATTTTCCATACTTTATTTTTTACCGATATATTCTAACAGTGAACATTTTGCTGTCATTTACTAAAGGCAGGTGCTTGTTAGTGTTATTATTGACTAAGTTAAATGTGCCACTCTTTACTTCCGTCCAATAGCATAGAAGGCCATTCAACTTCTTTCTAAATGCGCCTATTAAAAGTTTGAACAATTCTTTTGAACAAAATATACTGTAAACCAACTCTTATTTGCGATAACTTTATTTTGCAAAATACTGGAGATAGACTGGTTCACGGCGACTAATTTTCACGTTCAAACCTTATCTACACCGTGTTGTGATTTCCCCCATAGGACAAGGACTGATTTGCAGTGAGAAATATTCACGAGGTCGAACCTTGCGAAATTTTCTCACCAATAAAAGTTGGATTACAGTATAAGGTGAAGGTAAATTGGGGGCACAGTAACATAGTCTAAAGTGATATCAAGCAACACTGTTTTGTTTCATTAATGATAACTGGTATGCATTTGTTTAGCTTTGTTTTGGGTTTAATACATGTGTACGAATCTCCTTTGTTTTATTATGTTTTATTATGATCATAATGGAGAAGGGTGCTTCAGACAAGAGTACACAGAGTGTATTTTGTACATGTATATTCCAATGGAGAGAAAAATAAAAACTGCCTTAAAACAAAGTTTGACTTTCTTCCTTTTTTCTGGATGGTTGAATGCATTCAAATTTCAATTTGTAGACTTTCAAGCTTCGTTATAATTGATTAGTAAAAAAAGTAACTTATGACAAAGTCCCTTACTCGTATATTTTAACTTTTACTGTATTCTCTAGACAACAATGAAAATTAAACTGCTGTATATGCGTATTCTACTTTAACAATGACTTTTTTCCCTCTAAAAGAGGGATCAAGTTTGATTCAAGAATTCTCATTAATTTACTTCAACAACTTTTTCCTAATAAAGAAAATGAACAACATTAAAACTGGTTTTAAATGTATTTATTTTAGACACAAAGTAAAAATGTTCAAGAATGTAATTCAGAAGAGCTACCATGACAATGTTTAGTGTATTATTACCATACACAATAAAATCTCAGCCGTTTAACACAGATTGAAGATGTAAATGTGGTATTGAGTAAATCTTTAAATTTAAGCACTTTTTGTATAAATTGTTGTACATGATACAACATTAATGTAATGTACATTCACACCTTAAATAGCTGATGATACAGCATTCCATTACCTATCATCATGCTGATGTTTTCACACGGAGAATAAATTCATTGCACTTCTTTAAGAATTGAGTACTTTCTATTTCCATCAAGATTGTCTGATCTTCAGCCCAGTAAGGATCAACATATCTAAGATGTATTGAGCTTGCTGAGGATCAGACACTTCAAGGGAAATAACTGTTACAAACTACCTTTAATGTTTCCCAATACATTACTACATGTATTCACAACAGATTTATTTACAAATGATTTTAAGTATCGTTTTCTCATGCAAAGTTATTTTTTTATTTGCTATGAGGTTTTTTTTTTGAAAATTGGCATTTATTCAGTTTGTAAGTTGTAATCTATTGACAGACTATGACTTTGGATCAAACTAAATGTACAGTAAATGTAAACATTATTAAACAGGAATGTTGTGGTAATTTTGTTCATGAATACTAATTAAAAGTAGTAAACAACAGAAAATCTCGATGATTACAAATTGACTGTTAAAAAAAAAGCTAAGTAATTTACCCTATACTTATCATTTAATTTATTGCACATTGGTATGTCATTTACTTAAAAATGATTGATATGAATGTTTCCATTTCTCTTGAGCTGTGAGTTAAAAGCATCTGAATTTAATTAGATTCTTATCAAAGATTTTTCTAGTAACAAATATCACTATATTTCTAAAGAAAACATGTTTTAAGGTATTACAAAGTATAAATGCATGATGTTACATCACATTAAGATTCACAATACAGTGTAATAAAATAATGCATTAATTTATCTAAAGTGATACAATGCAAAATTACCAACGGACTGCGTAACAAATGAGCATCAGGACAGACAAAATTGAAGCAGTAAGTAGAAATAATGGTGTCATATTTGGAAGGACAATGAAAATATTGAATCTAATGGGAATTTACATTCCAGTGAACTTGTAAACCCAGGATGGTCGACAAAAATTGCCCTTCCCCCTTTCATAATTGAAATGACATTTCATTAATGTCATAAAATGATTCAACAGTTTTTGGAGAAGCATCAATAACATGCATATTCAATACTTAGTAGATATGTCTTCATTGATTTGATTTCAAATTTGTAAAGCTTTATATAATGCTACCTGATGAACACTGCTCTTGTCAGATCTGATACATGTATATTTACCTTCACATCAGCAATTATGTGTCAATATTTATACAAAAAACAGACTCCATTGATACAAGTTGATAAAATATCAAATGTACATGTATAATACAGAGAGTTTGGCTTATTTGTTCAGCAAAAAAGAAAAATACTTGTACATCAACAACAGCACAGCTTTTGAGCACTTATTTGTATAAGTTATAATACACTTTTTTTTTACTGCACTTGTCAATTGCAGAGTAAATATTGCACATAACCCTTCATAGCTGACAATGCAGACCACCCCCCTCCAACTTTTCCATATCCAAAAAAAAAAATTATGGTAAACAATTCCCATAGAAAGTCCATAGCAACATGAACTCTTATTCTGAACTAGCATTTTTTTCTTACTTGAACACTTTTCTGTAAGCCTAAAGTAAATGGCAGAGCTTTTTTGGACTCGGCCAACTCCTCAGGTTTGTAAGCCTTTGATAAAGGGCAGAGCTTTTATCCCACTAAATCAAGTCCTTCAGCTGCTTGTAAGGGTTGGATCAAAGGCAGAGCTTGTATTTCACTTGGACATGTCCTTCAGTCTGTAAGCCTTTGATGAAGGGCTAAGCCTTTTTCCCACTTAGACAAATCAATCAGTCTGCAAGCCTTTGATGAAGAGCAGCACTCTTTTTCCACTTAGACAAGTCCGCCAGCTTGTAAGGCTTTGATGGAGCGCAGAGCTTTTTTGGCAGCGGCACTTTTGGCAATCCTGTAGTTCCTTCCCACCCCAGTAAACACACCTTTGGTCACCACATTTACAGTCACCCTGATCTTGCCTTCCAGCGTTCTCTCTGGTTTTCTACAAACAAAAGTTCATATAATGAATACATGTTCCTTACTACTTCATGCTGACGGCACATGTAGCCTTGTTACCAGAATGATAATTTTTTGCATACCTGGTACATGTTTACCAGCGTAATTTCATATTTTTTTGTTGCATACATTTCACAAAGAAAATATTTGTGGGTATACAGTTGTACATATATACTAGGCTACTATTACATTACATAAATTTTAAGTAACGGTATGCATGCATGTGGTACTTACTCAAACTTGGCTGTTTCTGGTTCCATTTCTAACAATTCACGTACTGGAGACTTTGGAATGCTCAGCAGGTATTTGTCTGAGAAACAGAGAGCGTATGATAAAGAAAATATCAGCACAATGTGTTACAATCTAGGCATTTCAGTCATGTTAATACCAAATCATTTGTGATTTAACTACTGGTAATGGTACCAAAGCTTAACAAAGCTCTTCAACTTATATACTTTATCTTGAACATAAATGCATGATGATGAAAGAGTGATACATGTATCACCATAAACTCACTCTATGTCCATTAAACTTAGATAAGTTTTCTTTCAATCAATCACTTTTTCACTACAAACCTCTCTTGTGTCAGAGTGAGACCCAGATTAAAAATAAGCTCGTCTTTCTTTTATTATCCTAGCCCCTGATTCAGGATCTAAAGCCTTAGAGTATTGACAATATTGATTGAAGAAACTCCATTTACCAAGAGTTTTTTAAACACAACATCTTCCACAAGGCACTCACCTATTTGAGGCTTCATAATACGATAGTACACTCTCCACACAGTATCCAGGGACATTTTACTATCCAGGTAAATGGCTCCCGCTAATGACTCAAATATGTCTCCCAGAGCTTTGGGTACCTCCAGCTCTACATGTTCTTCATCTTCTCCCTCCCCCTGGTAGAGAACAACAGCGTACATGTATATATGGGACCATAACACATCTTATATCATTAAGATGAATACAGGTATAACTGCTTACGTGTACACAGCTTTAATGTACACGTTACAACTTAGCTACAACTACTAAGAATTGAAGTATGCATACAAATTTAAATTTATTGAACTTATGATTGTTAATACTACAGTACATACATGTATTTTCCAATATCAGAATGCATTAGTTTGATAAGAATTCACCTTTATAAATTCACATTGCAATTTTGCCATAGTTTGTGTGCACCTGAGGAAAAGACAGTATCGTATATCCCTTTTTTTTTGGTTACACAATACATTTATTTGCAAATATGGGGTTAATATGTAATCTTTTTTTCGTGCGAGGCATTTTGCACGAAAAAAGCGAAAATTAAATAATTGTGAAAATAACCTGATATGCAGTATTTAACCAAATTGTAATACATACCTCATCATCACTGAGGTCAATTTCATCCTCCCGTTCTTTCTGTCTGGCCACAAACTTCTCTATGACTCCAAACAACGGTGGGGAGATAGCCTTGAAGTACTTGTGGAAGTCCCACTTCACAGCCAGGGCAGCAAAGATGTTGTTGTTGACTAGCGCTGACCTGAGGTCAGTGAGCACGCCCGGTGAGTACTTACACGAATCTTCGTACAGATGGCGAGTGATTACGTAATCCAAGATGGCATCTCCCAGAAACTCCAGCCTGATGAATAAAAAGTTTATCAAACTCAAATATTATTTATTACTGGTCCATGTCTTTTTACAAGGGTTGTCAAATTGATCTATATCTGATAAACAGGTACCGGTACTCCCAACCCTTTCTGATCGAGTACTTTACAAGTATTCAAAATAAAGTTCAAAATTAAATCATACATCTATTATCATATATGTGTATTTCTACAAATAAAGATTTCTGAAACCATATATTTGATACCCCAGTATTTGATGTTTTGTGTTTACCTTTGGTAACAATCTGTGACAGTGTTGTAGTGGTATGAGGCGTGTGTGAAGGCTTGAAGGAGGTAGGATTTGTCTCTGAATTCATATCCTATTTTCTGCTCCAAGGTATCGTATCCTTCCAGGAGACGATGGAGAATGGAGTTGTGGTCGGGAACATTGACTAATAATGGAGAGTCAGGGCACTGCAAGCTCAGCAATTCAGTCTGAAATAATAGAGAATACAACATGTTAATACTGTGGAATCATTTTCCTTGGGGGCCATTAATCGTGTCAATATTTTAAAGGTTCATTTGAATGTGATTTCATGGATTTTGCTTCAATTAATAATGAATAAAAACTGTGTTTCATATTTTTGGGGGGGAATGTTAATTTATGGGTAAGGGGTACCCACAAAAATAAAATCCACAAATAATGAGCCCCAACTAATGATTCATCAGTAGTGGTAATAAGGTACTCAATGTACTTGTACATAAAATTTTCACAAATCACTGATACATTGTAATATTATCATGCTAAATTCCTCATATTTCATTTTAAAATTTAACTCACATCTTGCACCATTCCTTTTTTCTTCTGAGGCAGAACCTTCAGTCCCAACCAATGCATGAATTTTAGAGCAGCTTTCTTCCCACAGGAAGTCAGATAGCAGCCAATCAGAGACTCCACACAGTCGGCGATGCTCTTGTCAGGGATGCTATGGAGGGTCTGAAGGTTGTATGGGATCACCACCTGGTCCTTCTCCTCTTGTCTCACCCTCTCAGGGAGAGTCTCTAACTCCTCCAACTCCTCCTCAAAGTCCTCATGGTTTTCGTTGTTAGAGCACGACTCTTCAGGTTTTCTACCATTTTGAAGAGGAATTCCTCGGTTTTCATTTTCAGGATCATCTGTCAATTCAGATATTTTTGGCACCCAGTTTAAGGTGGCATTTTCTGGACAGAAGGAATCAATAATGCTGCCATCCCTCACTTTTTCAAGCTGACCTAGATTGTTTCTTATAAGAAGAACCTTTGGTACTGGCCCTTTCCTTTTGTCATCATTTATAACATAACCTGGAGGCAACCAGTTTTCGTAAGGTTCAAATTTGGTGGAAATCATGCAATCTGCGAATCCTTTTCTTTTCCCTAACCGGTAAAGGTTACAATTGCTAACTTGTTTACTTCTCAAGTAACTTAGCTTTCCTTCATGAATACCCGGATAAGTACAGTATAAGTAAACAGTGATAGCATATTTCAAGAAGGAATCTCCTATTGTTTCTAACCTCTCCAAACTGAAGAAATCATTGGCATTGGACATGGTTAAAGCTTGCAATATGGTACATGGACTTGGGCCTACAAAAGTACTTAAGTCCACTTCTTGGTCTAGTGATATGGTAAGCTCTGGAAAATCCACCTCCTCTTTGAGGATCTCAGCTTTCGGAATTGATTTGCTCTGATTTCCCTGAAGTTTGAAGACACCCACTTCAGGGAAATCAGACAAGATTGGGTCACATGGGTTCTTCTTCAAAGGAGAATTGGTGACATGTATATTCATTTCATTCAGCTCTGATGTTAGATCATTCATGGCCTTTTCTGAAATGATATGAGCTTTATCCCAATACTTATCAGTTTTTTCATTACTTTGATCCCGCAAAGTATTCCCCCATTCTTCATCATGATTCAGGTATCCATTTTTGCTATGGTTACAGTTACTGGACACATTGTCCTGAATATCACAGATGTCACTAGCTGCCTTTTCATTTTGGAATGCTGCTTTGAGATTTTGCTTTGTATCACAGCTTTCTGCTTTCTTTGTATCACATTCATCTTCTTCTGAGATGACATTTTCACTATCACAACCGTTTCGACTAGCACTTGGTGAATCACAACCATTCACAGGTTTATCGTCCACACTTTCCTCATTTACAGTATTATTGCACACATTGCTGCTATCATCATCTTCCTCTTTCAGATCAAATCCGAAATCCAACGGCTGAAAACGAAAACCATCTTCCAACTTTATCAAACCTATTCCAGTGCCTTCAGCAATTCTCACACGAATTTCATCAGCTACAAGCAAGTAGTTCAATCTGTACAATATTGTGGGCAAGCAGACCGCTTTTCGCCATAGAGAAGCAGGAAAGACGTGGATTTCACACAGTTCTGGGACAAGAATTTGTTTCTGCTGGAGATTTTCTCTCCTGGCTTTCTTAGTTTCTGCACTGCTTGTGGGCAAAGCCACTCCCTTTTGATTCATGTAACGAGGAGTGAGCAGATTTAACCTAGCAGACGTGTGGTCTACGTCCAATAATGGCTGCTCTAAATTGGTGATGGTCAAACCGTATTTGGTTGTGTAATAGGCACTGAATGTCTTGTACAATTCTGGTGAAGGGAAAGGTGAGGATGGATTCAAGTCAGATCGGATTTCTGCCACATAAAAATGTTGTGGCTGGTCCACATTTCGATAAGATGGCATCACAACCGCATCTTCATACTCTTCTTTGGAAAACACAAACTGCTCTCTTTTAGAGTCATGAATGTTTCTTCGGACATGTGATTTGGAATCTTCAACCTCTTTGATGAAGGTCCAATCAAGGACTACATTGCCATCATCATCTGGAATTAAGAGTTTTACACAGTAAACTACAGAATTAAAAACATTCTTTTCATACACTTTTCAGAGACTTTACTTCATTATATTCTCAGCACATCAGCATCACCTCAAAATTGTACATAAATAAAGGGAAAATAAATTGTTCATTCAAACCAAACATGACTATTGATACACAAAAACACAACACTAACCTTTATTAAGTGGAACTATAAGATACCCCAGATCACTATCATCTGGACAAAACTCCATTGGGTCCTTCTCTAAACGGAGAACATTGGTGAATGTAAATCTATGGAAATCTCTCAGTCTCCTCAGCTCCTCAGAGGACACAGAAAAATTACTGCTGAGGACATCAATGGAGGCAGTTACCTCCCCTGACCTTGTGTATACTGGGAATGTTGGTACCTTGAAAAAAAAAATTTTGTCACACTTACCTTTTCATTAAAATATCTAAAGCAAAGATATACATGTATCATCTAAGGCAAAAACATTTCATCTAAAGCAAAAAAAATTCATCTATTTCCAATAGTCAATTTTAGGTTTCCTAAATGTTTAATGCCACAATAACATAACAACATGGCTACTACTATACCTGAGGAATATGTTTGGATGTGAGAATTCCGAACCCCCTGGGTGTGTCCTCTGGAGCACAGATCTTCCGACCTCTGGTGTTTTGCTCATCTGATATGGCTTTGCTCAGTTGAAGAGATATATTGTACAGCAGGCATTCCTCTGTAGAGGGGTGACTTTGTACCAATGAGGCAGCCAACTGGAACATACAGAAATGACTTGGGTCAAAATTTAATTGCATTTTATACTTGTTTGACTATGCTAGTATGTGTATATTCGAATTTGCCAAAAAAGTCAGCTTAATTTAAAAAGATCTCAAACAGATAATAATTGTTTGATTTTACATTTCAGTAAACTAAATTCTTTTAAAGAAAAAGAAAAACATCTGTTCACAAATTTTATCTGGAGGTACTAGACATGAAACAGAAACACATAAAGAGGTTAAAGTAAACAAGTTCGACATACATGTTCAAGCATAAATTTACATGTACCGTAAACCACATTGACCCACTAACCCTCTTGAAATAGTACTGCTTCCTCTTGGTGGTACCCGGTCTCCCTTCTCCGCTGTAATCCTCGCCCTCTTCCCCTTCTGCTGCGTCTTCCTCCTCCTGCTCTTCTTCCATGGTAAAGACTTCCTTTCCAACTGGATTTAGTTGATCATCCAGTTCACCTGTAACAGACTTGGAAATCTAAAAACATTGATCTGAATACATGTAATTCATTCCGATTTGGGCTCCAATTTTCACTTTGATGATGCATGTACAATATTTACCTGCTTCATGTAGACATTGGCAGAGTTTTAGTGCCACAGCTCTTTTGGCAAGGTTCTTTGTTGGCATCACTTCTCCCTGCACAATGAACAATTGAAACAATGGTTCCGAAACTGTTAAATATCTTAAATTATTTACATCAGCAAATCAACAATTTAAAGCCTCTTAAACTAAATTTCCTTCTGTTCATTGATTAAGTACCTGGACAGAGCGTTTGTAAGGGGAGTTAATTGGTAGACTCAGTGTTGCTCTATACATAGTTCCCCCCTCACCAGAGATCTCCTGCATCGTACATTTCGGGGTCAGGTGAGTAAAGGCATCACTTGGTAACTTGGCACAGTACCTGAAAGAGGAACATCATATATAGTTTTAATTTTAAATAATAATATTTACATTTGCAAATATGTTTCCTTATATGAACCTACAGAATAGCGAAAACGTTCAATTCTGTGTGAACTTTTTAATGACGCCACAATGATTAACACGTGCTTATCGCTTGACAGTTGAATTATTGTAAACATTAAAAATATATTAATAATTCGGAATGAGTTGCCCTTCTCAAACGTAAATATAAGTAATAAACAGCAATGTTAAAAAATTCACCATGATATACTTGGTTGGTACGTGATCAAATCTTCTGAGAAGCCCTTCGGGCTTCACGGGATTTGATAACATGACCAACCAAGTTTATATCCCGGTGAACTTTTTAACTTGCTGTCTATTTCTTAAGAAACACTCAATACAAGTAAGAGGTAAGAGCTTATAAGTATTGGCATAGGCAATGACAGACTGATTAAAACCATCCCCCTTCTTCTTACACTCGTTAGGGTCTGACAGGTTTCATAGGAGATCATCTTCACAAAACCACTACATTTGCATACAATCTTAATACTGTATGCAGGGAAATATTCGCCCCCATTTTATTTTCGCCCCTTTCGCCCTCGTTGTCGGTGTGCGAATTTAAGACTGGGCAAATTCCAATGTCTCAAATTATATCTCTTTTAACACTACTGTATCTGGGTGAATTC
The DNA here is from genome assembly GCA_016163765.1 of Magallana hongkongensis. NCBI lineage: Eukaryota > Metazoa > Mollusca > Bivalvia > Ostreida > Ostreidae > Magallana > Magallana hongkongensis. The sequence continues at coordinate 50,597,304 of WFKH01006014.1, forward strand.
AAGACTGGGCGAAGCCGTTTGCAAGTGTAGAAGGGTGAAAATAACCCTGTATACAGTATACCAACCAATCACAGACATGCTTTTATTTATTTTAAGAGAGATGTAACTCTTTAATACTGGAGGTTACATAGAAAACAAGCTTGAATTAATTATTCTATCTCCTTTTGAAGAGTTCCAGTAGATTTTCCTAAGCAGTTAAAGCCCTTCCCTGATTGGTCAGAAGTAAAGGTCATGTGAAGATTACCTTCAATCGATACCTGTCAGACCCTGACGAGTGTTAGGAGAAAAGGGGGGGGGGGGGGGGGGGTATTTTTAATCAGACTGAGGCAATGAAGAGGGAAAAAATCTGCATTTTTTAGAGAAAAAAATATGAGTATAACATCTCATCTTTTTTGCTTCAGTTTTGAATGACATTTTGTCATGATAATATACTTCCAAAATTCAAATCAGACCTGTTGACAAAAGCAATAGCTGTCTCCATGGTGACACAAATCTGGGGATTATCTGAGCTTGGCATGTACGGCAGTAGAACTTTGTCCTCACAAGGATTGTCCTCCTCCTCCTCATCTTCCTCTTCATTCCTTCTGTCTACTAAAACCTAGAAAAGATGTGTGCCTCATTACATTACTGATTCACAGGGAATGAATCCAATTAAAGACAACATCTCAATTAAAACCCTTCAGTCAACTTATTAGTTTAGTTGCCATTTTATTCATAACACTGCATTTGCTTAGGTCACTTACATCCTCTATTCCTTTGAACACATTGTAATCCTGCATGAACGTCTCCCTCTTGTTTTCTTCCACCAGAATCACATACTCAGAGTCTCTAGCTCTAGCACGGCCCTGGAAAGAAGGAAGTTTTGCACTGACTACATTTATTAATACAAATTCAGTCATCTCAGTAGCATCATTGAAAATGCATGTAATAGGATCAAATAATAACTGTATGGTATGTATGTAATTTAAATGCATCAGGAGTTTTTATTGTACAAAAGCTAAATGAATTACAAGGTTTGCTTACCTTTGATTGGCTGTAAGACTTGTAACTTCTGGGAGGATCAAACTTGACTATGAGGTTACATTTAGGGACATCTATTCCATCCTCTAACACAGTCGTGGACACTAATAAGTTAAGGTCCTGTAGTCTGAATTTCCTCAGGACATCCTCTTGCTTCTTCCAATTCCCTTTCTTGGATTTCCCATCCTTCAGCCCTTGTCCAGTTAAATGCTGGCTCTTAACAAAGCACAGATTTTCATCCCATGAACACACTTCTTCCAGGAATTTATTAATGGCTAGAGCTACATATCTATGTTCCACAAACACTATCCCACACAAGTATTTTTCACTGTCTGAATTCAACGGGTCCAAGGTCTTTTGCAGGGTCCCATTGTCTGGCTCCCTTTTCACAGCTATGTGAAGAACATTGCCTTTGTATGCTCTGTCTGATGTCTCCTCATCCGACATGATCACAGAGTCATCCGACATTTCGGATTCGTCCCCATCACTATCCCCCGTCTGACTATCTCTATCCTCCTCCCCCATAAACCCGTCCATGTCTCCCCCACTACTCACAATCATAAAATCATACTCAGGCTTGTATTTATGCAGATGATTGACCAGTTCATAAACTCTTGGTGTGGAATACTGCAGCAGTTCTTCTACATCATAATTAGGTGTAAAGTTTTGCTCAAACAGAGTGGTAACAATCCTTAACTGAGTTAAACAGTATTTCAGGAACTTCTTATGCACTGGTACTGTTTCATGCTTATCCACTTTTTCTATTTGATTGATGAACATGTTTGCAATACAAGAGGCACACCATGGGCCTAAAATATACAGAATATTAAGACATTCGGAAAAGACAAAGATCGGAATTTCCTTTGGATCTCGGTCATCATCCTCCTCATCTTCCATGTTGCAATCATTCAGAAATTCCAGAGCACTACTCAACACATCATCCAGCAGTGTGAGAGTACCTGTTACATCTTCATAGTTTTCACAAAACTTTAAATATTCCTTTGGACGAATTCCATACCTCTCTGCAATGACCAAAGTAGCTGTCTCTGCTGTGGCACTAAGGTGATTCTCTAGTGACCTAATGATGTTTTCTAGTTCTCCAGGATCCTGACATTTCTGACTTATGAAGGAGGATGTCAAGCCTAAAATCCTAGCAGCCGCTTCCTTAGGAACACTGTTGTGGATGATATTTATGATGCTTTGGTAAGGATGGTCTTCTTGAAGAATGAGGTGACAGTTTTCTAAGATGACTAGATTAATTTGGACTGGGAGTAAGAACTTTTTTAGCAGTATATCATTGAAAACTGATGGTTTGGTCACCAGTATTTGATGGTCATTGAGCAATGAATTTAATTTTGATTCATCCTCAGACAGTTCATGTAAGGACATAACATTAAGATCACTGTGGTGTTTAATGACTTGGGAAATCTCTTGAATGCTGTCATCTATTTAAAAAAATACTTAAAAATAACACTCATATCCAAAAATTAAATAAGAAGATTTACAATACATTGGAAAATTGAATATTTTTTCCATTCTGATATTGAATTGTACCTGAATTTAAGCATACAACGCTTCTCTTTCCACCGCATTGCAGCTGTTTTCTGAGCTCAGTGGAGAACTCCTTTAGAAGCATCACCGATATGAAGGTATTTCCCCCACTGGTCCCCAGGCAGACAATGGTGTTCCTCTGCAGGGCAGCATCAAGGAGTTCCACCTGCAATACCAGAAGGAGTTTTTACATTGTTTTCTATTCTAAAGTAAAGATGTCTTCAAATTACATTTTCCACTGTACTTATTCTAATTTTCAGTGGTTCTATTAACTGATCCCTAATATTTAAGACAGGAAAACCCCCAAAATCATCAGCAATCAAATTGATCTGGCAGTCGCACATGATTTTCCACCAATTAGAAAGATTCTCTTGTATTGGCACCTGATATGTCCTGGGGGTAAACGTGTGTGAAGGAATATCCTCATTTCTGAGATGCCTTGGCAACCTTTTAACAGTTCCAGGTTCTGTTCTAACCATCTGAAATGGAAGAGTGTTATGAGAACTAAAAGATAAACAACATGGTAAAATAATTGAAAGATGAGAAAATCATACCTGAAAGCATAATCATTAAAATAATTTTTGGGTTTTTTGTTGGGTTTTTTTTTTTTGGGGGGGGGGGGGTCAATTTTCTCTTGTAAATTGAGCAGACATGTTAATGAAGAAAACTTGGATTTTTACCCTTTTATCAGTGTCAATTGTTCTTCACTGATCAGCTGATTGATATATATGTGTATTTTTTAAACTTCAAAAAGTGATCTAAAAAGAACAGGGATATAGTATGGCACCTGTTTCTTTGACTGAGTTTTGAGCTTTAATTACTAACATTAATACTAGTATTTCCCTTAGGTACACGAATACATTGCAATATACAAACATGCACATAGAACTATGAAACTACGGTAAAGACTCTAGGACGAATACACACAAGTATCCAGTAATTCACATTATTTTCTATAATCTATATATGCTGTATACAAGACTGAAACACTGTGTATTTCCTTATTAACCACAACTAAAATGGATCTCATTCATAAATTCATTCATAAAACTTATAAAGGAAATTCGAGTTTAATATTTGAAAACTCATCAGTCAGAGCCTCAGGTGAATGCAAACTTACTTTGGTGTTTTGATTTATTTTTGGACCTCTGATCTTTTACCCTGAAGATAAATAAGATCCTCTTTGCTCTAAGAATCAAGATTTCCGGACAAGTTTCACATCATGATCGTCAAATGTGTTTTGTATCGTTTTGTATGCTGCATTGTTCTCGGCCAAGACAAAAATAACACCAATATGTTCATTGGCTAAAAGTGCAAAATTATCCAATGAAATGTTCCGACATAAAATCTCTGAATTGGTTCTTGCCAATTTATAAACTGGTTCCTTGTTAAACTGTTAAACACATCATGAAATGATGAATGAGACAGTGATAGAGAAATTCAAAGTAGAACAGGTAAATTACATTGAGTAGTTTATCCTTATATATGACCCTCAATATGTGCATGTCCACGTGTACTTTATGTTCAATCGAAATGTAAATAGATAAAATAACACATCAAACGAGTCCATTTTCCTCAAATTTCGTCTGCTAGATTCACAGGGACTTGATTTGAATTATTTTCTGACAAGCAAAAGGGCAGACATATTTTGATTGCCAATTGACTCTTTATTTTGAAACCAAATGTGAATCAGATGGATGCTGACATAGTAAAAACAACTAGCCCTTTCACGAAATTGTGTGATTCAATGAATGTTCTTTTGCATAATGAAATGCCAATTATTTAGCAATTGCTGTTGTGTCTTATTTCACCAAACTATAATAGAAATATACATTAAAATTTTTTTCAAAATGATTAATATCATGAATTAATGGCTAACACCATCATACTTTGTTTCTTCTTTTATGCTTACAATGTTGATTTTACTTATTGAATGAATGCAGAGGTTTGGGCCTATTTACAAACACCTGCAGGTATGACTTCATCGAGGCATGGTTGATATAAAAATAAACTCCCAAAAAGTCATCCTAAGTGCTCCAAACAAATGCTAAGTTGCTGGGATCTTATGCAAACTACTTCTTCACTTACTTTGCTACAGTGAAGCATATAAGATTACATGTATTTATAAAATTAACATGAATAGTAAATGTATATGTGGGTTATATGTTTTAATTAATTACCAACTCAGCCTCTTCTACTCATGATTTTCAGGCTCCTCCAAGTATATATTACATTCCCAATTTCATAACCAAGGATGAAGAGCAGTACCTTTTGAATCATGTGAACTCAGCGCCAAAGCCAAAGTGGACTCAGTTGTCAAATCGAAGACTGCAGAACTGGGGTTAGTTGATAAAAATAAATTGGGGTTTACCTATAAATATTATTGTGATGGATAATATACATAGAATTCTAACCAGGTTTAATAAATTTTGACAATGTGGATGATTTTTTGCATACCAAGTTATGAACTGGTACTGGGTACTGAACATTTGATTTAGAAATCAAATCTTAAAAAAAAAAAATTGATAAATATGATGATTAAGCTATATTATGAAGTAATTTGCAAAATTTTAGCTCCCTCAAAATTTCAATAATTGTGACTCTAAAGCCAGGTCAAGCTAGGATAAGGAAAATAAAATAGTGCCACCAGTATCATATATATCTATGCAAATCAACCATTATATTTGATAGCATATAGATGAGGTTTAGTTTAAATTTAGGCCTACCATTAATGCTGGTACATGCAAGTCATTCTACAGAGAAATATGATAATCAATAGTACATATTAAAGCAACTTATCATATGGATTAGGATGATAAAATGTAAACAGTTAACTGTTCAAAATTCTTATAGATGGAAACGGAATTAGCCTATGATAAGTTTATTTTGGTATAAAATGATGGTTGTGTTTTCCACAATGTCACTGAAAATCGACAATCAGTGAACATTAAGGTGAAATCGACCAGGATAATTCATAAAGTGATATTTAAAAATGTATTTGCATTTTCACTGTAGGTCATTAATAATACGTTATGTACATTTTTCAGGTGGATTACCTCATCCAAAGGGAATGGTGGCTGAGGAAATCCCACAGGTTTGTAGATGTTCTGCACACACTCATTGATATCCTTTACAATGTGCAGTTTTGTATTTATAATATGTACATATCCTCTACACTCCTGACATGTTCATGTACATATTTTACAGTGGCTAAAGGTGTACATGGAAAAAGTGGCAGCCCTGGGATTTTTTGGTGACAAATTGCCAAACCATGTCCTGGTTAATGAGTACCTAGCAGGGCAAGGAATTATGGTAAATATCAAATTTGATATCATCTTTATTTGACAATATTCTATGAATTAAAACTTGACATCATGATGTTGAAATATGTATAGCTTTATTTATAGCCCCATGAAGACGGTCCTCTGTATTACCCTGTTGTGTCTACAATAAGTCTGGGGTCCCACACTCTGCTAGAGTTTTATCGACCTTTGAACTCAAGCGATCAATCCTGTGATGACAAGGTCAGTGGTTGTCAATAATATTGAAATATCATATGTTCATGTAAACATGATTATATTACGATATTAATGTTTTGGCTTCTAAAATTTCATTTTATAAGAAGGTGGAAAGAAATCATGTTATATGATCATGTTATATCTTCAATGAAATATTTATACCAGTACCATAAATATTGTTTCTTCTAACTCATTTTACTTTATGAAATAGGTATACATGTATGCTATATGGTTTGTTCTTCAAGCTATTGGCATCTTTTCTATACTGCTAAAATGGATGTAGGACAAATCTTAAAATTGATTTCTGTAAAACTGTGAAATTTTGATTCTGGGCAAAAGATACAAGAACTCATATTTTTACAGCAACAGCAAACTTCCTTTGAGGACCGATTCCTAACGTCTATTCTTTTGGAACCCAGAAGTCTTGTGTTTGTTTGTGACGATATGTATAAAACTTACCTACATGGAATAAGTGAGCGTACTGTGGACAAAATCAGCAACTCTATAGCTAACATTGAGATGTGTGAGATGGCTCAGTCAGTGCAAGATTTAACAAGAACCACTCGAGTGTCTCTTACCATCAGACATGTACCAAAAGTCTTAAAAGCCAAATTCCTATTTGGAAAAAAGTGATTTTTATTAATTTCCAATTAAAAAGTTAAAATAACTTTTTATTGATTTATTTTTTTGTACTACTATAGAAATTCAGGTTGTTCCATCCTTAACTCCTCAGTTATATGTGAAGTTTTATAACTAGGATAAACATGTGTTGCCACTAGTTACTTGTACCTATCCTTAATCAAACAGTCGACGTATTTCATGTATATATAAAAGTATCAGACTGAGGTTTAATACGAGACCCCACTGGTAAGTAGACTAGCATACAATACCACAAATCTAATATTAGTTACTGTCATAAAGGGTTGTTTGGTATTAATTTATACTTTAAATTTAAATTCCAATTGTTATTTACAATTATTGGTAGAAGTAAACACAGTCTCCATCCTGATCACTTCATTCTCCTTGGGAGTCTCCCACATTGTATCCAGTTTTGTGTTACTAACACTCTGTGTATCCTGGAACCTCCAAATCATATGTTCCACTCACTGCATTTAAAACCCAGGATACCTCACATTACCATTCTAATAATTGTTAGAAAATATCACTCATTAAATATACTTCGATATATTTATTAAAAAATCTAAATACAGGTCAAGAAATAAATCTCTATAAAATATTAATCAAGATTTATCAATGATACACATACATGTATATACAAATTTAATTAATTGTATGAAATTATGAGTACAAAATATCAAGTCATTCATTTTGCTATGGGTAAAATTTGGACAATATTATCAAAAGAACACAAATATGGGGAGTTTTCCAATAAACTCATATATTTACTGGTACATGTAAATTCACAGCAGGTATTGTACTGAAAGATCCTAGTATTTCATTATTTAAATTTAAAAAATAAGAGGAAAAAAACTAGTATATAGATTTAAATACTAGTATACAACTTGGTCAAAAAAGAAGCAATAACCAGTAATTAATCTACCTTTAACTTTGTAAATTGTAAATTTCAATTAAATCTACAGAACTTTATATTTAGAAACTGTTTTAAGTTACTCGCAAATAACAAACAAATACATGTAAATCTTTGACCACGTAAGCATACAATATGGAGAGATGATCGAGATCGACTAGAAAAGAGCAAGAACATTGATTAAATAAATAATGGACATGTTAACAATTGTATTGCATATAGGTCTTGTTCCCTGCCCTGGGAATGTGTAAATCACAGTTCCAATATCACAAAATGTCAGATTTACTACAAGCAAAATATCAGAGAGTATATATATAAATTAAGCTCTACACACACAAAGTTGGGCAATAGCCAAAAAGTCATATAACATATACCTGCAACATTTACGAAAATAATGCGTATAAATACTAATTGTTGTTCAAATTGATATTGTGGTACATACCAAAGATGAAACGGGCAATATAAATGTAATAATGAAATTGTAAATATTGAAGCATTGAGCAAAAGATTGATTTTTTAATAACATCAATTATTGCTACTGTAACAATTACAACTTTGCAGGCAAAATGATTTCTTTATTGATATGCATGTAAGACAATGCAAAATAAGACTAGGTTGTTTCTTTTGATAAAGACAGAAAACTTTGACTAATATGGTCCCTACATTTAAATAGCTGCTTTACAATGTGTCAACTTAAAACAGCAAAAGTTGACTATCAGAAAGAATGGAAAATATTTTTAAATCCAAAAGCTTACTACATGTAATTCGAACTCAAAAGACATTAATAATAAGGTATACTGACATTTTTATCTTGCCAAAAACTTTAAGAAAAGGAAACTTATCAGCAGAAACATTTAACATAATTATCATGGTTTAATTTACAAAAATAAAATGATTAAGTTCATCAAGATTTCACTGTAAAATGAGGGACTTCATTCCACCAATTTGACTATTCAATATTCACTTCAATGCAAATTAACTTTCTCTTTACAAAGGGAAGTGAATTAGTTTAGAAAAAAAGTCTGATGAATGGAGACAAAAAATCTGTATCAGCTTAGGAAATAGTCCCCATCACATACATTCAAAGTCACCTGTACTTTAATCACAGTTTACAGAATTCAATGAATTTCGTTCTTTTTTGTTAAAGAGGATTTGGACTCAGACAAACTTCCTGAGTTTGGACTGTGTGTAGTGGTAGTAGTAGTACTTGATGCGGTCCCAGACATGCTTGATCTGGTGTCTGTAGGACTGACAGGAGCTGCCGGACGAGATGTGACAATACAGGTACACCCCTAGGATCAACAGAATCACCCCACATATCGCAAACAGGATCCAAAGAAATATCTTGGCACACTGCTCCTCTGAAAGTAACATAATTACAATGTACAAACTCGCACAATTTTTCAGCTACTTTTTCATGTTAAAGATATGATGCAAAAATTTTCAACTTTGTTTACTGGTTATAGTTATAAGATTTCAAACATGCACAACTTTGCAATTACCGGTACGTTTTCATTTTAATGGTAAATAAAATTTCTGAAACTCAGTTGTATAATTTTGTGTAAAATTCATACCATCTTCACTCTTTTTCACAGAGTCATCAAATCGCACTCTCTTTTCTGCATCTCTTTCTCCTGAAAAATTTAAATCAGTTGCATTAATTCTTGTCCAGACTCAGCAAATCTCCCTTCTGCAAACATCAAAAGAATGACTTCATTTACAGTACATCACCTGGTTTTCTCCACCTCACTTGATTTAAGGTACCGGTACATTACCTGGCTTTCTCCGCCTAACTTGATTTACAGTAGATTACCTGGTTGACTTGATTTTTCGGTACATTACCTGGTTGGTTCGATTTACAGTACAATACATGGTTAACTTGATTTACAGTACATTACCTGGTTTTCTCCGTCTGAGGATGGATTGTGGCTCCCTCTCTGAGGACTGAGGAATCATTGTCTCCACATCCTGGTCACTGGGGTCCCCGGCTCCTTGATTTTCAAATCTCTTCATACTATCTAATAAAAAATAATAGACACTGATCAAGTTCCAAATCTTAATAGGTAATCAATACAATACATTGTGGTTCTAAAAGCATGCCATTACCTATAAAAGACCCAGCTTTTTATTCATTTGTTCAACCTCATTATCAAAAATTCTTTTCTCTCTATTCTTTAGTTTTTTACATCTCATCATCATCACTTTCAAGCCTTTTATTGGCACTGGTGATATTTTAATATACTGGTAAGTCTAATATTATGAAAGTGACACAAACTAACAAACAAAAAACCTTGAAGAAGTGAACATACATTACTTAAGCTGACACTTTATCAATTTGTCTGTCTGTCTGTGATACCTTGATACTGGTCAGCACCTGCCTCAGCATACACCTTGGTAAAGAAATCCAGACTGCTGATGGTCACTGGATGGTTGTCTCCCAGAATGCTCTGTCGAATCTTGGTGGCCTGATTGGTATCAAAACAAACAAATGTACTAGTATTAAACATCACACTGTACCACCAGAGATCAAAGCATCAGCTGTAGAACACATCTACAGAATCTTGAAGACAAGGTTATAAACCTAATGAACAATAATTCCAGAATATAATCTTCCAATACTGTAAGAGTAATGAATCATAATTTGTTTATAGATATAACTTTACTAATTTATTATAGAGGACTAACAAAAACAGTGTTATACATGTATATTGAAATTATTACCTTTCCTGCATATTCCAAAGCCAGCTGTGGTCTACAATATAAAAATAGATAGCATTGTAATTTCATCATAAATTCCAAATATTTACTACATATGTATTGTTGTACCAGTTAACTTGACTATCACTTACTGTTTTTTGTCCAGACATATTTTAGCCAGCTCCTCAAATTCATCCGCTCTGATCGTGTCCTCAGTGATGTCTGAGGGCAAAGTTTGGTCCTTCTGGGCCTCCTCTGTAAAATAAGGACAACTGTCAACCACAGTGACCAGCATATCTGATTATCTGTTACTCTGACCAATTCTTAAGGATATCCTCATTTATGCAATAAAATGTGTATGATGTAATAGGATGAAATTCTCTTATAAAAAAAATGTAAATACATGTATTCAAAACATTATCACACTGACATTAGTTTTTCTATCCTGTTGTATCCATGGAATACATGTAGAAATATAAAAAAAAAATTCTTCACAATGACATTGGTTATGTATAGGGATTTCTAAGTATACATTCTAAATGTAAAGTTAACAATGGCCAGTTTACATTGTAATTAAAAGGTTAAAACATTATATACTCAACATAGGTGCATCTACTCCTCTACCAAACCTGAGTGAACATACCTAATTTCATCTGTATGTCTGTTGTGTCTATCAAAGCTGACTCATAGTAAATCTTCTCTGCTTGAATAAAATGTATAGCCTTTTCATCTGAGACAAAGTTAAGGATTTAATGGTGCTCTTAACAGGAGAAAAACACAAAATGTATACCAACTAATGGCATATATAATATAAAAATACAGTCATGTATAAATTTTATATACAGTCATGGGTTATCATAAATGTTTCATCTGTTATTTTAAGGATACATTCTTCTTGTCTGTAAAATATATCTGCAACCTAGTTCAAAAGAAATAAGGCATAGTCATCAATCTAAATAAGACATTAGAAGAATACATGTATAATCATATTTAACTTGATATATAAATAGACAAGAGAAAATTTTCATGCTCATATATTCTAAAAATAGGAAAAGAAATGTCAATCCCATTATCCTGTATTTAACTTACATTTCTGAGACACTGGGGCAGCAAGGGAAAGTTGGTGTGAGGTTTTAATCCTCGTAGACAAGCCATGTAACACTTCAATGCAGATTTTAATTTCCCTTTTTTCTCATTTTCAATGCCTCTTTCGAAAAGTTTAATCCTCCCATCTCCATCTAGGTCAATGCCATCGGATACATCAATTCCTTCATCTAAAAAATTAGTCCATTACTTCAAGGCATTGTATTACTAGACAATCTACTTGATCATAATTAAAGAAACTAAGCAAGTGTATAAGGCTCCAAGGAAATAGTCTGCAGTGATTTTACTGGTATATGTTAAATACAAGTACACAAAATATCTATGATATCCAAATCAAACAAAATGCATTCTCTGTGTACTTAACATGTATAGCAATGAATTTTTTTTTTAACAAGAGTCAAGTTATTACCAATAACAATATATAAAAATCCTCTCAATACAGAAGAATACAAAAAGTTCTTGTACATACCATCATCTTCTTCTATAGCTTCCTCTTCTGCAGTCTTCTGCGACCCCTCTTTCAGCTGGTGTTCTCCATCTCCTGGCAGTCTTTGAGGATTCAACAAATTTTTATTGTCTTCATTAGAGGACTCTGACACTTCTTTACAGGGTTCTGACATAGGTGACGTACCATCAACATTTACTTCTTGGGTTTTTGTGTCCAGGTTTTTGGTTAATTTGTCATCATTCTTTTTTGTGGGGTCCTCTGTGGTTTCATTTTTGTCTTCTTTATTTTGTGCCATTTCTGTGGTTTCAGATTTACTTTCACTCTGTGTTGTTTTTTCCTTCTCCATGATAAATGACTAATTAGCTGAAAAAAGCATTTCAACTATAGGAATATTTACAACTGTATTTGGGAACTTATTTTACAGGAAAAGTGACCAGAGATAGGAAAATTAGGGTAAAACTTATAGTAAAAACTGTCATAAACTGATAATAATATTAACGTGCTAGGAATATCCCAACTCAATAAAACAATTTCATTAATTTACACTCATGCGCCAAAAGTATGTCAATTTTTTGGTTTTTATCTATATATTTCATTGAAATCAAGACATGCTTTTAAAAGGTTTTCTGGTGTTATTTTTTGTCAGATTTTGAAGAAGTTTATATAGATTACAGTAGATTCAATTTCTACTTTCTGACATACATCGAAATAGTTTTTTGACAACTCATTTGTAAAATTTGATATTTCAAACACAACACTAAGATGAAATACCAACTCGACAGTCCAGGACCTAGCCAAGAGTATGGATCTTGGAAAACAGACAGACCTTATCCTTTTGAACTTCTCTAAAGCCTTCAATAAGGTCCCCCACGAGAGATTACTTTATAAGGCACAGTACTATGGAATTAGAGGGTCCACACTACAATGGATTATGGACTTTCTCAGTGGAGGAACCGACGGGTATTGGTAGATGGGAAAAGCTCCAGCAATGCCCCCGTCCAGTCCGGACTTCCTCAAGGGAGCGTTCTTGGACCGCTGATGTTCCTCCTCTTCATTAATGACCTCCCGGAATATGTCCTCCACTCCAATGTGTGACTTTTTGCTGATGACTATGTACTTTATCATAACATCTGCACTGATACAGACACGGTTAAACTACAAGAAGATCTCAATAGTTTATTACAGTGGGAAACAGACTGGCAAATGGAGTTCCACCCCAGCAAATGCCAACTGCTGAGAGTTACCAACAAACATAAACCTGTGGCCAACTCTTACAACATCCGTGGACACAAGTTAGACGTTGTGGATTCTGCCAAATACCTCGGGGTTACCATCCACAAGAATCTCAGATGGAACGAACATATTAACAACATCACGAAGAAAGCAAATTCCACCAGAGCTTTCATACAACGCAACTTGCAGCACTGCCCGCGTAATACTAAGGCATCATGCTATATAACACTGATAAGACCTTTAGTGGAGTATGCATGTACTGTGTGGGCCCCACACACAGCCCTTAAAATCCAGAAATTGGAGGCAGTACAACGGCGATTGGCTCAAACAACTACTCACAAACTAGCAGTGTAACATTAATGCTTGAAACTCTCCAGTGAACATCCTTGGAAGAACGCCAACCAGGAACAAAGCTGTTATGATGTACAGGATAGTGCATGGACTGGTAGCTATTCCAACAACCGAGCTACATCCAACAATGACTGCAGCCAGAGGCCACACAACCAGATTCCTGATTCCCTATGCTAGGACCTTAGTGTTGAATAATTGGAAAAATTTTACCATCTATAATCGGTCAAAATCGGAGAAGCTTAATCGAACAATGATCGAATTAATCAGTATTCCAAAATAATAAAATATAATTTACCAGATTCAATTTCTGTTTAGCATTTTTTATGTATGGAACAAACTATAAGTACAAAACAATTAACATATCAAGTTTATTCTCAAGACAACTTTTTGTTGTGGATTTGACAAAACTATCAAGATGAGGTTGGATTTTTTATTTTGAATTTGGTACCAAATCACTGCTGTTTTCACTATCAATGGGCATTCTAAAATTTGTTGTGTTTTCAGAAAACAATTATTTTCATTCTTCATGTTCTTGATATGATAATAAACAATATCCAAATATTTGTTTATAAATAAATCGTTTCATTTATTTCTAAATAAACACCGAAAGCAGATACAAGGGTCTGTTACCCTCGTTACCCTTGTTACCCTTTTTCAGAACAGATATATATAACTATAGATACAAAGGTCTGTTACCCTCGTTACCCTGTTTCAGAACAGATCGACATACAAATAGAAACAAGGGTCTGTTACCCTCATTACCCTTGTTACCCTTTTTCAAGACAGAGATACACAAATTTTATACAGAATTTGAAGCATTGCTGAAGTTTAAATTAGGAAGGGTGATTATTACATTGGTCTGGTTTCATTTGTAACCGAGTTACAGATTTGCCGTACTGGGGAACTGTACTTATGTACCGGAAGAAGAACAAGATACTTTTTAAGAGCTCTACTATATATTCTTTGCAATATGCAAGCCGAAAAATCTCACTTTTGATTGTTAATATTAAATCTCAGGAACAGAAGGTTAGAAAAATATTTAAATATGATAATATGCAAAAAAAGCTAGAGAAATTCTTAATTTATCAATCCAAGTCTTTTCAATACGGTCAAGGGGTTTCTTTTTGATAATTCTTTGAAAAATGTTGGTTTTCAGTGAAATATATTATAGTGAAAAGAAAAAAATTGACATGCTTTTGGCACCTGAGTGTATCAATCATTCTGAACTCTTTTCTGCAGTGCACTTCAGCTATTATCGTGTCGATTAAATGAATAAATGATTATGTGATTGGAAATATTAACTATTCTTAATGTATCAAAAATTTACCAATAAAAGCTTTATACTTACATGTATCTTGATAACAAATCACATTCATTAGAAATGTGAAGAAATGTCAAACAACTTACATTGGCATGGCGGGTATTTGTTAAATCATTGATGAATATTTCGGTTCAGTTTCAATTCAAAATATATTTTCATATATACATGTAAGAAGAACCAAATCTGAAATGAATTATATTTTTATCAATTATTCAATTGTCAGTAATTTTGAAACTTCAAAAGACCAGCTAAATAACAAACAGATATATCCTCCTCTTTAGTGGAACAACGTACGACTTAATATCTTAGGTGGTCACAAGGCTCGAAGTTTTGAACTGTCAAACTACTCAAAGTAAGAATATTAGGGAATAATATTGTATCTTCGATGTCACACGACTCTTTATCATGTTATATGACCGTCTTAAACATTAATTTCGATTTGTTGAATCTAACTGTTAGGCATCGCATATTTCCAAACAAATCATGAAAACTATGAATTGTGATAGTATTCTACTTGAGTATACATGCATGTATGCTAAGTGTATGATTAAACTATATAGCCAGAAATTAAAAGCAGGCTCTATACAATAGTTAAGATTGGCCTCCGCTTATTATAATGAAAAAATGGAGACCTAAATCGTTAAATGATTCTGACTTTGTGTGGGGATAAACATGTGATCAGGTGATACTGACACTGTACCAGTTATCGGCTAAAATTTCTGTTCATATTTCCTTATTTCTTGATATTTTTGGATAAAACTTGACAAACTTTAAATGGTAAACTTCTTGTTTATACATCTATTATTATAGATTATAAATTATTATAGATAATTAGATTATATCATATTATTTAGAACCCAAAACATCTTGTTTTTGTACTTTTTAGCAAGCCCCGTTTGCCGAGTTTTTACGATGTACTGTACCAGTTAATTCGGCTTCATGATAATAACAAAGTAAAATCCCTGTACATGTTGATATTGATACTCTGCAAAATGTAATTTGATTTATGCCTTTTGAATTATGTCAAACTAATGGTCGTAGGGGTTATGATACATAAACAAAACTCATAAAATTATTAGTTTGTTATCATACGGTAATACACAAAATCGTAGACTATTCAATACACAATTGTGCAATCAGGCGTTCAACTGCGCTATGAATCTCTCATAATTTAGTGAATTCCTTTTGTTTATACATGTTATATGTATTGATTTTATATGCCAAATCAAAGAAGGGATATAATAACGTATCACAAAGAGGTCATATTTTATTTTTAAATCATTACGTCACTTCCCCTACCGCCAAAAGTGCAAAAATGTAAATCAGCGGTAAACAATAATCATTTAAGCTCTTGTTTAAAACATATTCAAGAAAGTTTTAAAGCAAACTTACTAAAATCTTTATTCAAAACAGACGACCTAATTAAAAAATATTGGTTAGTCACGTGCAATAAACCCGAACTCTCAGTTTAGCCAATAACTGGTCTTCACTGATAACTGGTACAGTACCAGTCGTGTGCGTAACAGGCTCAGTACATGTATGTAAATATACCTCAGGGTTCTAAAGACATTCACACTATAATATTAAAAAATCTTAAGATTTATCCTTTGAAACGCCCCCTCTAGCTTGTCAAGTTTAATCTATTTAAAGCTAAAAATAAAAAGTCTTAACATGTTACAAGTAGGGATTTTGCATTGCAACAGACATGAAAGTACCTGAATAATGACATTGAGAAATTGTGCGAGGTATTCCGAGTGACTTTCGAAAGATTTAAGATTTTTCCATAATAAATCTAAGAAATCCGTTTCGTTCCTGTGAATTTTTCAAAGTTAAAAATGATAATGTGTCTATGAAGAAATTCTGGATTTTTTCCCTTTCATCAGTTTCAATTGTACTTCTTCCACAGGTATTGTATTTTTAGTAAAATCACCCAAATGTGACAGAAACATTAACTTTGGACAGACTATGCAAAGCTAGTGGATTAACCCTTTAGCTCAGTCAGTAGGGCATTGGTTTTTAAACTGAAGGGTCTTAGGTTCGAGCCTACATGTGCTCATTCCTCCTATGTTACAAACAAAATTCTAATGTTCATTTGGTTTAAATTTATTATGAAGTTCAGCTTATTAAATCAATACCCACAGAAAAGAAATATGTCAACATACTAGTAGTGAGTTTATTACTGTTTGTAAGCATTAAAACATGCAATGTGAATTTTTTATTTAGTGTCACTGTAGGTACAAGAAATCACCATGGATTCGAATATACAGTACAATATGCCACTGGATCCAGATTTAGTGTTTGGGAAGAAAAAGAAATCAGTGGGATTACGAAATGTGTTCTTTGGAATATTATTTGCCTCTACCATTGGAGTAGCAGTGGGGTTGGTTGTTTACTATGCAGTGGCTTATCAACACAGCAATAGTGATGACACCCCAAACTCTGCACATGTGGCTCCAGTGTGTAAGGATCAGTGTGTGTAAGTTTATCTCAATATAGGTTACAATTTTTATTATTATTAAACACTGCATGCAAGAATTTGATAATACTTAACATAAATTATGTGACGTAAGCAGCTTTAGGAGCAACATACCAGATGATATTGTGATCAGGTCTTAGATCAAACATATTTCCATTTTTAGTAAGGTTTACAACAAGTATAACAGTATGCAGGGTTATTTTTGCCCTGTGTTGATTTTACCCTTCTACACTTGCAAACAGTCTCGCCCCGTCTTAAATTCGCCCAGACACAGCTGTGTTTAAAGAGAGATAATTTAAAACATTGGAATTTGCCCAATCTTAAATTCGCCTGCTGACAATGAGGGCAAAAGGGGCGAAAATAAAACAGGGGCGAATAATTCCCTGTATACAGTACTTATTATTTTATTTTTAATAATAATTCACTATTTTACAGACTGTCATTGGTGGAGAGCATACCTGTTGGTTTAACATATAAAGCCGGCTCCCCATCACATCCATCAACTTTCTCAGGGTTAATGAACTTGATGGAAGCTGCAACAAAAAGTATAGAGATTGCTTCATTTTACTGGACTCTGAATGGCTCAGACATAGCTTTCCATGACAATTCCTCTTGGGAGGTTCGACATCTTTGAACTTGACACTAAATCAGATAATTAACATTTTGTGTGATTTTAATTAAGGATACTGAGTATAAATGTGCTATCTATTCAAGAAAAAAATGCTGAATTTTATTTACCTTACTTCTTTTTCAAAGGGAGAAACAGTGTTAAAGACTCTGGCTAAAGCAGGCCATGACAGAAAGATTCCAATTAAAATTGCTCAAAATGAACCTAATGGAGTTAATGCCAACACTGATTATCTTGCAAAATATGGTAAAAAAAATCATATCTTAATATTTCTGTTGCTCAAGTATTATAAATGAATGTTTACAATACACAACATATTTAAGTATATTTCTGTTATTTATTTCATTAGCTGGTGCACAAGTAAGAACTTTGAACTTCAAGAAGTGGTTTGGCTCAGGAATTTTGCACACCAAAATGTGGCTGATTGATAGACAGCATTTCTATGTAGGCAGTGCCAACCTTGATTGGAGATCACTAACCCAGGTAGGAAGCTTATCCAATCCCTGGGATACTAATATATCAAGATTACCCCAGTACCTTAATCGTTGTGTCTACTAGTACATGTATAGATTACTGGTGCAAGAACAGTATTTTTTCTGTGTAAAGGTTACGAACAATCATCACATTCACTGTTAGTATTGAACAACTCAATATCAATTCCGCCTTATAGGGGCTGTGTTCAAGACTGTAGGAACTAGGACAGTTGGCTCATAAATGTAGATGTCAGTTGAATGGAACGTTTGCTTTATAATGTTGAGGAGATTGTGAAATTATATTTTTAGGTCAAAGAGCTAGGAGCTGTTGTATACAACTGCAGCTGTCTGGCCACAGACATGGGGAAGATTTTTGATGTGTACTGGATGTTAGGGGCTCCCAATGCTACCATTCCCCAAAACTGGCCACCCACTTTATCCACTGGAATCAATGACAATACCAGTATGGTTATAAAATTCAATGATTCCCAGGCAACCACTTATCTATCAGTAAGTTATCTTTACAAGAGCATGTCTATCTTTCTTCTCCATCTTCTTATTTTTGTTTATTTATTTTTTGGACTGGGAGAGTTGTCAATCATTTGTAGAGCTCTCCTCCCGAGTTATGCCCAGGAGGGAGGACCATTGATGTAGATGCCATCGTCAAAGTTATCAATGGTGCAGAGAAGTTTGTTTATGTGGCGGTCATGGATTATTTTCCAACAACTCAGTTTCCAAAGAGTGGGGAACATAGAAGGTAAGATTTGTATTACATTCATTAAAATTAAACAGAGACTAAGCTTTATCTGAACGGATGATGTAAAATACTGCTCCTCAATCATAAAAAAAACAGTAAGACTATTGCCACCACTGTGTTATTCGCTACATTTAAAAATTATCAAAATCTTGCTAGATTTTTTATTATTCAACATATAAAATAGGGACACATGTTATAGGATCTCATAAGTTGTTTTTTAAAAAAATCCTTAGAGATGATAAGATACATGCACTTCCATAAATATATTTGCAAAAAAAAAAAAAATTGACACTCAGAAGACCGAATAAACCTGTAATTTCTTTTTTCTTTAAAAAGATATTGGCCAGTCATTGACGATGCATTGAGAAGAGCAGCCTTTGATAGAGGAGTCAACGTGTCACTGCTGATCAGTTACTGGAATCATACCTGGGAGGATATGCCAAAGTACCTCAAGTCACTGGTGGAGATGAGGAGCAAAAGTTACCCTAAGATAGATATAAATGTGGTAAGCTTTGACTGTTGATGATACTATGTCAGATTTGTCAATTGTTACACTGTTTGAGCTGAATATTACTTACTTTTAACAAATGATATATACTGAAGACATTGATATTTTTATCCAATAAGATTTTATGAATTAAGAGAAGTTATACAAATAATGAAAGCTGTTCCTAGCAGGAAATAAAACTGCATATGATGATTATTTTTATAAAAAATATAGAATGATGCAATTTATGATATTTTCCTTGAGCAAACAATATCTATTTTGATGTTTCACCTCTGCCACTCCATTGTTTGCTCATCTTGGTCTATTTTGCCAGTATTACCGCCTATTTAAAACTAATGCATTTAACAATTAATACCTTCCATTAGTTATCAAATATCTTATTTACTCAAGGATTGGTTGAAACCTTGAAAATGATTGCTAGAACCTGGGGCAGTTTATGCTTGTTTTGTATTTACATTGTACATGTTAAAAGTGCATTTATTCATGCATAGGCAAAGTACATGTCATATAATTCATGAAACACTATTGCCACAACTACTTCAAAGCCCATTTAAAAGATGATTTTTTAACTTGTAAATTTTAGTTCATGAACACACCATCAAGATAAACCCATATAAAGGAGATTTCTTTGAAAATTTCAGAAGATATTTGAGGTTCCAGCCTTCACTGAAGATCAGAAGAAGATTCCTTTTGCTCGCGTCAATCATAATAAGTACATGGTGACTGATAAAACTGCTTTTATAGGTATGTTCTCTTGCAAAGTTATACCCTTCTATCTGTATTTCATAGTTTTTATCTTTCGTATTATGTAGAAAATACTGAATGCCTGACTTAATTACAGGTACATCGAACTGGTCGGCGGATTACTTCATTGACACGGGAGGAATAGGGTTGATCGTCAATCAGAATAAAACTCAAGCAGACGTCAGGCAGCAGGTGGAGGACATTTTCCTGAGAGACTGGAACTCAAACTATTCCACCAATATCTGGGACTTCCACTTTAGACATCACTATATTAATGATTATCATAGTGAACTGTAGACGATTTATTTCTTAGGGCAATTAAGAATGACTTTGTGCATACTTTTGCTCAGTTAGTTTAACCTGGGATTAAGGGTCATCAACATTTTAAGTTGAACTTTGATATCTTGAACACTGATATCTTAAATACCAACAATAGAAAATGATGTATAAAATAATTATTTATGGAATGGTGTATGCAAAAAATCTAATCAAATTTAAAATTTTCTTAATATTGATTCTGAATCATCATTAACACTTAACACATGTTCTGTTGTAAGATTTTGATAAAAATACAATGTTAAAATGAATCCAATCTTTCGTTCTTTTGATTACTGTTGATTATCCTGTTTGAGAAAGCCCCTATCTGAAAGGAAACAAACTGATGTCAAACTTTTCCTGTAAAAAAATTGAAAATATTCATAATGCCAAAAAAAAAACTGACCTTAAAAAATGGGGATTTAGTGCAATACAACTTTGAGGCATTTTGAAGGATTTAGATAAAAGTGCCTTATCTTTTTACTGTTACTAGCTTGTATGAGCTTTTTTCTACATGATTTTTCCATTTTTCAGTTCAGTAATACACCAATTCTCGGAAAACCTAGATTCTCTTATTCTTCCCTTGTTTACATTCCTTTTTTATTGTCTCATGAATGTATATATGCAGATGTAAATGTAAAGGTTCATTAAAATGTATTAAGCAAAATTAAATGGGCATGGTTAAAATTATAGTCAAATTTTATTTTCTATTCATATTGTTTACAATGCTTTAGTAATGCATTTCTAATGATCAACAAAAATTGGAGTGTCAATTGTAGAGTTATACGCAAGATTCTTGTTATGTAAACATTTAAAACAGAAAAATAAATTTTGACCAAAATTGTGACTATGCCCCTTTAATATGTTACAGTGAAAGATGATCCACAAAATGTAAACTAGTCATTTATTCATGTCATTAAAGTATTACTCATGTCTTTTGCTAATTAACAATTTTTTAATTAAAAAATGGTTAATTAGTAAAAGACATATATATTTCACTTACACTTTTAAAGATTATGAAAGGTCAATGGCATTTTATAATAACTGTCACCTTCAGTAGAATTTTAAAGACTATTAGTATCGTTCTTGATGTGAACTTGTATGTATCAACCTTATTATTGGACCTAGAAACCATGTGTACCAACCATGTCAAACAAACCATCTGTATACTTTTTTTTATCGCATTAGTAAAAAGCATATTTTTTTCATCATATTTATAGTTACTGCATACTGTAAATGCTTGAACAACATGTTTGTAATGAATGTGGGAAACTGATTTGTATAAAGATTGGTAGAGTCCATGTTACTCTCTCCAGAACAATTACTTTTATTGAGTGATCCATCAGAAAGAATTATATCACTATTCCCAATACACACTATCAATCAAACATTTGTTTACACTTCTCTGTTTCTTGTCTGTGACTGATTTGGATGTGATTGTAAATGTTGTAATATGTTTCAAAATAGAAAAATACAATTTCATTTTATATTATATCAACATTTTTGAAATATAGTTGTTTGAGTTACTTTTTATCAGCTCAGTTGATCAAGAGCTAAAGGCTCAAGTGATCTTTTCTGATCAAGATTTTTATCTGTTGTAATCATAATCTTTTCACATTTCCATCTTCCTCTCTAAAACCACTGGGTCAATTTCAACCAAATTTCGCACACATCATCCTTTAGGGAAGGAGAGGTTATTAAGGTGGTATGGGACATCTGTCTTTATTAATGTGGATAAAAGTACATTATAATCAAAATACTTTCACCGGTTTAGAATTTTCAAACGTTACATTATTTACGGTAACCCAAAAATGGTTTTAAAAATTTTTGGAAAGGTAAAAATTATAAAAGCCCCAGGTGGATTCGAACTCATGACTTAAGATTCGTAGTAAACGCTCTAACCCAATGCACTACGCTGTTATGTAACAATTCTGAGTGATACTTGATTTTGTTTATTTCAATAGGAGGTACGTCACAATATGGAGGTGTCCCATACCACCTTAAGAAAGAATAAAAATATGGGTTGTTTTAAAAAAATATTCTTCTCAGAAACTGCATGTGATATCCAAACTTTTACATAAGCCTCCTGATTTAAGTATGTTTAAATCATGACTACCAGGGCCAGGGAGGGGCAATGTCAAAGTTTATCATAAAAATAGATAGAAAGCAGCTTTTAAATTATTCTTCTGAAGTACTTTTACATTGTAAAATAAATATCGTATCTTGTTTTGATGAATATTTATTTATCCCCAATACAGGGAGAAACTTTAGTTTTTGGAGGAATGAAAACATATTCAATGTTAATTGTGTCACGTCCTGCGATATTCATTCCTTAGAGATTGTTAGCATTAATGCATAATTACTGTCAAAAGTCAATACGATGCAGCATCTGGGTTTGTTCATGTAACTAATGATAATGTGGAAAGTTAGAGACTTTGTTTTACACTTATAAAGACATGATGAACAAAAAAACTTTACTGTATAAAGTACTCGTGTATTACATGTAATTATTGACCATTAGATAAGCATTTGTTCTTTATTTCGTTTTATTAATGAGTATATTTTATATCCAATTTTTAGCTCACCGAGACGAAGTCGGGGGGAGCTTATGCTATACCCCCGGCGTCGGCGTCGGCGTCGGCGTCCGGACCTGGTTAAAGTTTTTGTTTCAGGTCCTGTATCTAAGTTATTACTAGTCCTATCTTCACCAAACTTGCATGGATGATGCATCTGGACCTACTTATGGACTTGAAAGACTTGGATGCTGAATCTGGGTCATGAGTTTCAGATGCTGGAGGAGGTTAAGGATTTTGGAGCAGGTTAAAGTTTTTGGTGCAGGTGCCCTTTGATAGCAATTTCTAAGTTACTACTGGTCCTAAGTTCACCAAACTTGCATGGATGGTGTATCTTGTGACACTGATGCACATGACAGGCTTGAATGCTTAATCTGAGCCATAGGTTTCAGATGCTGGAGGAGGTTAAGGTTTTTAG
>WFKH01006014.1:50620997-50652415 GCA_016163765.1 Magallana hongkongensis
GTGCCCTTTTATGATTATATCTTAGTTATTACTGGTCCTAACTTCACTAAACTTGCATGGATGGTGCGTTTTATGGTACTGATGCACATGACAGGCTTGAATGCTGAATCTGAGCCATAGGTTTCGGATGCTGGAGGAGGTTAAGGTTTAAAGAGCTGGTTAAAGTTTATGGAGCAGGTGCCCTCTGATGATTATATCTTAGTTATTATTGGTCCTAACTTCACAAAAGTTGCATGGATAATGTATCTTACGATACTGATGCACCTGACAGGCTTGAATGCTGAATCTGAGCCATAGGTTTCGGATGCTGGATGAGGGTTAGTTTTTTGGAACAGGTCACATGTTTTATAGATATTAGTACTATTTCAAACTTGCACAGTTGATTTAACTATAATATAAATGAATCGCAGAGGTAGCTTAAGATGCAGAGCCTGATCTCCATTATCAAGGATGCTAAAAAATCTCCTACCTCACTTAAACCTGCTTGATAGATGTGTTTGTTGTTAAATGATATAACATGATTCCTATGATATAGTATTACATGTATATGATATGATACACTATTGTTTTATATGATACAATATTATATCATATTGTAAAAAGTAACATGATACGATATGATATTGTATCAAGTTTTTTGTACATTATGATATGATATTGTGTTATGTAATTGTTATGTATAGTGTTGTATATTATGATACAATATAATATGATATTGTATTATATATTTAATATTTTATCACATGATATTGTTTCATATGATATTGCAATATGAAATATTGTATCATATGATACGATATTGAATATTATATATAATATCGTATAATATGATATTGTATAATATAATATTTTAATTATATAATATATTTTTAAATCACATGAATTGTATTATATGATATTGTAATATATAATATTGTATTATATGATATGATATTGTATAATATGATATTGTATTATATAATATATTACTATATCACATGATATTTTATCATATGATATGATGCAATGTTGTATCAAATCATATGATACAATATCATATTATGTATCAAATATGATACAATATCATACAATACAATATCATACTATATTATACAATATAATATCATATGTTACAATATTGTGATGTTTTATGTGATATGATATTGTATCATGTAATACTATATTGTATCATATATTATATAATGATATTGTATTATGTGATCAAATACAATAATGTATGACATGATACAATGTCATATCATATGTTACAATATTATATTGCATCATTATTTATTACAGTATTATATTGTATTATATGATACTATATTGTAAGTATCATAGAATGCAATATCGTATTATTTATTATTGTATCGATAAACATTGTATCTTATAATACCGTATGAAATGAGCATATGATTTACATACAATTTTTTTAACATGTTATATACGATATTGTGTCAAAACAGTTTCCATGAATATCCAAGATCATTTACTATGATTTTTATATCATATGATAAAGGTGGTCTCATAAAGGTGATGCCTCATTAAGGTGATGTCTCGTCTCGGTGAGCTTTGTAATCTGTGATTACCTATGTTTAAGAAATCCGATTGTGTTCATTCAACTAAAACCGACACAACATGACCCGTTTCAATCAGTTTTTTCCGGGGTATCATTTAACTGTTTGAAATTGATCCCAAACGTACTATTTAGCCGTGTTCATCTCATTAGATGACGTTTTTTAATTGAAAAAAAAAAACAAACAAACAAACTAATAACAAGAGGCCCATGGACCACATCGCTCACCTGAGTACAATAGGCATGATAAAATCAGCTTAATGGAGTCATAATACAAAATATCTGGACAATGTGGTATAATACATGTCGATCCTGTATAAATAAAAATTCATTTTCCCCCTGAATATTCTTATGTTTATAATCAAGTCCCTTTTCTAACAGGATGATTTTATAGTCATATCACATGTTGAGCATTGCAGTTCTCAAAAAGATCCTATACAATTGATTATATATATGGGATATAAACCTACATCAAACTCTGAATCCCTTGTGAGGTGCAAGAATCGTCCAGGGGCCAGAGTCTAAACATTTTTAAAGAATCAGCAATATGTCAAAATGCTTGCATATAAGTAAAACCATATGCTTCCACACAAGTTTCAGCTTTTCTGGCCAATTGGTGTCTGAGAAGAAGATTTTTAAAAACTTTAATCTATATATTCCTATGTAAAAGTTTGACCCCCCATTGTGGCCCCACCCTACCCCGGGGGTCATGATTTTCACAACTTTCAATCTACACTACCTGAAGAAGCTTCCACATAAGTTTTAATTTCAGATTTCCTGTCTGATAAACAATCTGATTCAAACATCTTCTCAAGAACCATTTGGCCAGGAAAGCTGAAACTTATGTGGAAGCATCTTCAGCTAGTGTAAATTCAAAATTGTGAAAATCATGACCCCCGGGGGTAGGGTGGGGCCACAATGGGGGTCGAATTTTTACATAGGAATATATAGAGGAAATCTTAAAAAAATCTTCTTCTCAGAAACTAATCAGCCAGAAAAGCTGAAACTTATGTGGAAGCATCCTCAGGTAGTGTAGATTCAAATTTGTGAAAATCATGATTCACGGGGGTAGGGTGGGGCCACAATGGGGGGTCGTATTTTTACATGGGAATATTTACAGAAAAATCTTTAAAAATCTTCTCGGAAACAAATCAGTCAGGAAATCTGAAACTTATTAGGAAGCATCCTCAGGTAGTGTAGACTCAACTCAAAGTTGTGAAAATCATGATCCCCGGGGGTAGGGTGGGGCTACAATGGGGGGTTGAATTTTTACATAGGAACATATTGAGTAAATCTTTAAAAATCTTCTTCTCAGAAACTAATCAGCCAGGAAAGCTGAAACTTGTGTGGAAGCATCCTTAGGTAGTGTAGATTTAAGTTTGTTCAAATCATTATCCCCGGGGTAGGGTGGGGCCATAATGTGTGTGTGGGGGGGGGGGGGGGGGGGGGGTTGAATTTTTACATAGGAATATATAGAGAAAAATCTTTAAAAAATCTTCTTCTAAAAAACCATTTGCCTAGAAAAGCTGTAGCTTTAGTGAAAGAATCCTCAGATAATGTAAAATCAAATTCGTTCAAATCAAAATCTTGAAGAGTAGGGTGGGGCCACATTAGGGATCCAATTTTACGAAGGAAAACATTTTAATTATTCACAAAAACTGAAATGTTATAATATTTGGTTTTATTTATAAGATAAGATAAGATAATTTTATTTCCAAATTATGGGCCCTTTTGAGCATACAAAGGTACATGTAACAACAGAAAAAAAAAATGAAAAAAAAATAAATACAACAACACCTACACACTAACAAAAAAGAGAGAAGGTTTCTAAATGATAGTTTATATTTACATAAAAGATGAGTGTATTACAGTCTCTGTTACACATAAGGCTTTTCTCAGTTGAAAACAACTATAAATGTAGTTAGCAAAAGTTTCAATAACATCATCACATTCATTAGACATTAGCCAGATAAATTTGTCTTTATTACATAGATTTTTGAAATTTTTACATAAGTTATTCAAAGATTCTATAAAAGGTTTCCTTAATGTATTTTTTGATGTACAATTAAATATAAAATGAATTTCATCTTCTACCTAAGATTTACAAAAAGTACATTTTCTTTCGTTAACAGGAGTATTGTTATAGCGACCAGTTTCAATGGCTAATGAATGAGAGCTAATTCTAAAGTTGGTAAAACATTTTAAAACATGAGGATTGTGGATAACAGAAAAATATTTTTCTCTACAAAATCTTGTTTTAAAAAGAGCATATGTTCTGAGTTTACCAATTTGTTTATCTGCGTTGTCTGCAAGTGCATTTCTCCAAGTGTTTTTATATATTTCACAAAATTTGTTTGAAGCTATTGACACAATATTTCTATCATGTATAAGCAAACATTGTGACATATTGCTGATTCTTTAAAATTGTTAGACTTTGGCCCCTGGATGATTCTTGGGCCTCACAAGGGGTTCAGAGTTTGATGTAGGTTTATATCCCATATATAAACAATTGTTTAGGATCTTTTTGAGAGCTGCAATGCTCAACATGTGATATGACTATAAAATCATCTTGTTAGAAAAGGAACTTGATTATAGACATAAGAATATTCAGGGACAAAAATGGATTGTCATATATACAGGATCTACATGTATTATACTACATTTTTCAGGTAGTTTGTATAAATTATGACTCCATTAAGCTGATTTTATCATACCTATTGTTCCTCAGGTGAGCGATGTGGCCCACGGGCCTCTTGTTTTGATTTTTCAACGTTCAAGCTGCAGTGTAAATTGTCAATCTGTTCTCTCTATTGACTGCAAAACTAAAGATTCGATTGATATTTCTTTGTGTTGTGATGATTTTCAAAGTTCACAAGGAGCTTTATTTACAATATAGACATTGTGGACAGTGTTGTTCTTTTATACCATGCTTTTAAACTTCATAGTAGCAAACTGAAACGGCCATTGATTCAATTAAGTTCAACGAGTTCGACTAAATTAGATTTGATTTACACAAGCAGTATCATCTTTTTAATGCATGAAAATTCAAATAACAAAAATATACGTTTAATTTAACATTATCAATTTAAGTTTGCTTTTCTATGGATAAAGAAGAGTCGTGACATTTTATGATTCACGAGGGTAAATGGCGACAGGTGATTTTGTTTTCGCACAAGTTGTAGCACAGAAGGTGTTAACCATACATCTTGGGTGAGTATTTTGTTTACATGACTTTGATTACAATCACTATAAGAGCTCTTTAGTAGGCAAACCATTTTGCGACACATCCCTCTTTTTGCAACACATCCCTCTTTGATTTCAAGAATTGTTTTTAATGACTTATTCCAAGGCTTTAACCCTTGGTTGTTTCCACCTACATGTATCTCTTTTTTAATCTGCTTGCACCACTTGTCGGGGTTTTTGAATCGGTATGCTTGTACATGTAGTTTTTGAGTGTTTCTTTCTTTTACTAAATCCTTTAGATAAATCTAAATAAGAAATCTTCAAATACGTGTCTCCCTTGCTTCATTGATTGCGATTTTTGTTGTAAGGTACATCGAGCATTTTACATGATGAATTGAGTTACACATGGTTCTTCAATAACTACCTAGCGGGCACACAACGTCTTGTTGATATTTGTGGTGACTCAGTTAAGTGGCGTAAAAGCCGATCAACGTTTGTGTTTGTACATTTTTTTTTTTATTTCACATACATGTACGTCAAGGGTCCTCCACACCCCGTGACATAATTTTTTTCTGACAATACCTCATAACGTGGGGATTTATTCTAAAATAATTGCATCGGGAAATAAGTTAATATCACACAAGAAGTCTAACTTCTTAGCGCAGTGGATATGACATCAGAAATCTGACCCGCAGATCCCAAGTTCGAATAAGGCAGGAATATTTATATGTTATGAATAATTTGAAAAATATGATTTTTTAAAATAGAAAATTGCTATTTTTATTCATTTTTAAACCGTACAGATGCTACAATAGCATACCTTAAAAAAAATACCAGTTTTTTTGTTTGACAAACTTTTGCCAAAAGTGTGGAGGACCTGTAACCAAATTTAAAAAAAATCCTCAATATACAGTACTACCAAACAAACGACACCAAACTATCCTAACTGTATTATGTAGAGAGGGAGAATGAAATGACCCGATTAGATGGTCAGTAGACAGGTCCCACCGTGGGACGGACATATCTCGGTCAGAGGACGACTAATTGATTGGTCAGAATAAATAATAAAGGGACCGTTTTACTTTTCTGAAATCAAATGAACGAACAAAGAGAAGCAAATAACTTCTTTTTCCTGCTGTGTTGTAATGCTTATTACTAAATTATAACTTTATTTTAGGTTCAAGAATCAATACTTTTATTCAAAGAGTATAGTTTTGATTTTTTCATTAAAGGCTTTTTAAAAGTTTAATGAAGCTACATTCAGACAAGTCTCTGTGAATATTACATCAATGCTCGATACCAATGCAAGGATGAACCTTGTGGCGATCTTAGAGTGAATAATAATTTACAGATTGTGCATGGTTCATAGTCCATAGTCCCAGTGGTTGAGATCTAAATAGCCTTGGTTTATAAGAAACCTCACAGGATTCTTATCAAAGACACAATTAGATGCTAATAATCCGGCAGCAATTAGTTAATGGCGATAGATAGTGAAGTGAAAGTATTTATTCTTCTTTGATTATCGTTCATTTTCAGAGTATATCGAAATGACGGAGAAATAGACATCGTGCCGACCCTGACGCGGGATGGAGGCAATGAATTCGACAGAGAGATCGATGGACAACTCTACACAAAGGTTGATGGACAACGCTACACAAAGAACCCAGTCCGTTCTACGGGACGGGTACGACCTGCCTGTATACGGCCTGGACACGGGTTGGTTCCTTTATATCCACGTCCCTGCCCTTTGCTGTATCTTTTTGAGCCTGTTCTGCGCCTCTGCTGTTATTATAGCGTCTTTTCGGAGCCAAAAAAGAACTTTTTTCAGTTGGATGAGAAGCGAACGTTTTGTAGTTTATTTGTCGATGTGTGACGCACTGTTTAATGTGACTCATAGCATGGACCATCTTCAGATGGTCATCACCAAAGATCACGTGTATCCGGCACAGTTGTGCGAATTCTACTCCTTCTTTATCGGGGAATTTGTCTCTGCTCAACTCCTGATGACGAACGTAGCGGCCATAAACGCATTTGGACTTATCTACCTACAAAAGCAGTTTAAACTTGGCAAATATGACTGGAAGCTTCTCTTGTACACTTTTGGCGTACCTTTCGTGTTGTCAGTATGTGCCGTGAATTTCGGATATTACGGACCATCTGGATCTTAGTAAGGAATTGGTTAGCCAAATGTTGTGAGAACTTATATATTTGATATACACAAGGATAAACATAAAATGATTTTCATTCTACAGCGTACGCAAATTCTGTCCACATTGCAATTACTTCTACAAAAAATCAACACGGTAGAAAAACAAGTAAAAACAACGTGTCTTTTAATTCTAATTGATAGGCAAAAACACCACTGTATTCGCAAACTGATGAAATTCTAGCACTGAAAATGCATGCTCAAAACAGTACAAGTTTGATTTTATATTTATCGTGTAAATAAAAAACAGTGTTAGGTTCGTTAAAGAGTTGCCTTTCGTATGCGTTACAAATGATTACCAGTGCAAAACCCCACAATTTGTAGTTCAATAAAAGTTAATCAAAATATAATTACTTGTACAAAGCCTTTTCAATTTAAGCTTTTAATGAAAAATGTCCAGTCACAGGAGAAAACAAGAAAGGCTATTGTATGTGTTTAAAAAAAAACAAAAAACAAAATATAAATCTATAACGATGGCTTACTGGCATATTTATATAGACACTGGAATAACAATTTGTGTTCACAAACCAAACACATATCTAGAATTAAACTTTTATTATAGATGAACGATTATTTTGTTTGGAACGAGGCAGGGCATTAAAAAATAGGAGAGGCGTTAAATTATTTGTAATACAATGCACTGTTTTTTGAATTAGCAGCCCTCTACAGTTGTACGAAGATAATTGCAAAATAATTTTGACGATGGTTGCGATATCTTTTAAAATATCGTAAAAAGGCTAAATATATCTTAAAGAAATATAATTACGTAACATCAGGTGCTCTTATTCATTTGTATACCGTAAAACTTATTGTGACGTCATTGCAGTGTATTACCAAACATTTTCCGGTGATATCCACTGTATTTAATACTAAGTTTAATTTATTTAACAGTTGCTATTTCGACGGCGTCAAGGGAGCCTTTGCCAACATTTTCTTTACAACTGTTCCAATGACAGTGGTTCTGGTTATAAACGTGGTACTATACGTGGTGACATGGTGGAAAATCCACACGGAGTCGAAGCGAATCAAAACCATGCTCGGAAACGAGGCTCAAACTCTCCGCGCGTCCCACAAGGCGGCAAAACTGATGAGTCTGTTTGTGACCGCCTTTTTCGTTCAGTGGTGGGCCTTGGGCATCATCAGTGTTTGGCACAACTTTGCAGTGGTCCCTCAGCAGTTCTTTACCGTTGTGGTCATGTTCACCAACCTTGGGGGAGTATTGAATGGGGTTGTGTATATCATCATCAAAAGAAGGAGAGATCGCAATTATAGCACTAAGGCCCCCAAAAGTTCCAGTCAAATGTCCCAGGATTCTGGAATCAGTAACAGTACCACCAATGTGTCCGTCATAGACACACAGGTCTAATGTCTGCCTTGATTATTTATATGTATCTGAATTTAATTTTCGCATAATTCTTGCTTGAAACTTTAACATAGATTGAATAGATATTTCTATAACTAGATTTTTGTCAATTTAACACACAGTAAAAAATAGCATTGGACAGCACACAATGTCTATGTTCTGTCCCCTTACTGACCACAGGATCAAAATACACTTACAATGATATGACCGTATGAGATATATTCATGTTGTGACGTACTAAGTCTTTCTTTTGCAATAAACCATGCTATTAAGTATAATCTTGTACATTTTATCTTTCACAATCTTGATGTCTTACAGCAGTAGGATAGGCATGATATCTATTACAACTACCATTATATTGTAGTAGAAAACAACAGAAATGTTTTTAATAAATGTTTTTTGACGGAAAAATCCACTTTAAAAGGAAACCTAAAGGAATAATATTGTGTTCATATTTTAATAATTTTATTGTGAAGAATTGACATGTAGATAGGGATTGCGATAAAAAATTTGATGATTATTTGAAAGTTGATAAAAGTTTTTAAAAGAGCGCGCCAGGAGTTTGAAACCCACTGTGGCTTTTATCATTTTCAGCTTTCTTGCATTTTATGGTCAAATATTGAACAATTTAAAACTTTTTAAACATTGAAAATATTTTGAAAATGATGTACTTTCATTTCTCTAAAGGTGTCCCATACCACCCAAACAATGAAATTCTTTAGTTAAATTCTTATAGATGTTCCGATAGGTTGAAGTTAAACACTATTTGGTCAGTAGTACATTCCAAAAATAGAACAATTATAATAGGGGTCATCTTTAACGCCATTACCCTAGTTTATGTAGAAACTCTTAGAAACCTCAATGTTAACGTTATGTCAATGGGTTTTTTCCTAAGAAACATGCGTTCATATAATAAAAGGCATTTCATCAATTCATAATAAGCAGAAATCTATGCAACCTATCAGATTGAGATATACAAATTCTTATTCTTTCCTTCTTTGAACAACGAAATCATGTTTCATAAATGATATTAACGATAAATAAAATGAAATTTTGGTATAGCATTCCACCTTAATTCACCTCTGGTCCAATAACGTCACATGCATTCTGTCCAGCCAGAAGTGAGGTACTTTAATGAAAAATCGAAAAAAATAAATAAAATACAACATCAACCTATGAATGAATGTACATGTCCAACTCGTC
This sequence comes from Magallana hongkongensis, assembly GCA_016163765.1. Taxonomy (NCBI): domain Eukaryota; kingdom Metazoa; phylum Mollusca; class Bivalvia; order Ostreida; family Ostreidae; genus Magallana; species Magallana hongkongensis. The sequence continues at coordinate 50,630,508 of WFKH01006014.1, forward strand.
TCACAAGAACAAACTCAAAATGCAATGACCAAGCGATTCTTTTTAATTACTGTTATGTAGCATGCAAATATAATTCAAATTTTTCTTATTTCCGTAGTGTTAAATATATCAAACATTTGAAATTTGTTTTCAGAACATTTTTTAACAGAATTTATCTTAAAACTGGATCATACATGAACATGTACATGCCGCCCAAAGGCTTTAATTTTCAATTATATGATCATACATTCCTTACTAATGAATTAGTAATTGTTTCAATTAACTACAAGATATAAGATTAATGTTACCTGCATTGTACCTCTGATGGAGAGAACTAATATAGGCTATTTTTGCCTGCTGTTCAATCCATATTCACTTGTATACTTATATGTATATTTTTGAATAAAATATTTCTTAAACTAAAATTGTACCTACATGTTGGCATGTCCTACCGGTCTGACACCTACATTGCATGCGCTTTAAAATTTCCGAAAAGAACGTGGGGTAATAAGCCGAGGCATAGAACCACTTAAGTCCATTTGAAAAACTCACAATTTTTTTTCTTACAAATATCACTTTTGTTACAATTATTAAACATATGTAATAATTTGCATTCAGTATTGCCAAAACCTTCAAAAATTGACTTAAAATTTAATTGATATTAAGACATCAAAATATGTATATGCAAATTGAGCAACAAAATGCTAAAGAAATCGGATGTTCAGACTATAGTTTTTTATAGAGTGGGTCATCATACCATTTTTTAAGAGCGTATATTGATAAAAAATGTAAATGTCCATCTTTTTCAATTTTCAAAAAAATGGTACCAAGACCCACTCTATGGTAAAAAGCAAGTTTTCTTCCTTCAATTTTCAAGATGATCATCAAATGGCCAAGATCGAATTATGTTTGCGCAAAACTAAATTGAGTTTGTTATTTAAATGGATTCAAACATGTGATTCCGTGGTGTAGCGGTTAGCGAGGAGTTCTTGGAACATAAGTTTGTTGAAGTAGGTGTTCGATTCTTATGAATCGTGTTGTAAATATTTTTTATATCTTTGTTTACTTTGTTTAAATTCGAAAAACTCATTTGATGTAAAGAAAGTAAACATTGCTTTATTATGAATTAAACACATGCACTTAATCATTTTATAGATTTTTAGTTAACCGCTAAATCAGTTATCTTTAGTATTATTTTTAAAAATAAACATCGTACTTTGTTGAGGTGGTACAAATTATGGACTTTAAGACAAAAGATTGGAATTCTTTATTCTATGTACACGCACATAATAAATTCTCTGGAGATACGTAAGCACAGGAATAAAAATATTTGATATTTAATACACATAGTATACTAAATTCCTGATTATCATTTGAAACATACTAGTGATAAGGTTGTGGCGACTTGTGGGCATATGCCTCGGCTTATTCCCCCAGGTTCTTTTCTTGAGGGAACTGTCATAGAACATGTTCCCTATTTTACTTGTAAATGTCACACTAATTTATATTTGAAAATAATGAAAGAATGCCATACAGTTATCGGTCCTTTGAAATAAAGATAAAAAAGGCATCTCTGGTACATTAACGAAAACATTTTTTAATAGTTGATTTTTTTCAAAGCAGATATCATTTTCTAATGATAAATTGTACTTGTTTAAATGAAGTGGATGTAAGCAAATTAAAAGATTTCCAAGCCCTCCAATTTATTTGAAAATTCATTTGTAACATATTTTTGTTTCCAAAGCAAGATACAACAACATCACCCACATTAAATTTGACAGAATTTATGGAGTATTACTTTTTGAAGCAGTGACATTAGAAGTAAATTAACTACTTATTTTAACAAGATTGTTGACTTTTGTTTTGATATAACTATCATGTTTTCGCATCATGTGGCTGGCTTCAAGTGAAATAGGAACTAGAATAATTTAGGAAAGTAAAAGTCGGACAAATGTTAATTTCGTCGAGTGTTTAACATTGAAAAAGACAGGCCTACGTCAATTGCTGTTTGGCACAAACCCCAAAGCCTAAGTCCAGTAAAAATGGTTTTATGAGATATGACCCCGTTTTTCATCAGAAATAAATACAGTATATGTAGAACATTTCTTTGGAAAGAGAATATGTAGACAAGTTCCATTTAGACTTGCTTGTCCCCAAAGATAATGATAAAATATTTTATATATTTTATATATTTATAACCATTAACATAGTTAAAATGATATGACGTTGGTGATGATTCTCTTGTGGGAAAATGAACCATGATGATTGTAAAGATAAAACATTATATATGAATGAAGGATATAAGTTTACAATAAATTCGAAGAAATCGGAATTTTTAAATTTCTCAATAATTCAATGAAATGCAGTATTTTTTTTAATAAAGATAATCATCACTACGAAAATGCTAGTGTGCTGGTGTGCAAACTCCAAATATATTAGCCTGAGAATAGAATATTTTTTAATCCTTTTAAATGCAATTTCTAAGGAACTTGTGAAATAAAGTAACATGGAAAGAGATATAATGGTCGATAAGTTAAAAAAAGTGGTGCTATGATTAATCATTTTTATTTTGCATGTTACTGGAATAGAAATTAAATTTTAAAAAATGTAAGATTTCAAAATGCAACCTTAATTGTTTACTTTTGTTAGCTTTTAATCTTTAATTTTTGTTAAATTTTTAAATGTCGAATCAAAATGTTTTATTTCATTCTGAATAAGAAGCAGTTGTCACGTGATTGGCTAAAGCTACTTTTTTTTTATCGAAAAAAGAACTACCTTGCAACGTATACCATAAATTGGTTATGTGCATTTGAATTCGTGAAAAATTCATTAATATTTTATTGCAACAATTTAAAAAAAAACACTCCTTCCTTACTGAGTTATTCATTTTAGATCTCAGTTTACCAAATAATTTAATTTTCAGAGAATAACAAAATAACATACAAATACAGAACGCTTCACTCCGGTACGAGATGGAGGCAATGAATTCGACAGATAGGTCGATGGACAACGCTTCTCAAAGGTCCATGGACAACGCTACACAAAGAACCCAGTCCGTCCTACGGGACGGGTACGACCTGCCTGTGTACGGCCTGGACACGGGTTGGTTCCTTTATATCCACGTCCCTGCCCTTTGCTGTATCTTTGTGAGCCTGTTCTGTGCCTTTGCTGTCATTATAGCGTCTTTTCGGAGCCAAACACGACCTTTTTTCAGCTGGATGAGAAGCGAACGTTTCGTAGTTTATTTGTCGATGTGTGACGTACTGTTCAATATGACCCAGAGCATGGACCATCTTCAGATGGTCATCACCAAAGATCACGTGTATCCGGTACAGTTGTGCGAGTTATACTCATTCTTCCTCGAGTTTGTTGCACCCGCCCAATTTCTGGTGACTCATGTAGCAGCTTTCAACGCATTTGGACTTATTTACCTACAGAAGAAGTTGGAATTAGGCAAATATGACTGGAAGCTTCTCTTGATAAATTTTGGAGTGCCTTTCGTGTTGTCAGCAAGTGCTGGCTTATCAGGATATTACGGACCAAGGGGATATGGGTAAGAAAATAATTATTTAAAATTATCTTGAAATCTTTGAAAAAGACCTTGAAAGATCCACGAAAATTGATGTACACATATGACAGTTATTCATTTAACGTTTAGGTTTAACAACATATCACCTTCACCTTTCATTTAGTAAAGATAAAATTCATTTATTTTTACTCTGAAATTTGAATATTTTGCTATATCTTTATGCCGGGCCCTTCTTCTTAATAAATTAATATAGTCTAAAAATGGTTACGACCATCCAGCCCTCTTAAAAAAACGAGTCATCACAGAAAAAATATGGGTAATTGTAAATGTTTCCCACGACATGCATTGTAAACCTAAGAAATTAAGTTACAAAATTATCTATATAATATTATACATTTTAACAGCTGCCATTTCGACCCCATCAAGGGATACGTTGCCAAGATTTTCTTTTCAACTGTTCCAATGACCATGGTTCTAGTCACAAATGTGGTACTATACGTGATGACATGGTGGAAAATCCACACGGATTCGAAGCGAATCGAAACCATGCTCGGAAACGAGGCTCAAACTCTCCGCGCATCACACAAGGCAGCAAAACTGATGAGTCTATTTGTGACCGCCTTTTTCGTTCAGTGGTGGGCCCTGGGCATCATCAGCGTGTGGCACAACTTTGCAGTGGTCCCGCAGCAGTTCTTAACCGTTGTGGTCATGTTCACCAACCTTGGGGGAGTGCTGAAAGGGGTTGTGTATATCATCATCAAGAGGAGGACGGATCACAATTATATTACTAAACCCCTCAAAAGTTCCAGTCAGGTGTCCCAGGATTCTGGGATAAGTAACAGTACCACCAATGTGTCCGTCATAGACACCCATGTCTAGGGTCTTTTGCGGTCACCAATATACATATTAAGAATAATAAGAGAGCTGGACAGTCGTGACTATTTTTAGACTATATTAATCTCTTTGAGAAAAAAATCAATGTATAAAGTTTTAGGAAAATACTTCAATTTTAAAGCTGAAAATATATAGGTTTTTTCTTTACAAAATTATAGGTTATTGCTAAATAATTCTTTAAAATGTTAAGGTAGATCTGATGGGTAATTTGTTGACCATCCAGCCTCATTTTTATTGCAAGTTTTTGCGTTCAAATATAACATAGTTTGAAAAGACATTCCTAATTTGTCTTTCGTCAAATTAACTAACTTCAGGTCAGTTTTAGATTGGTGCGTTCGTTACAAATCGCATTTAATATTCATTCAACATATAAATAAACAACAACACAAAAATAACAATCTAACAGCAGTTCAATATTAATTAATCTCAAAAAACATGTTTGGGGCAGGGCGGGTAACGAAAGCCAAAGACACAACCTGTTATCGCTTTGAAACGAACGTCGCATTAATCGAATACTCCCCTAATGTAATATATTTACATCGAGCGCGAAAGCGCTCGTGCATGAAATAACCAGTCTTTAAGTAAACGAGATTTTACGGAAACTATCGGAAATTAACGAAGTTAAAAACGTAAAGAAATAAATGTATTAACCGTAAATGAACTTAATAATATTTATATAGATATTGAGATGTGAAATTTAGAATATAAAAGTTTTAACGATAGTTTATTACAGTACAGAAATAGAATTGGACAGTATCTAATGTCTATGTTCTGTCCCCACACTGATCACAGGGTCACAATACAACAATGATATGACGATATGAGACACCTACATGTTGTGACGTACTTTTTCTTTCGAAATAAACAATGATATTTACTTCAATCTTTTACATTTTGTCTGATTTTATCTTTGATGTCTAACAAAGAAGTGCAATTAAATAGGATAGGAAGTGATGGAATGTCAGTGACAATAGGATCGCACAATAGGATTTTTCAAACAGAAACGCGACATAGTTAAAGTGTTTAAACATTTTTTTGGCATAAAATGAAACAAGGATTTTTTTTAATAACCCCAATAGCTATTTGTTTTTCTGAATATACTTCTGACAAAAAAGTATCTAAATTCACAATGCATAAATTCTTGCGCTCAACAACATTTAACTTTAAGGATACACACAGATCTACAAAGCTACTAAATATGTTTTTCTTATCTCTCTTTAATGCACAATATCGCATTTATAGGTAAATTTATTGTCAAGTTCACACACAGATCTACCCAGCTATTAAATATTTTTTTTTCTTATCTCTCTTTAGTGAACAATATCGCATTTATAGGTAAATTGATTGTCAAGTTCATCTCTGGTCGAATAAAGTCACATGCAGTCAAGCAAGAAGTACCTTTAATGAAAAATCAAAAATTAAATCAAGTGTCTTACTCATGTCAGAGAAACAAACAACAAACTCACTAAACCAAAAGGAATGAGCCATTCTATTTTTAAAAGTTGTTATGTTTACTAAGTAAAGATAATTTTTTCTACTTTTCTATATTCCGTAGTGTAAAATGAATTAAAACGTTTAAAATATATTTTTAGAACTCACATTTGATATAGCACGAATCATTAAATTGGATCATAAATTAACATGTACACGTCGCCTAATGACTTTTTTTTTCGATATTATGACCACTTTCGCTTTCCCAATGAATACGTAATTGTTTTAATTTAAACCACAAACAAGAAAAGATTAATGTTAGGTGCATTTTATCTGTGTGTGTGTGTGTGTGTGTGTGTGTGTGTGTGTGTGTGTGTGTGTTCTACATATCTAATACCTACATGTACATGCATGCGTATTAAAAGATATAAATAGAATGAACTGGCAAAGAAAAGGTCCCCTAATTTGAATGTAAATGTCACATTGATATGTATTTGAAAATTATGAAAGAATGCCAAACATTTAGCGGGTTTCTTTTTAAAAATCTGTAGCTAGTTTAATACTTAATTTTTATTGCGACATTGCAGGTATTCATAAAACCTTTCAAGAAAGCAACTTTGATATAATAAAGACCACTTTTTTTCGTTCATATTCCTTTAGAATTGTTGCTTTTGCTAAATATTTTTATCATAATAATGGTAATTTTATTTCAAATATCACATTGTATGTAAACCCAGATGAAGTCGCAAATATTGAATCCGAGCCGGATTATGAATGTTTGATATTATCACGTTTTAGCTCCTCGGACGTGACTGATCACCTACTCGTTGCATTATAACGAGGTTTGCTCTATATTTGCTTCTGGCCCTCCTACTACAGTTATCAAAAGTTAATAAAACATCATTAAATTAACTATCAGCGTGTCACATAAAAGGAATTATGTTGATAAAGGTAGCCACCTTTCGCATGTGTTATTGAATCCATTTATTTTGTTTTCCACATTTGCAGTGTATTTTATTGCCTAAATATATGATTCACAAACAATCCTTTATCAGACCTAGAACTCATCCAAAATTATAATTTTTTGAATTACATTAGACAATAATCAAGAATTTTTTTGATCGCATTTGAATGTTTGTGAAAATGTTTTCATTTTCCCGACGAAACCGGTCTGAATCCTAAGAAAAATGGGATATATTGTTAGAAATTGTCTCTTCTGGATAACGCTACCTGAAAATCAACATCAAGGTTACCAAGTGAACTTGAGATTGACAGTTTTAAAAAGGAGAACATTCCAATCAGTAAAACGGTTATTAGGAAGGCCACCAGAACCAATGAATAAGGTAAGAATACTTCATATTGACAACATTTTAAACAGTTTACTGGAGATACAAATTCAAAGATAACAAGATTTAAGTTTAAAAACCTACACAATATTTAAAATATTTCAAAAGCTGATTTCACAGTTGTTCTTGTAAAAAAAAAAGATTAACTGAATATAAATAAATTAAAAGATTTTCAAATACTTTCATATATTCAAAAAACTTTTCCTTCAAAGCAAAATTGAACTTTATTACCCATATTTACTTTAGCGGTATTTTAACAATATTATAAAAACTAAAATTAAAATCACTTGGTTGGTGATTCTCTTGTGGGAAACAGAACCATGATGAGTGTAAACATAAAACAATGAAATATGAATGAAGTCGATAAAACAGTGATAAATTCGAAGAAATCGGCCTTTTTATTACCTTTAAATGATTCAAAACAATCCAATGCTGTTTAATTTAATAAAAATCACAAAGAGAATGTAAGTGTTCAAATTACAGGTAATTAGAAATTAATTAATAACTATTGCAATTATGATATTTGCATCTTTTGAGGACTAGGGTAGGGTGGGGGTCATTGCTTTTCAACGCAATTTCCCAGGGCTGATGATTAGAAGTAACATGAAAAGAGGTAAGATTCATAATTGTTAAAAAAATCGGATTCTGTTTTAGCCTTTTTTTATTACATGTCACTGGAGTAGAAAAAATGGCTATGAATAATACTTAATAGTAATCCATTTCGTTCGATCTGAATGAGGAAATTTCAATCGATAATTTCTTGACCAATATAAGCTTTTGTGGTATTTTTCATGAATATTTTTAAATGTAATACATGTACTGTATTTACACTACCAAAGCGAAATTTAAATAGGTAAAATTCTAGTGAAGATTTCACTCTTAGAAGTTAAATCATATCATGAATTGCATTTTGAATTAGAAGTAGTTGAAACACGATTAGTTACATATTACCAAAATGAATAAATAAAAAAATAACCTTAACTTGACACGTCTACAATTTATACCATAACTAGCTTATAAATATTGTATGAGTTTGAATATTTTGAATAATTTTAATACAACAAATTTGAAACTACTCCTTCCACGTATTATACATGTAGATATGAACAAAAAGTTTTTTAAGTCCTGGATCTTACAAAAATCAACCTGTATGATAATTAATTCAGGATACTAATGAATTATTACCATCACGGTTCCCAATATGTGTCATATTGATTTGCATGCGTATAACCCGTGTTTATACTATTACCCAATGCAGATTCAGCGTTTGAAATGTGATCTTATTTTAAGACAAAAACTTATTACTGCATTGAAAAAAATATGAAATTATATAGTTTTTTTTCTGGCGAATTTGATATCTACCGACGGAGAGTAATATTATTATTGATTATTAGTGACCAGTATTTACCGTTTTTTATTCAGTATACTTTCAAGGTGGTAGGGAACACTTGTCGATATTAATGTGGATAAAAGTACATTATGATAAAAAAAATTTCACCATTTTTAGAAATTTCAAATTTTGCAATATTTGACCCAAAAATTGGTTTTAAAAATGTTTGAAAAGGTAAAAATTATAAAAGTCTTAGCGGGATTCGAACTCATGACTTACAGATACGTAGTTAATGCTCTAACCCATTGCACTATGTTGTTAGGTTACCATTTGGTAAAGAAACAGATTATAAATGTATACCTGATTTAATTGTTTAAATAGGAAGTTCGTCACAATAAAGAGGTGTCCCATACCACTTTAAACCATGCATAATTTTCAATATAACTCCCGCTTCAAACATACTTTCAGAGGGATGAGTGTAATAAAAAGCAGAACTTTCAGAGGGATGAGTGTAATAAAAAGCAGACTCCCAGAGACACACTATTTTCTAGATTAAAAATAACCGCATGGAAACAAAAGATTTTATAAAGATATATACCATCAACATGACTTCTTTGGGGGCTGAAATTGATAGGATTGTATCGTATTATAAGAATAAATGAATTGTGGATCTTTGGTGAAGTTTATTTTTTAGTTAAAGTATATAATACTTTTATTCTACCTTTCCTGAGATGATAGATCCATGGAGTTTAGGTCTAAAAAGCATTTGTCTATATATTAAAGATTTATCGAAGACGCGATACAATATCAATAAAATCCGACAGCAATTAGGAAATGAATGAGTGTATTTCCTGTATGTTAATTTTCCGTTTCATGACTATATATTTATTTAATTTATAGAGTATTTTGTTATGACAGAGCAACACACATCGTTATCACTCTGACACGGGATGGAAGACATGAATTCGGTAGATACAATTATATCTATTAACAACGCCGCTACACAAAGGTCGATGGACAAAGGCAATAGACAATGCCAAACAAAGAAACCAATTTCGTTCTACTTGATGGGTACGACCTGCCTGTGTATGGCCTGAACACGGATTGGTTCCTTTATATCCACGTCCCTGCCCTTTGCTGTATCTTTGTGAGCCTGTTCTGCGCCTCTGCTGTTATCGATTTTAGAATCTTTTCGGAACAAATTTGTGTTTCGATATCTGACGCACTACTTAATGTGACCCATTTGACAATCTTCAAAAGATCACGTGTATCCGGTACAGTTGTGCGAGTTCTATTCCTTCTTATCGGGGAATTTGTATCTGCTCAACTACTGATGACAAACGTAGCAGCCATACACGCGTTTGGACTTATCTACCGACAAAAACACTTTAAACTTGGCATATATGACTCGAAACTTCTCTTATATATTTTTGGCATACCTTTCGTGTTGTCAATATGTGGCATGAATTTAGGATATTACGGACCATCTGGATATTAGTAAGAAATTGGTCAGACAAATGCTGTGATATATTGCATGCTTCATACACAAGGAAAAACATTAATAGATTTTCATTTAACAGCGTACGCAAATTCTGTCCACATTGCAATTAACAATACATCTTTACACTTCTATAAAAATCATCACGGTAGAATAACAAGTAAAAACAGACGTTTTTTTCAATCCTAATCAAAAGGAGAAATCCTCACTCTTTTCGTGTACTGATTAAGTTCTTGCACTGAAAGTGCATGCTCAAAACAGCGAAAGATTGATTTAATATTTATCATGTAAATAAAAACAGTGTTTGGTTCGTCAAAGGGTTGCCTCTCATTACCAGTGCAAATCACCACGATTTGAAGTTTCAGTTGAAGTACGTCTAAGTACTACCTGTCCTAGACGCTACAAATAATTATTTGTAAAAAGCCTTTTCAATTTTCAGCAGCATATTTACCACTTTTAATGAAAAAAAATCAGTAACAGGAGAAAAAACAAAGGCTATGGTATGTTTTAAAAAAAATCTTTGATGTTTGCTTACTAGTAAATGTATATAGACATTGACGTAGCAATTTGTCTTCACTAGTATATGAAATTAAACTTTTATTTTAGATAGACTTTTATTCTGTTTGGAAAGAGACAGGGCATCAGAAAATAAGAGAGGCGTTAAATTGTTGTAAATGCAATGCACTGTTTTTGGTTGAATTAGCAGTACTCTACAGTTGAACGAACAAAATTGTAAAGTAATTTTGACGATGGTTGCGATATATACCTTTTGAAATATTGTAGAAAGGTTAAATATATCTTAAAAGAAATATCATTATATAACGTCAGGTGCTCGTGTTCCATTTGTATACCTTTGTGACGTTTTTGCAGTGTAGTATCAAAAAATTACACAAGATATCATCTGATACTTTTTTATACTAAGTTTTAATTGATAATATACTAGTATTTGAACAGCTGCTATTTCGACGGCGTCAAGGGAGCCTTTGCCAACATTTTCTTTACGACTGTTCCAATGACAGTGGTTCTGGTTGTTTACGTAGTCCTTTATGTGTTGAGTCCAAGCGAATCAAAACCATGCTCGGAAACGAGGCTCAGACTCTCCGCGCGTCCCACTGCAAAACTGATTAGTCTGTTTGAGTCCGCTTTTTTCAGTGTTTGATACAAAATTGCAGTGGTCCCTCAGCAGTCTTTTACCGTTGTGGTCACCAACGTCGGGGGAGTGCTGAATGGGATGGTGTATATCATCATTAAGAGAAGGAGGGATCGAATTATAGCATTAAGCCCCTCAAAAGTTCCAATCAAATGTCCCAGGATTCTTAGATCAGTAACAGTAATACCAGTGTGTCCGTCAAAGACACACATGTCTAATTCTATGGCTTGATTTTCGTCAAATTTATACAAAGTAAAGAAGTATGTACGCTTGGACAGCATGTATTTCCCTTGTTTTGTCCTCCCACTGACCACAGGGTCACAATAAACATTGTTTAATGATATATTTACATCCACAAAGTATGATTGCTCTATTTCTTAAGGAAATTGATTGTAATTCACAGCTCTGATGAAACTGATAGGACTGTAATCTACACGTCCCGTTTATCGATTGGTCGAAACCTTCATTGACCTAAGAGAAATCACGGACTGCAAGCAATAATCATGATGATGTCAGACTCAAAGTCGATTTGGCTGGTTTTTTTATCAAACGTCCTGATGTACATAAACAATAACTTTGTTAATTTTACTTACTTTTAACGAAAGATTTTGTTAAAAGAAGGATGTCAATATAAACAATAAAATGCTTTCTTTGATGATTCATGCTAGCTATGAAGGTAACAAGCCAAAAGTACGTACTATAATAAAATAAAATTAAAACAAAAGTCAAATACAACATCTACATATGCAAATAATCAACAGAATTAAAATGATGTGACGATGGTGATGATTCTCTAGTTTAAAAAAAAACATGATGATAATAAACATGAATGAAGGCTATGAATAAATTTGAAGAAATAGGCCTTTTTTTAAATTTTTCAATGATTCAATGAAAATCAGTAGGTTTTTTCACAAATAAAAATCACTGTGAGAATGCTAGTGTGCTGGTGTGCAAATTAATCTAAAATCCATAGCTTACAACAAGAATCTTTTGAACCCTTTAAAATTCTAAGGGACTTAATTTAAAGTAACATGGAAAGAGATAGCTTGTTTTATAAATAAAAGAACCCGGATGCTATGATTTAACGTTTTCATTTCACGTGTCACTGATTAAAATGAAATACCGATTGAATAATACTTGATAACAATTCTATTTCATACCATTAAAATCAATTGAAAGTTTATGTTATAAGCTGCTCTTGTATTATTTTTGTTCTTGAATATTTCAATTTTACAATCTACTTTACCAAAGCCAAATGAAATTTTCAAAATGCACCTTGAATTGTTAAGGTTATAACGTTTAATTTTTGTTATTTTTTTCAAACATAAAAACAAATTCAATTCCTTTAATTTTATAGAGTGGGTCTGTGTTCTATATTTCCATCGTTTAATCATGATATAATGGAAAACGAATACATTTTAATCAACAAACACTTAGAGTGTTGACCCACTATACATTACAAGTATCCCAAAAATTGAACGTTTTTGAAAAATAATAGAAATCCGTAATCTCATGGCAAAAGTCAGATATAGCTTGTAAAACAAATTCTTTATTGTGACTTTCTTGGGGCTCAGACCTTGGGGAAAGTTTATAGAAATGGGTTTTTTCATTTGTCACAGTCAGTTTAGGTCTTAACCTCGAAAATTCAAAATGTAAACAAAAACATGACCTGAACTTTGTTTACATAACAAAGATTTGTAAGCTCTGTATCCCCATATTTTAGTTGATCATAAGAAATGCCTTACCAAAGCATTGTGAGTATTAAAAACGGAAAAATAAATTTTGACCAAAATCGTGACCATGCTTCTATAAGATATCAATGCTTCCCTCCCCGCTTTCTTTTTCAAGTTTTTTTCTTCAGCGCATTCGCGAAAGAGAGATTCTGCCTTCAAATTAAAATATCCTTCTTATTTTCAACCGCGTCTATTAAATTGGACACCGCACTTCCTTCACATTCTCACATTGATTTCTTTGACCGCACGGACTTCAAATCCGTACCCGCTTAATTGTCACAACTGAATGTATTCAAACAACATATTTTGTTTGTAAAGGTAATACTAGGACTGCTATATACTTCATGAAATACCTTTAATTTCTGAAGTTATATATAACATCTATAATTTTACAAATATGGATCATTTAAACTGTGAACGGTACGTAAGTTCTTCATAGTCCCGGAGAAAAAGGTTTAAATAGCATTGGTTTACATTGTATAAAATGAACCTAGCAGGATACTTATCTGAGACGCGACAGGATATCAATAATTCGGCAGCAATTAGCAAATGGCAGTGAAATAGTGCATCTCTTGGGTACTAGTATTAATTCTCTGTTTAATGACTATGAAATCACTGAATTTTATGAATATCTGGTATGTAGTTATGACAGAGCAATACACATTGTAATCAATCTCGAGATGGTCATGGAGGCAATGCATTCGACAGATAGGTCGATGGACAATGCTACACAAAGGTCTATGGAAAGGGCTACACAAAGAACCAAGTCCGTTCTACAGGACGGGTACGACCTGCCTGTGTACGGCCTGGACACGGGTTGGTTTCTTTACATCCACGTCCCTGCCCTTTGTTGTATCTTTGTGAGCCTGTTCTGCGCCTCTGCTGTTCTCATAGCATCTTTTCGGAGCCAAACACGTTCTTTTTTCAGCTGGATGAGAAGCGAACGTTTCGTAGTTTATTTGTCGTTGTGTGACGCACTGTTTAGTTTGACTCATAGCATGGACCATCTTCAAATGGCTATAACCAAGGACCACGTGTATCCGGTAGAGCTGTGCGAGTTCTACTCTTTCTTCCTTGAGGTATTTTCCTCCGCACAATTCTTAATGACTAACGTGGCAGCTTTCAACGCATTCGGACTAATTTTTTTACAGAAGCAGTTTGAACTTGGTAAATATGACTGGAAGCTTCTCTTCTTTACCTTTGGTGTACCTTTCGTTTTGTCAATATGTGCTTTGAATTTAGGATATTACGGACCTACAGGATCTTAGTAAGAAAACAGTCTTCCAAATTTTGTGTGATCTTTGAAAATCCGCAAAGATTTGAATTTCATTTTACATTTCAGATACATGTGCAATTGTATTCAGTGGTTGTATATATGATATTTAACGACATTACTACTTACCAGTAGAAATGGTATCCATTGCAAGATACTTCTTATGTAGGGCGATTACAATATTTGATTTTTGCAGAGGTAGTCAGTAAATTTGATATGCCGTAGGCGTTTTATGATGGCACCTAGGCTATCGGAAAACCGACGTATAATTAAGCACTGAATGCTTATTTTTGGATGTCGGCGGTCTATAACACACCAGGCCGTGCAGACAAATTAAATACCGCGCGTAAGCGCGTTATGAAAACTTGTCTGCATAGCCTGATGTGTTATAGGACAGACGACAGCCAGTAATAAGCATTCAATGCTTTTATTAATATTAATATTGATGTTTATTTGCATGAAATATTTATGTATCGTTGCTTTAAGGCAATTATATACGCTCATAGTCAGGGATATGAAACATACATAGTTCAGCCATTATAACATATTTTTTAGTTTGCTTTCGCGACTAAAAATATAGTGCCCGAAACTGTCGATAATTTATTTATTTTTATTTTTTTTAAAATATGATTTACCAATTTTTCTTCATAGGAACTTATATAAGTTTAAACGTTTTATTTTATCTTACAATAATAAAGATATTCAAAACGCGTGGTGACGTTTATACTCGGCTTATGCGTCGTGACAAGGCTTATTGTGTTTCCAGGAAATTAAAGGTCGCAGATTTCCAATGCAAACATAAGAGAAATATACAATGAATGAAAATATAAAGTTTTAAAAGTGGCATGCTATTGGTGTAAGCATTTAAAAAGCTCTTACAAAGTTCTTGCACTATAAAATAGCGATTGTTTTTAAAAAGTTGTGAGCGTAAAAATTATGGATAAGTGTTATATTTTCCAAAGATATTTTAAAATCATTGATCATTGAAATCTATACGTTAAATAACATTAAATTATGAACACGTACATTTATATACAAACACATAACTATAATTTAATATTTGCTAAAACTATCATGTACTACCCAGAATGAATTTTAATCATACTTTGCAAGATTCAATTTTACGTTCGACGACAAAGCGAAATTTATGTTGCATTTAAAAAGTGTTATAGTAAGTAAAACTGAATTAAAACTTTCAATGATTACAATATCTGATAAATAATTTTATATCATTTTTACAGCTGCTATTTCGATGCCGTCAAGGGAGCCGTTGCCAACATTTTCTTTACAACTGTTCCAATGACAACGGTTCTAGTTACAAACGTGGTTCTCTATGCACTGACTTGGTGGAAAATCCACACAGAGTCGAAGCGAATCAAAACCATGCTCGGAAACGAGGCTCAAACAGTCCGCGCGTCTCACAGGGCGGCAAAACTGATGAGTCTGTTTGTGACCGCTTTTTTTGTTCAGTGGTGGGCCCTTGGCATTGCTATTGTCTGGTACAAGTTTGCAGTGATTCCAAAGGAATTTTACACCATCACGGTCATATTTGCTAACATTGGGGGAGTGGTCAACGGGTTCGTGTACATCATCATCCAGAGAAGAAAGGCTCACCATGGAAACAAGTCCTCCAAAACTTCAGGGCATTCCTTGAAGGATTCTGAAAACAGTCAAAGGAACGTCAATGTGTCGGTTATAGACACAAAAGTTTAGTTGTCTGATCTGATCATCAATACACACGATGAATCAGTTTATTGGTTGGTCGAGAATCTATTAAAGACAAAATTGTAGAGCACTCATTTTTTTCTTTGTTAATAAGAAAAAGCATACTCAAAACTGTGAATATCAATTAAAAAGAATATTGTAAAACAAAAATATTTTGATATATCAAAGATATCTAACTGAAATGAATGTTATATTTTTTGCTGCTGTTTTTTTTTCATTTGAAACCCCTTTGAACTAATATAATACTCAATAAAGTTTGGAAAGGGTTTTGTTTTGTTTAATCAAATTAACAAACAACATTTTGTGACTTTCATATATGGCACTACAGATACTCCCACTTCTAATGCATGTTGAGTGTATGTGGATAGTAGCAATAAATGTTCATTACTATTGAATTGGTAGAATGAAGGAGTCGTGGATCTTTTAACTTTTTACACGCTTTCTTTAAAGGGACATGGTCACGATTTTGGTCAAATTCTATCTTTCTGTTTTTATTATTTACAATGCTTTAGAAATGCATTTCTAATGATCAAATGAAATTTGAGAGCCAGTCGTTTAGTTATAAGCAAGATATAGGGCTCACAGTTCTTTGTCATGTAAACAAGGCTCGTGCCCTGTTTTTGTTTACGTAGGTTCAATATACCAGTAAAAATCTTTTTCAAGCTGATTTGTCTATCTTCTTATTCATTTCAAGCATCAATAAACAATTCCTAATGTTTAACACATTCATTTTAGGTCTAAAACTGGAATTTTTACTTTAACATTCAGAATGTAAACAAAAGCTTTGTATACATAACAAAGAATTGTAAGCTCTGTAACTCGTTTAAAACTCAACGAATGACACTCAAATTTTGTTTGCCTATTAAAAATGCCTTACTGAAGCATTGTAAACATTAAAATCGAAAAATAATTTTTGACCAAAATCGTGACCACGCCCCTTTAATGTTTAGTTTCAGTATATTATGATTTGTTTCTATCTTCCCTGTAGTGATACTTGGTTTTGAAATTGTAAACAATACAAACTCCAAGGATCCAGGAATACTAATTATCGATCAACAATTAGTTAATGAAATAGTGTACCGTATAACCTAAATTTTAATCTTCAATTTGCTATCAATTCATTAATAAATTTTGAAAGTATATCGAAACAACGGAGATATTCATATTGTATTTACCCTAACACGGAATGAATTCGACAGAAATATCCGTCCCGTAGAAGAACGGGACGGGTACGACCTGCCTGTGTACGGCCTGGACACGGGTTGGTTCTTTTATATTCCTGTCCCTGCCCTTTGCTGTATCTTTGTGAGCCTGTTCTGCGCCTCTGCTGTTATTATAACGTCTTTTCAGAGTCAATCACAACCTCTGTTCAGCTGGGTGAGAAGCGAATGTTTAGTAGTCTATTTGTCACTGTGTGACGTACTGTTTAATGTGTCCCAGAGTATGAACCATCTTTCAAATTGCTATAAACTAGGACCACCTGTAACTCGTAGAGCTGTGCGAGTTCTACTCTTTCTACCTCGCGTTATTTGCTTCCGTCCAATTTCTGTTGACTCATGTAGCAGCTTTCAATGCATTTGGACTAATTTACCTACAAAAAAAGTTGGAATTTGGCAAATATGACTGGAAGCTTCTCTTGATAAACGTTGGCGTGCCTTTCGTGTTGTCAGCCAGTGCAGCGTTATTAGGATATTACGGGCCAAGGGAATATGAGTAAGAAAATATTCATCCAAAATGATGCGAGATCTTGGAAGATCCACGAAGATTGGTGTACATGTATGACAATTATTTATTGAACGTTAATGTTTGATAACATATCATCTTCACAGAAAAACAAAACAAGGAATATATATAATGATAATTTTTTAAATTACTTAAACACATGTTAACTTCTGAATTTATTACTAGTAAATATTTATTTCGTATGTAGGAAATTGGCAACATTTGAATCTAGCGGAGATTAATAATCAATTATTTTGACCTGTCGTAGGCGTTTTATAATGTTACTTAGGTTGTCGAGGTCAAA
The DNA here is from genome assembly GCA_016163765.1 of Magallana hongkongensis. Classification (NCBI taxonomy): domain Eukaryota; kingdom Metazoa; phylum Mollusca; class Bivalvia; order Ostreida; family Ostreidae; genus Magallana; species Magallana hongkongensis. The sequence goes on from WFKH01006014.1 coordinate 50,648,422, forward strand.
TCAACCTTAAGCTTAGAAAAATTTTCAAATGTGGCATGATGTGTATGTATGCCTACTTTACAAATCATTTACATGCATGCTTTACAAAATTCTTTCTACTATAAAATAGCGATCACCTTAAGGTGCTTGGATGTCAACAAATTAACCATCAGATCTTCCTAAAAATTTCAGATATGTTTTGTTTAGCTATATACTATCATTTAGTAAAGAAGACATTCATTTTCGCTTTTAAATTTGAATATTTTGCTATATGTTTATACCGGGCTCTTCTTCTTTAAAAATTAATACATATATAGTCTAAATATGGTTACGACCATCCAGCGAGTTGTCAGAGAAAAAAATATGGTTAATTGTAAATGTTTCTCACGACATAAACCCAAGAAATTAAGTTTCAAAATTATCTCATTGTATTATATATTTTAATAACTGTCATTTCGACCCCATCAAGGGAGACGTTGCCAACATTTTCTTTTTAACTGTTCCAATGATCGCGGTTTTAGTAATTAATGTGGTACTATACGCGCTGACATGGTAGAAAATCCACACAGATTCGAAGCGAATTGAAACAATGCTCGAGAACGAGGCCGAAACTTTCCGCGCGTCCCTCAAGGCGGCAAAACTGGTGAGTGTGTTTGTGAGTGCGTTTTTCTCGTTCAGTGGTGGGCCCTGGGCATCATTAGCATGTGGCATAATTTTGCAGTGGTCCCTCAGCAGTTCCTTCCGTTGTGGCCAGGTTCACCAACCTCAGGGATTGCTGAATGGGGTCGTGTATATCATCATTAAGAGAAGGAGGGATCGCAATTATAGCATTAAGTCCCTCAAAAGTTCCAGTCAGGTGTCTCAGGATTCTTGGATAAGCAACAGCACCTATGTGTTCGTCATAGACACACAGGTCTAGTGTCTTCTGCGGTCACTGATATACATAAATATTCTTAATTTGTCTTTCGTCAAATTAACGAACTTCAGGTCAAACTGGAAATTATTAGTTAAAACTTAATAATATTCTTATAGATATCGAGATGTGAAATTTAGAATATAAAAGTATTAACGATAGTTTATTACAGTAAAGAAATAGAATTGGACACCTGGCAATGTCCCTTTTCTGTCCCCTCACTGATCACAGGGTCACAATACACTTACAATGATCTGACGGTATGGGAGACCTCCATGTTGTGACGTACTTTTTTTTTCGAAATAACCAATGATATTTTCTTCAATCTTTTACATTTTATCTTTCATTTTATCTTTGATGCCTATCAACGAAGTGCAATAGGATATGAAGTGATGGAAGGTCTTTGACTATAAGATCGCTTATTTCTCAAAAAGAAATGCGACATAGTTAAAAAAAAAAAAAGTAATAAATAATGTGTTTGAACATTTTTTTTTTGCATATGAAACCAGGGGCTTATAAATAATCCCTATCATAACTGTTTGTTTTTCTGAATGTACTTCTGACCAAAATGTATCTAAATTTAAGAATTCTTACGCTCAACAACATGTAACTTTAAGAACACATACAGATCTACTCAGCTACTAAATATGTTCTTATTTCTTTTTAGTGCACTATATCGCATATATAGGTAAACCCATTGTCAAGTTCATATCTGGTCGAATAACGTCACATGCGGTCAAGCAAGAAGTACCTTTAATGAAAAATCAAAAATTCAATCAAGTGCCCTAGTCGTCTCAGAGGAACAAACTTTCTAAAACAAAGGGAACGTGCGATTCTTTTTAGTCGTTATGTTGTACCATGTAAAGATGAATTTTATACTTTTCTAAGTTCCGCAGTGTAAAATAATTAGACTTTTGAAAGTTTTTAGAACTCACATTTTATATAGCACGAATCTTTAAACCGGATCATAGATTAACATGTACACGTCGCCTAATGACTTTAATTTTCAATATTACGACCACTTACGCTTTACCAATGAATACATAATTGTTTTGATTTAAACTACAAACAAAACAAGATTAATGCTATGTGCTTTGTACACCAATTTACATGGTTTATGGTGAAACTGGACGATTTCCTTTGTATATTTCAATTTTTACTAGAATGGTTCATTTTGGGCTAACATTATCAATAGCAGTGAAAATAAGTTGAGCAAGATTACATATTTGTATGTACGTATACTTATTGGTAAAGGACAAATACTAAATCCATGGCTATACTCTTGAAAAAACATTTTAGACAATTGCGGACTTTCAAATATATGGTATGATCACGAATTATGCCATTATAACACCAATTGGATCAAGACAACTATTAACCAAAGGTTAAGAGATCAATTTTTACAAAAATGGCATAATGATATTCACGAATCGTCTAAGGGTGTTATATATAGAATTTATAAAACAAATTTTGAATGTGAACGCTACTTATTTTTGTTACCCAGTAAATTAAGAAAAATATCAGTTAAATTTAGAACTACAAATCATCACCTTCCTGTAGAAGTAGGAAGGTGGAGTAACGTTGAAAGAAGTGAACGTTATTGTAATTTGTGTAATTGTAATAAAATTGGCGATGAATTTCATTTTATTTTAGAATGTAAGGCATTATGTAACTTACGAAGTCAGTATTTAGCTACAAATTACTGTTCTTCTCCTAACACTCAAAAGTTTTGTGAAATGATGACTTCAAATAACTATACGACATGAAGAAAATTGTGTTTGTTTATTACAAAAATTAATCAAATTGTTTGTTCACCCCATTTACTTTTTTGACCTTTACAACTATATTGTATGTTTGTAAATATGTTATTTTTGTTCACGTACCTCGTGTACCATTATATGGTTTTTGAGTGAAATAATCTGAAACTGAACTGTACCTACCAGTATGTGTGTTCTACCGGTCTAATACTTACATGCAAGCGTATTAAAAGTTCCAAATCTTTTATCGAGTGAACTGGCAAAGAAGACGTTCCCTAATTTAAATGTAAATGTCATATTAATATGTATTTAAAAATTATGAAAGAATCCCAAACATTAGCGTTTTTTAAAACAAAATCTGTAGCTATGGTAATATCAGTTTATATTGCGACATTGCAGGTATTCATAAAACCTTTAAAGAAAGCAACTTTGATATAATAAAGCGACTTTTTTTCGTTCATATTCCTTTAAAATTGTTGCTTTTGCTAAATATTTTTATCATAACAATGATAATCTTATTTCAAATATAATTTTGTATGTTAACCAAGATGAAGTCGCTAATATTGTTTCTAAGCCGGATTATGAATGTCTTATATCGTCACGTACTAGTTCCTTGGAAGTGACGGATCACCTACTCGTTGCATTATAACGAGCTTTGCTCTAGTTATACCTTTGACTATCCCACTATAGTTATCAAATATAAATAAAATATGATTAAATTTTTAATTCATTAATTAAATTAACTATCAGTGTGTTACATAAAAGGGAGAGCCAATTTTTCGTATGTATATGGGAGTTACTACGACTATCTTATATATGACGTCATTCCGTGATTTCCAGGTGTATCGATCAGTCATAAAATAAGTCTACGAAAAGTAATAATATCGACAGTGTCAGACAAGCCATCCTTCATCTAGAGAATAATAGAATTAATAGAATTTATTTCATATAAAGTTTTAGAATAAACAATAATCAAAAAAATTTTGATCGCATTTGAATATTCGCATAAAACTAGTAAATGCTCTAATTTTCTCGACGAAACCGGTTTGTCTTTTGGATCAGCAATCATAAGGAAAAAAGGGAGAACTTGTTGGAAACTGTCTCTTTTGATAAGGTTACCAGCAGAAAATCAACGTCAAATTTACCAAGTGAATTTTAAAAGCAGATGGCGACACCCCAATCAGTAGAGCAATCAAAAGAAAGTCTACCAGAACCAGTGAATAAGGTGAGGATATTTTACATTGACTATTTTAAATTGTTTACTGGAAATACATGTTAAAGGTAACAAACATTTCTGTTTTTATGGGACCTACACGATATCTGAAAATTTTCAAAGCAGATTTCA
>WFKH01006014.1:50652515-50745927 GCA_016163765.1 Magallana hongkongensis
GAATTTATATATATATATATATATATATATATATATATATATATATATATATATATATATATAAAGAAATAACACCGTTATCAACACTGTTATCAAATTTGCTTTAGCAGCTAGTATTTTAACAACACTACTGTGTTTTGATATGACAAAACTATCATGTTTTCCAACATGTCGCTGGCTTCAATAAGAATGGATATTAAAGGCACAGTTAAAGGCGGACAAATGGAAAGAGAATATGTAGGAAGTAGCTTCAATGTCCTTCCATATGCACTATCGTCAACACCTCGAAGTGAAATAAAGATTTTTTTCTGCATTTATGGCCATTAACATAATTAAAATGTTGTTACTTTGGTGATGATTCTCTTGTGGGAAATAGAACCATGATGAGTATAAACATTAAAGAATAAAATATTAATGAAGTCGATAAAGCAATGATAAATTCGAAGAAATTGGCCTTCTTAATACCTTTAAATGATTCAAAGCAATCCAATCCAAAATCACAAAGAAAATGTAAGTGTTCAAATTACAGGTAATTAAAAATTAATTACTAAGTCTTGGAATTATAATATTTGCATTTTTTGAAGATGGAGGTAGGGTGGGGGTCATAGCTTTTAACGCAATTTCTGAGGGACTGATGATTTTAAGTAACGAAAAAAGATAAGGTTCATCATGGGAAAAAAATCGGATACTGTGGTCTAAGTTTTTATATGACATGTCACTGGAGTAGAAAAATGGTTATGAATATATAATGCTAAATGGCAATCCCATTTCATTCGATCTGAATAAGGAAATTTATATCGATTACTTTTTTACTTATGTAAGCTGCAAATTTTGTGGCATTTTTTTGAATAATATTTTCATATGTATTTACATGTATTTACACCTCAAAAGCGAAATTTAAATAAGCAGCTCAAATATTTGAAACTCGGTTAATTACTTAATACCAAAAAAAAAAAAAAAAAAGAATAAAAGAAAAAAAAAATATTACAAATTCAGCAAATTTGAAACTACTCCTTTCACAGGTTATAAATATGAACAAAATGCTTTTTTGAGTCCAGTATTTTACTAAAAAATCAAGCTGTATGCTAATTAATTCAAGATACATATGAATTATTACCATCACGGTTCTAAATATGTGTCTAATTGATTCGTATGCGTATAACCCGTATTTATACTATTACCCAATGCAAATTCAGCGTTTGAAATGTGATCTAATTTAAAGACAAAAACTCATCACTTCATTGAAAAACAAATGAAATTATATACTTATTTTCTTGCGACTTTGATATCTACCGATGGAGAGTAATATAATTATTAGTGATCAGTATTTACCGTATTTTATTCAGAATACTTAAAAACCATACATAGTTTTCAATGTAGTTAACGCTTCACACACACATTCAGGGGGATGATTGGTTCAAGTGTAATACAAAGAAAATTCTCAGACACTATTTTCTAGCTTGAAAAAAAACAACTGCATGGAAACAAAAGATTTCATAAAGATACCAGCAACATGATTTATTCGGGGCTAAAATCGTTATTGAAAATTAATTTGGAAAAAAATATATTAAAATGGATAAATATTTTACCTTCTCTTTATTTGATCACAAAAGATGTTACAATTGTACCGTATTCTAAGAATGAATGATATGTGGATCTTTGGTGAAGTTTATATTTTGGTTAAAGTATGTAATACTTTGATTCTACCTTCCCTGAGGTGAATAGTGAACGGTACCTACGCAATCAATGATCTCTGGAATAAAGGTTAAAAAGCATTGGTCTATAGATTAAGTAACCTCGCAGGATTTTTATCGAAGACGCGATAGGATCCCAATATAATCCGACAGCAATTAGCAAATGACAATGAAATAGTGTATTTTTTGTATATTAATTTTCCGTTTCATGACTATATATTCATTTAATTTATAGAGTACCGGGTATTTCGTTATGACAGATCAACACACACATCGTTATCACTCTGACGCAGGATGAAAGAAATGAATTTGGTAGATAAGTCGATGACCAACGCTACACAAAGGTCTATGGACAACGCCACACAAAGGTCTATGGACAACGCCACACAAAGAACCAAAACCGTTCTACGGGACGGGTACGACCTGCCTGTGTACGGCCTGGACACGGGTTGGTTTCTTTGTATCCACGTCCCTGCCCTTTGTTGTATCTTTGTGAGCCTGTTCTGCGCCTCTGCTGTTATCATAACGTCTTTTCGGAGCCAAACACGACCTTTCTTTAGTTGGATGAGAAGCGAACGTTTTGTAGTTTATTTGTCGTTGTGTGACGCACTTTTCAATTTGACTCATAGCATGGACCATCTTCAAATGGTTATAACCAAGGACCACGTGTATCCGGTAGAGCTCTGCGAGTTCTACTCCTTCTTCCTCGCGTTATTCTCCTCTGCACAATTTCTAGTGACTAACGTGGCAGCTATCAACGCATTTGGACTTATTTACTTAAAGAAGGAGTTTGAACTTGGCAAATATGACTGGAAGCTTCTTTTGTATACGTTTGGCATACCTTTCATGTTGTCAGCAAGTGCAGCATTGTTAGGATATTATGGACCTACGGGATCTTAGTAAGAAAATAGTCATCAAAATAACGTGAAATCTTAAAATCCGCTAAGAAAAATATGTGATTTGGGTTTTCATTTAACATTTCTTATACAAGAAGATGAGGAATAAGGCGGGTAAAATGCCTATAATAGGAGGGATAAGATACTGAAAAATACGAACATCAACATAATAATTCTTACAAAAAATCGTTCCAAACAATGTATATTTAACATAACATCGATCTGTAACTCTTAATTAGGTTCAATACTTGGAATATATTGATTTGAATTAGTCTATGAGTACCAAAATCTTCAAATAGTGTAACTTTTCATAACTTCAATTACTTTTATTTTTATAGGGTGGGTCTGTGCAGATTACCCATTATACATTACTCGTAATTTTGTATCCCAACAATTGAGCATTTTTTGAAATAATAGAAGTCCGTAATTCAAATTATACGCCTTGTTGTGACTGAATTGGCTCAGTGGTTTGAGCATCAAACCTTAGTCAACCCTAAATAAATGGGCTTTTTAGGTAGAGGGTTCGATACCACCAAAACTTGAGGCAATTATATTTTGTTTTTCTTCGTGATTGTTAAAATATTCAAACTGACTTTAGTTGGAAATTTGATTTAGCAAAATATATCGTAATTAAAAAATAGACATCATTAGAAAAAAATAAATTTGAAATTGTATTTTACGATTGAGCATTTGCGCCATCTTATTCCCCTTTCTTCTTTGTTTAGTAGTTGTATGAGACATAACGACATCTCTCCTTCTCGGTAGAAAAGCTAGAATAGTACATACACACACTAGAATATTATATATACACTTTGCAAGATATTTCTTATAAAGAAACATGTAACGAAGGGAGTCAATAAGTTTGACCTATCGCAGGCGTTTCATAATGTCAACTAAGTTGTCAAGTTCAAAACCACCGCACAAAAAGTTTCAAATGTGGCATGCTGTAGGAGTTTGCCTACAAATCATTTGGAAAGCTGGTACAAAGTCGTTTCAATACCAAATAGTTATATGGTTTATCATAATATATTATATATATTTTGACAGCTGCCATTTCGACGCCGTCAAGGGAGCCGTTGCCAACATTTTCTTTACAACTGTTCCAATGACCGCGGTTCTAGTCACAAACGTGGTCCTATACGTGCTAACATGGTGGAAAATCCACACGGAGTCGAAGCGAATCAAAACCATGCTCGGAAACGAGGCTCAGACAGTCCGCGCGTCTCACAGGGCGGCAAAACTGATGAGTCTGTTTGTGACCGCTTTTTTCGTTCAGTGGTGGGCCCTTGGCATTGCTATCGTCTGGTATAAGTTTGCAGTGATTCCAAAGGAGTATTTAACAATCACGGTCATGTTCACCAACCTTGGGGGAGTGGTGAATGGGGTCGTGTACATCATCATCAAGAGAAGGAGGGATCGCCAAGGTAACAAGTGCTTCAAAAGTCCCGGACATTCCTTTAAGGATTCTGAAAACAGTCACAGGAAAGTCAATGTGTCGGTTATAGACACGAAGATGTAGTTACCTGCTGTGACCATCTCTACAGATGATGTATCAGCTGATTGAATGATCCAGAATAAGAGGGGTGCATGGTCGTGGCCGTTTTTAGACTATATTAATCTTCTTTTAACGAAAGATATAGTAATATGTTCAAATTTGCAAGCTTAAATACTGGGATTTTTTCGATAATAGTTTATGGTAAACAATATTCTATTTAAAATTTAAGGTAAATCTGATGAATAATTTGTTGACCATCCAGGCTTCTTAATAACATGATATTTAGTAACAAAAGCGTTACAACTCTGTTGTAACCGTAAAATTAAACAGTTGGCCAAAAATAAATTTCATTTCGTTAATGAAGCGCCCAAGTTTAGCTTCTGTATTCATTATAACAAAACGTTTCATGGATTTGTTTAATAGAATTTTATATGCGTGGAAATGTCATGACAAATTAAATAACAGAAACAATTTACACTTATGTCTTAATCTATTTGTTTGGAGTTTACTGTTGGTGGACTATTGGACCTGTGGTTTAAGCAGCATCAAAATCAAAGGACAACAAGGACTCACTGCCGACAGTCTGCGATTTACAAAGAACTCACGACCACCAAGTCGTAAATCTTTTCTGTCAAGTGGAATGATTCTCAAAGTGTACAATGTATTCCAAACCAATTTTTCCCAATTAGATCAATTGCTAATTTGCTATGAATATATTTTACTCGTACTAAGTTTAACATTCGGTAGCTAATGAAAAATCAGATTTTATTATCCTTGCAAATCAAATAAATCTAACAAGAAACGAAGCAAACAATCATCTTATTGAATAGTTATCTATTATTCTACTACAGTTATTGCCGACATCAAAGAGATGCCGCGGACATTATTCTCCAATATACCACGAACGTCATCAGGAAATTATCAGATCAGAAATACCTATTTGTCTCGCACTGATCATGAAAGTACAACTTCAAACCGTAAAAAGTTTTAAAACCATGTCAATTTCACGTGTTAGTTCCAGTCAAAGCAATGTGTATTGCCTCAAATGTTTATTTTTAAGAGATCAATGCGGCTGTTCCTAGGACCTCCCTAGCACATTTTCACTGCGTGTTTTTACATAAAATATATAACCTGTAATAGTAATAATCGTATTAAATTGCCCTTAAAATATTAGGAATATGATTCAAAGATATTTTATAAATAAGTGAAGAGTATTAAAAATCCAAAGAAAAATTCTGTCGTCTGCATGCGATTCCTTTGATCGATACACATGTAAACATTACTACCAAAACCGTTGGGGTTACACGGAACAGCCGTCAAAATGACCTAGATCGTCTCTCTATAGGAGAAACGATCTGTAGAAATACTGGGCTGTTAGTAGAATAGAAATAAAGTTCTTGTTATCATGAATGTTGCAGGATAACCTCCTCGGTCTCGAAATGTTGTTTGAAATATAAAAGCCTCGGCTAATGCCTCGGCTTTTATATTTCAAAACAACATTTCTCGACCTCGTCGGTTATTCTGCAACATTCACGAAAACTCGTACTTAATTTCTTAAATATAATATAGGGGCACAAAAACACTATTACCCCCTCCCCCCCCCACCCCCCCCCCCCCCCCCCACACACACACACACATCAGAAAAGATTTTTTTGAAAGGGAGCAAGTGCAAGTGCCTCGCTGCTCCTCAGAATGCAATGAAATTGGATCATTATACTATATAATAGTGTCCATTATCAGTGGTTGTAGAAGCAGGTTTCGACTTGTCAGAAACCAGTGACGGCTAGCAAGGACTTCCTCGAGAAATTACATTTCTCTTTGTTAATAAATACATAAATAATAAAAACTAAAATTAAAGTTGTTGTTTAATCACAGCATGAACAATTAACAAATATAGAAATTGAATATAAACGAAGAAAAGAAATATAGTTCGAAATTAATTGATATATTTGTTGATTTTCGTTAAAGAAGCTGGATAGTCAACAAAATACTAGCAGCCAACAGATCTACCTTAAATTATTACATATGATTTTCAAAGCTTATTGCTATAAACTATTATTTAGTGAAAAAAAATTCATACATGTTAGCTTTCACATTTTAAATTTTCCTATATTTCCAAACAGAGCTTTTGTTTTTAAAGGAGATCAATTTATTTTAAAAATGGTCACGACCATCCAGCCATTTACTCAGTATTCGATTCACCACATTCGTCGATTTCCTATTCTTACATGAAATACTACTACATATTCCTAGTTTTACCAAAGACATTATAAATGTATTTATGCTTTGACATAAATGATGGTAATTAAATACGTTAGTACATGTAATGTATATACATGTTTTCGTCTCTTAGTGTTCGTATATGGTGATTTTGTTTATATGCTGCTTTTGCCCTAACCGTTGAACCGTATTCAAAGATAGAACTATTTTGTGACATAGATCCGTTTCCTGACATTATCTTTCTGCTGATACCAAACAACCAATTATGAACATGCGTTTTACATGCGTTTTACATGCGTTTTACATGCGTTTTACATATTTACATATTTAGCAACCAAGTTGTAAAAAGTGAATACCCCAAATGACTGTAGCCGCCCCCTCCCCAACACCGAAAGGCAGATGACCACATTTTTCACCTGCATTACTAAGATCTTACTTGCCATGAATGCACGCGATGTTTTATTTATTAAAGAAGTCGGAAGCCTTAAAATTCTAATTATTCAACATTTTCCAACTGGATATTTTATGTAAGAGGTAAACCGTTAGAATGAAGCTGAGAGATCGAGAATGTAACCTTTAGAGTTTAATTAATTGACAGAGATACAGACAAACAATGACAAAATCTTGTCTAAATCAGATATTAAGCAAATATAACTCAGTGCCTTTGAGATTTATTTGTACAGATTGTTTCTCCCCATTGTAAAATCAATTTAAAAACATTATTTGCAGTACAGTTGAGCTGACAAAAATCATGAAAAATTAATAATGCAAAACATCTCAAAGCCTTAATACACTTGATGTTTGTTATCCCAGTGAACAATAAATGATCAAGCTACAAAACTATAGCTTTAAATTGCTCAAGTATTAAGTGATCATGGATGCTAAATTATTGAGAAAAACCTCTCAGATTTGTTCAACTTGGACAGGATTTTCTTCGATGTGTTTATTCAGGAGCTGCATACTCTTGATCAAATCCTGGAACGGTCGAAAAACGTCACATAAAAATATTCTGTCTTTAAAGCTTGTCTAAATTACTGAGACACAACACGAACGCAATTTCTAAACACTAGAATTCTCTACTTTTTCAGAGATTGATTTAACATCTTGAAACTGTTTTTCCTTTGTCGCAATCCTTTTGGTTTTGGCGGTCGCCCGTCGCCGCCTGATAATGATGTAAACCACACCGTTTAGTATACCACCGATGTTAGAAAAAGTGGTCACAAACTGAAACAAACTCTGAGGGACGGGGGCGATCATTTGCCAGATTCCATAGAGCGCCATTGCCCACCACTGCGCGAAGAAAGCCGTGACGAACAAGGACATGGTTTTGGCGGCCTGTAGAGATGCCCGGATGGTCGCCGCCTCTTGGCCCAGGGTGTGCTGTAGTCGTCTGGACTCGGTACTTATCCTCCTCCATGTCATTGCATAAAAGACGATGTTCATCAGGAGGACAGCTAGTAACGGGACTGTCGTGAAGAAAACATTGACCAGTTCCCCCTTAACCCCGTCAAAATAACAGCTGAAAGTAAAAACGCAGCAGGAATTGGTTTTATTTCATTCGCCCGACGATTCATTCTGTAAGAATTTATCATTAATGTTAGATTTATTCAAATGAATTACATTTATTCTCTGAACACATCATAAAAAAATTAATCAACCTTGTAGGCCATTTGGATACATTCAGATTTAAGGTGTCAACACGTAAAAGGGGGGGGGGGGGGGGGGGGGCATGATAACGTCTAATTATGAAGTTGCTTAGTATGCCGTAGACATTCTTTTAAAATATTTAAATTGGCGTGGGAGCCAGCTTTTATGGTCTTACTAAAGAGTCCATTGTTCTAATATTGGTATAGTATTTTAGCCTGTTATTACAAGAAACAGAATGAATAGACTATCGATTTAATAATCTAAGCAGCTGATGAATTTATGAAACGAAACACAAAATATTAGCATGAATTTAAAACATTAGGATTTGTGCGTAATACATTACATTTCCTGTTAAAGAAACAGTCATGACTTATTAACAATCTCTGACTTTGCTCAGGACTATACTTACAAAGTTCCATTAGGACCGAGGGTTCCGAAGTAGGCAGCCACAGACCCTCCAACGCAAGGCAGTCCGAACGTATAGAGAAGCAGACAATAATCGTAGGCGCCAAAGTTCAAGTCTTTCTTAAAGTAGATCAAAACGAATACATTCAGCGCAACAACGTTGACCATCAGGTTTTGGGCTGTGATAAACTCCGCCAACATGAATCCATAGAACTCGCACAGTTCCTTGGGGTACACGTGGTTCCTTGTGAGTAAGATGTGAGTATGGTCCATACTGTGAGCGATGTTGAAGAGGCCATCGCAGAGAGCAAGGTACACCACAAATCGTTCACTCTTCGTCCAGGAGAAGAAAGTCTTGATACTCTGCAGTCTGAACGATGCAACCAAGATTGCAACAACTGATATAAAACTTAAAATGATACAGGTGATTGCAGGTATGTGAATGGAATAAAATTGTCCATTCTCTAAACCGTACACAGGTAAATCGTATCCACTTTTAGCTCCATCAGATGATGGTAAAGATTTTGCAGACGATACTTCGGGTCCCGTTACATTTTTGGTGATATTTTCCATGTCAATATAAATGCTCAGACGCAGAAATACCAAGTTATCTGAACAAGTTTATATAAGGAGAGCAAAACAATTTTGACATTTTTCTCGACATTAAAGCAAACAAAGTGATAAATGTCTCGCTTCAGCATCGATGATTTAGATTCATTTAAAGGGGTTTAAAACCAGTATATGCAGGATTAATTGGGTGTTGCATGAGTGACACCACCGTCGAAATTTTATCGTTCCTAAAGATATTAATCCACGGACCTGCTGATATCCTGGACGTGGAATTGCCTCAGCACAGTAGAATCAGACCTCTCCTTCGATCCCACCCTTTGGTCTGCGCTGGAAATTTTAACATCATATAGAGGTTTTAACACTGTCTAATGGATTTAGCCTTTTGCGAGTTGCTTGTATTTTGATTTTAAAGCTGTCGTTATCATTAAGATTAAGTCGACACATTGTGGAGTAAAACAGATATCTGTAATCTTCGATTAATAGGATATGGACACGAAAGAGAACAGCAAGGAGGAAAAATATCTGTATAAAGATGGAAAACTAATTTGGATGCGTCTTTTTTTTTTTTACTAAACACGCCTCGGGTTTTAAACCCCCCTTTACAGCCGTTTGTCCCCCGCAATCAGTTCATGCGCGGATCCAGAAAATTTTTCCATGGATAGTTGACAAGTCCCAAAAAAGGAGCAACACAATAATCAACTTATTCATTTGTGCCAACCATGTTACCATAGTGACACCGTGTCGTTGATTCAACGAAAACACATGCGTCTGGCGTTAAAAATATTTCTTTTTATTGTAAAATAATTTCCTTAACTATATAAATAATTTTAATTCCATGGAATTATTTAATAAAGAGCTATTTTTAACGTGAGATGCATGTAGACGAAACCAATGAGCTTAAAAAATATATATATTCGCAAGCTTTCTTAAACCTGATCTCTTACACTTTCTTAAGCATTTTTGAAATTCAATCATTGTTTTGGGAGGTGCTATATTTTTCTATCACTATTTAGACGAAGATTATATTTATGTCTTAAAATTTGCATTCTCTTGTTAGAGGTCGAGGTCAGAGTTAGCCTGGAATTAATGAGGGATCGTGTTAAGGTTTTGTGTTTTATTTACCTTATCATGTGTATTCTCTACCAAGTTGTCGGGTGGGGTGTTACACTTTGTCATTTCTCACATGACAGCGGGTGCAAGTAAAAGAATTTTTAGTAGACGGAAAACGATTGTAGATGACAGAAATTGTTCAATGCAAACATTACCAATAAGTCAGTCAGACAATATAATACATGGGCGGATCCCGAAAATATTTCCAGGGTGACCGAGGGATAATTTTGTTTTCCGGAAAGGGGGGGGGGATAAATTTGAATTTTTCGGGGGGGGGGGGGGGGGGGGGGGCGCCCCCCCCCCCCCCCCCCCCCCGGACCCCCTCTAGATCTGCGCATGTAATAATGACGATGAAAAATCTGATCATGATAATATATTATAAGATTACATAAAACTGAAGGATATAAGTTTTTTAATATTAATAAAAAAAATGAACTGACGCCATATTAGCTTGAACGCGATGACACTTAGTAATTTTTTCAGTTATTCCTTTAACAAATCATTTACATTGTTAAACATCCTCCTACTTAACTACAGTTTTTAATATTATCATTATTACAGATTTGATAAAATACACGTTTTAATAATTCTTCATGCCTGTTCTAAAACTGGAAAAAGAAAGAGAGAGAGAAGGTGTCATTTGACTTGAAAATAAGAACTTTTTGTTACTTTGAGTAGGAAAGAGGTCAACTCATTTTCTCTAGTCTTAGAAAATCCCGATTCTTTTTTTTTCATTCTGTGTAACAACTTTCAAAAACGATTTTTATTAAAACCACGCATATTTCAGCAATTCAGTTTTACTTTCGAATAAACTGACTGTGACTTGAAAGGCCCGTGCGATACACCGCTCGCCTAAATAAATTTGCTGAAATTAGCTGTAATTAACCTTACCGCTGGATACAATTTTCTTTTTTAAATTCTTTATATTGATTTCACGTCAATTTCATATTTAATCCCAAAAATTTCTTCAAAGTCCATCACTTTTATATATTTTCTTATTTGGTACATATAGTTTTTCTCTTCATATACTCTTTATAATAGTCTGACCATCCATCTGTCCACCCATCCAAATTTCATTTCTGTCAGTAACATATATAAAAAGAAATATAAGATGCTCACTCTTTGCACAAAGGTTGTCTTCGTCCTTAGGTCATGATCTTGATCTGAGATCAATGTCAAGGTCGAATCCTTCAATCTTCATTTTTCAAAGAGGCCTTGTAAGAGTTCACAGTTTTAGTTTCAATTTTATATAATTCGGTCTTTAATTTTAAACTCTTTCTGACAACTGAAGGTAATGGTGTGATTTTTAATAATCTACTTGCTTAGTATCATATTAATTTTACAAAACATAACCTCCATTACCACCAGCATACACATTAGTATATTATTGAAAATTTTGTGGGCGTGGTCGGAAGGTGTAATCCCAGATGTTGGAAGGGAAAGGGTTAATGTTAAAGAGAATGCAATGGATATGAAAGAATACCCAATAATGTAACATGAATAAAAAATTATATTTGCCAATATTTTTTCATTTTATAAATATAACTTTCATGAAACATTTCACTCTAAAAAAAATAGACAATCATATTTTTATGTGAAAATTAGATAATAGTAAAATTTGAGTAGGTCATGATCACATATTCTTGAATTTTAACTCATTCCGATTAAAATTTCTCGATCAATGATTAAATGATATTTCAAGAGACAAAAAAATAAAAATAATCTTTTAATCATTTATTTAAAAGGATTTCTTCATCATAAATGTGTGGTATATACCCTGTATAATTTGTACATGTAAGGTAATCAGAAAAAAACACTAAGAAAAAAAATTTAGCAAGGTGAAAATTCTAACTGAAGAACATTATCTCCACCCGCTATTGATTCAAACTTACAAAGACTTGTGTACAGACATGATTATTTCATTTAATATCTACATCTGTAGTCCGAGCTCTTGCTAATTGACTTAATTGATGAGACAAAGTCACAGTAAAACCATGTTCAGTGGATAGTTTGGTGTCCATAAATCAACAATACTTGTAGATTTTCAGATTTACAAACTCTGGAGGGGTGAAGAGCCTGTAAATGTTATCTGTTTACTTTATCAGCCTCCATCTTTAACTAATGACAACTCTACATGCAAATCACTATGATTCATAGTACCCTATTAATCAACTGTTTTTCTGCACAGGCAAACCTTTTATAGTTTTGATTCCAAAATAATTTTTCTTCAAATTTATTTTTAGTGATTTTTGAAATGAAGATTTTTATGATAATACTCTATAATTTTGTTGTGTATTTGTAATGGTAACACAAAATCTAACATAATACAGCCTCCCACAGAAAATTCAAGAATAAGGGTACAGATAGATCATAAAGATCACTTTTCACAGTCTTATCAAAATTATTGAAATTCCATTTTACAAAGCCAATATGTACAAAATATAGTGTACAACATACATGTATAGTGAAAAAAAAATGGTGAGTATTAAATCATTGATGAGTAAAAGAACATGTATCAATCACACAATTAGTGTTTAAACATGTTGATTTCCGTTTATCATTTGGTTCAGTCCTGAATAATCTAAAGTGCTTTTCACAATGTTTTCATAAAAGATTGCACCAAAAATTTCACTTACAAAAATCTTTTCCTTATTAACAATTACAATACACTTATAATTGTCATAAAAGTAAAGGGAAATATAATAATTCACAGATATCAAATATTTACGAGAGGATATGAGATCTTATAACATGAAGAGAAGTTTTCATTAATAGAATTTATATAAAAAGGGACAAAATATGTTTCCTCTCACAATGATAATTAATTGAAGATTTTTGTATAAATAGCTACTGGTAAAAATGGTCTCTTTACTTTGTGAACATCTACAGCTGTTGTTTGTTCAATGATTACCATAAACAAAATAAAATAAACGAAGAATGATTATTTTGTTCAACAGACATTCAGCTTCCTTCAGACACAATGATCTGGTACCCATTATCTGTCTCCACCAACATCCCTTCTGGTACCTCAAGGATCAGTTCCTCCTGGTCACTGCAGGAGAAGGACAGGACCTCGGAGCCAATGTTAATGGTGTGGACCTGTACAGACTGAGGTTCCCCTGGGTTCTCAGACCTCCCACCCGAGGTCTCCAGGGCCACAGTCTCCTCAGCCACAACCTCTAAACCTGTGCTCTCATTCTCCACCATCACACTGCCTCCCACTCCGCCTGGATGTTCAGTAAGGATTGGCTCACAAAACATGGCATGTTTCAGTAAATTTTGTCCGCTGGTGAACTCTTTGTTGCATTTCTCACACCTGAAGCCAATCAAGGATTCGTTAAAGTGTTTGAGTCTTTCGTGGCGCTGCAGGCTCATTTTGTGCTTAAATCGACCAGGACAGAAGGAGCATTTAAATGGTCGAATTGGATCCCTGTAGTCTTTGTGCTCTCGCATGTGAAGAAATCTCTGATGAAACGTGGAGAAGGTCTTTCCACAAACCACACACTTATAGGGCTTGTGTTCTGGATGGTTAGTGCGGAAGTGAAGCTTCAGGGAGCCAAGGTAGGAGTATTTCTTCCCACAGTACTGACAACTATGGAGTCTGTCTCCTTTATGAATGGCTTGATGCTTCTGAAACATCTCATAGCTGCTGAAATTTCTGCTGCAGATTTGACAGTATTTTTCTGACTTCTGAGTTGAAGTCAAGACCTTTTTCTCTTTGTGAGCTTTTAAATGGCCACTCAATGCATTCTGATTGGGGAGATTTCTCCCACAAATATGGCAAATCCAGTACTTTATATGAATTCTCTTATGAATGGCAAGTTCAATCTTGTTATCAAATTGCTTGCTACACAAGGTACATTTCACTTTGTTTCTATGCACAGCCTCATGTTGCTTCAGAGTGTACATGCAGTTGAAGGTTTTGCCACACTTCTCACAGATGGAGATTTGATGTTCTCCTTTGAGGTGTTCTTTTAGATTTCTTCTGAGGTGAAAGTCTTTTTCACATACAAGGCATTTCCATGGTCCATATTTCCTGTCATAATGAACAATAAGATGTCCCAGATAAGACTCTCCTGGCACAGATAAGTTACAAATGATACAGTTCATTGGTTTTCTTGGAAATTTCTCCGAATGGATTTTTAAATGTGTTGCCATTTTTGAATAGCTTTCAAACCTCTTGGTACAGTGTTTGCAAGTGAACTTATTTCCATGTGTTCTGACATGCTTAGCCAGCTGCACATTGTCACTGAACTTTTCCTCACAAATGACACACACATGGCTTTTCTCATACAGCTTGGGACACTTGATGCCATGGACACTATGAAGATGATCCATTATGTCCATACGTGACTTGAAATAGGTCATGCACTTTATGCATTCTGTGAACCTGTTGTTATGCCCTGTAATGGAGTGGGCCTCTTCACAATGTTTAAACAAAGCTTTTCGGTCACTACATTTACATCCACAAACAAAGCACTGTTTTCTTGTATCTCCCTCATCTGTAGACTGATTAGATTCTTCATTGTCATCATCATCTTCCACATTCTCTTCTGATTTTTTTGTGTGGAACAAAGACTTTATATCATCGTCACTTCTGCCATCAACAACTATCTCAACTCCATTCTCTGGCGCAATGACAATTTCTCTTGAACGCATAAAATTTAACACATCTGTACCTTGAAGGTTGTACTGCTTCTGAATATGATTTACCAAAGATCCAACAGATTTGAAATTTTTCCTGCAATTCAGGCATTCCCAGGTATTTTGTTTTGGGACACAACAAGAGAGCAGGTGTTTATGAAGAGCTCGTTGATCAATGAACTGTCTTGGGCAGTTTGGACAAGAAATGTGGCTTACAATACTGAAAGGTACATTCTTTTGTGATTTAGCAGGTATTGAGAAGATATAGTAAAATTCATTGTAAGAAAACTTCTGGAAACTCTCAGGATTACTCATGTTCATCAAAAGGATTGCCAATGAATCTTCTACATTCTCATAATCCATGAAAACATCTTTACCATCATCTTTTTCCATTTTTACTGCTTTCTTCTTCTCCTCCTCATCCTCTGATCCTTCTTCTTCTCTGACAGTGCTGATCTCCGAAAATTTAACATCATTTAAGATGTCCTCAGTCATTACACTGAATACTCTAACCACTCCACTGGACTTGTTAAACTTGACCACACAGGTTTTCATCTTGTCTTCTTTACTGAATAAGAACTCGGAGATCTCATCTTGGGGGACTTGAGTGTGCTCCTTTGCTATGTGCTTGAAACCATCAATTCTGCTCCTAAATGTCACACAGCAGAGCACACAAACAAAGTTCATTTTGTCTTCATTTCCTAACTTGAATACATCCACATTCTGAGACCTACAGATCTTCTTGCAGACATTTTCTTTCTTCTCCTTGTGGTAATTGGTTATGTGTTGTTGACTGGACTGAAAATGAATGGCTGCCTTCATACAAAGTGTACAATAAAATATATGTCCCCCTTCTTCTCTGATTTTTCTTCGTTTTGGAGTCCTCTCACTGGGCCCTTCAGCATCTTGATTGAACACTACATCTTTGTTTTCATTGATGTAATTAACAGCCTCAATGTATGAAATCTTGTGCTTCAAAAACATATGCCTCTGAGCCTCTTTCATTTTGTAGTACCTAAGGTTACAGAGCATGCAGATAAATCTTTTGTTTTCTATGTCTTTCTTTGGTCGGTATGAGGTAGACTTGTTGCTGGCACTCTCATAGCTAGTTCCTATTATCTTTGCCCAGGTTTCTTCAGTGTATGATCCATCTCCTTTCAATATTTTCACTTCCACGTCATCTAAATTAAATGAATCCTCTATTCTGGCCTCTGTGTCTTCTTCCACCATGTATGAACTTAGAAGTGACAATGGTACATGATTTTTATTGTCAGCAGCCTCTGGGGATATGCAATCCCAGTTTCTTGAATGGACTTTACGAAAACTTAAAACATGCTTTGCAATATTATCAGCATTGATCTTGGCTTTGTGAAATTTCTGCAAATGGATCATCAATTGCTTCTTTGCACAGAAGAGTTTTCTACAAATTAAACACACATATGGTTTGGATTCATCTTTGTCTTGAGCTTCCAGGAAGCTTGAATCACAGTCATCAATGAACTGTACAAAATCCTTTGCTTTTTCCCACACAATGTCATGTGTCAAATTGATGTGCCTCGAGGTATCAAAACGGTGATAGAATCTTTGCCCACATTTACTGCACATCCATTTTCTGATAAAGTCTTTATTCCTTTCAATGAAAAACTCATGATCTTGGTCGGCAACAAAGTGTATATCTGTCAAATGACGTTGAATATCAGGTTTGCTATGAAACTGCTGGCTGCACTTCATACATTTCCAAGGTTGTTGTTTTTCATTTTCTTCATTCCCTTCTTTCTGGTTAGAGGCTTTTTCCTCAGCTTTGCTTGACCTACTTTCAGGTAGTTCAGATATATGTAGAACCAAAAGTTTGCCCTCATCATAAGAAACATTATGGGAAGTTCTACAATGCCTCGCTCCATCGGAACGACGAAAGTAACTCTTATTACAAAGCTTGCAGAACCACTCTTTCTGGGGTTTATTCTCTGCAGTTTCAACATCAACAAACACCTCTTCCTCCACATCAGTCCTCCATTGAATCCCCTTACCATTTTGACTTTGAATCAAAATGTCTTTTCCTGTTTCTCCTGCCTCTATGAGGGATAAGTTATGATACATCCTCATGTGATCAGTGACCTTGGACTTCTTGATAAAGGTCTTCTTACACCTCTGACAACCCCATGTTGCTCCCTCCTTAGCAGACACTGAAACATTATTCTCTGCTGTGCAAGTTTCTTCTTCATCATTTGACTCTATTGTTATGACCTCATCTTGACTGTTTCCCTGTGCATATGATGACTTTGCAGATTTGACAAGTTCTCCTTTGTTAAATGCTGTTTCATGACAAAGTTCCATGCGTCTATTAATCTCTGACTTGCTGCTATAGTTTTCCCCACTTATTGAGCTTTGCCAATTCTCGCTACTCTTAGGTAAGACTGACGTTTCTTTCTCTAACTCTGGCATATTTTCATCATCAAGCTTTTTCAAAAATTCATATCGATCCTTCTCGGACAATTTATGACGAACACGAAGATGTCTAAGAGCATCTTTCTTGTGACAAAATTCAGCACCACATTTTCTGCACCCCCATTGTCTGATTTTTGTAAAACCAGATCCAGTCTCACCTTGATATTCTTCATCATCATTTTGGGTAATGTTAGGGGGTTCAGAGTCATCGCTTTCATCTGTAAACTCCTGGATTTCATCTTCATTGTCTGATAATGGGACCTCCATATAAGCTCTCGACTTGCTGATCCTCATTGCATGAACACTAGACATGTGGTCCTCAATGGACTTTTGATCTTGAAATAAAACTTGACATAGCTTACATTTCCAAGTTTTCTCTGCAGGTTTCCTCTTGATCAAAGGTCTCTTGTCAAGAGCGGGTGCCTCATTATTTAATTTGCCTTCTTGAGGAGATGGGTTTTCTATGAAATTGTGAACGTTTTTCATTGCAACATGATGGTCTGCTTTTAAGTGTCTGACAACAGATGACTTCAGAGCATACTCTTTCCAACATTTCTTACACTTGTAAAGACCTTCATGTTCCTCTCTATTGACAACTTGACCCACTTCCTCCTTAGTTACCTCAAGAAGGTGACCTAAAGACTCTGCCAAGCTTACATTATGGTCTTTCTTTAAATGTATTTTTGCACTGCTTTTGTGCACATAAATGTTCCCACAGTCTAAACATTTCCAATGCATCTGATCATCTTTTTTCAAATTCCCCACAGTATCTTTCTCCTGATCAATTCTCTTTTTCTTTGTGCTGTGTAAATCGCCAACATTAGGGGTGAATTTCCTTTTTGCCACAATCTCTGCATCTTCTCCCTTCAGCCTGTGTGTTGTTCGAATATGATGTAGCAATATCCTTTTGGTTGCAAATGAAGCATTACAAACACAGCAATTCCATAATAAACCACCACTTTCCTCTATGTCATTAGACTCACATGAGTCATCCATGTCCTGGTCCTGTCTATTGTCTTGGTCAATGTTTCTTTTATCAGGAGTGCAAACTTTATTGGTTTCTAAAATAGATATAAAAGAAAAGATTTGTATAGAATACAAGCTTTATTTGAGATAAAAGTTTTTACAATTAAATATCTTCATGAACAATTCAATGATTAAACATAAAGTAATTTTACCTGCACTCCTGGTATATTTTAAAACCACCATTCAAATACATCAATCACAAAAAATGAAATAATTTTTTCCTTAAATTATTTTTTCTCTCACTAAACCACTTTTTTCATAGTACAAAATCTAGCTTATGGTTCTTTTCAGCAAGGGCATTAAAAAAAATTGCTTTATAGTGCATTTCTTTCAAAAAGGGCAGTAACAATACATGTAATATATTAGCATATTTCTTTTAGTGACAAGACTACCTGAGCAGTATTGGAAAAAGGAGTGTGCAATGGAGTCGTGGCTATTGATGAAGGTCTTCCCTGTCCGCGAGCCTTGCCAAAGAAGAGAGCCCTCCTTCTGGTTAAAGCTCACCAAAAACCATTCCTGTTCAGCATCCTGTATAAAATCACACACAAAATAGAATGCTGCATCAAACTAAGCCAACATTACAATTGTATCTAAACTTGTAATTAATTCAATCAATCAACAATTCTTCAGAATTTGTCGTTTTCATAAACATTATTTCAAGAAGCTAACAATTGTCTATTTTCACAAGAATGTTTTTGGTAACTGAAAGTTAGAATGCTTGCATTTTCATTTTAATGCATATAAAATATTTCCAGAAATGAAAGAGAGCCAGTAATCAAACATTATTGGATAAAATGTGATGTTCATTAAAATGAAAATGCAAGCATTCAAACTTTTTATTGCCTATTGCTTTAATTTTTTAAAATGTCTTAGTTAACTTTGGCCTTTGAATATAGACATGTTTTGAAGGTGCATTTGAGCAGATTTATTACTTTGTACCCACCAAGTGTGTGCAGACCATGGTATCTAAAAAATTGTGAATAGTATTGTAGGTAAAATTACCCGGTACATGTGGATTTATACCTTCAGGGTTGATGAAATGACATTATGAGACAGAAGATTGGATGCCACGTCCTGAGTTTTAGCTAATGCTGCTAAATCACTGATGGACTTCACAGATGCCTCCTGTCGTCTGAAGGCTTCAAGAATGGCTGTTCTGCACCTGCATTTCAAAAATATCTTAATTAAAATGCTAAATGTTATCTGCAATACAAAATTCAAATTTGTTACCTAATGAAACACTTTTTCTGTTCATGACATTATGTGCATCATTTATGTATAGCACTAGCTAGCACATGACTGTTACAACAAAAAACTGCTAAACTGATGCACGCAGAGTTATAAGTAATGGGTATACCTATTACAGAAGAATTCTTTATCAGCATTGTGGTAAGCACTATCCCTAGAAAACAGAGTTGAGAGTGCATTGTTCCACACTGTGTCTGTAGGCTGGGATCTAGAATGGCCGGATGTCAGTGTAGCGCTGCAGTGAAGACATGTGGTCCTCACAATGGACATGGTCTCCAACTATTGTGGTACACACATTCCTGGAGTTGTAAATAGAATATGCAATAATGCATGCATAGTTGTCTTAAAGATATATTATATATATATATATTATATTATCAGAAACAATTATTTATCACACAAATGTTTGAAATCCAATTTTTGATTGGTATTTAAAATGAGTAGCGACCTACTTTACAGGAAAGTTTAGACATTTTGATTTTTTCTGAAGATAACTGCAATTAAATAATACTGGTAGATATGGTCAACTTCTATGTTTGATCAATGTTCAATATGTTATATTTGTTAGATTCAGGGAACCTGGGCTTTCGAATCCTGTCTGCTCCGTCATGCTCCCATCCTGTTACGCATGCAAGAAAATCGTAAACTTTAATCAGTTAATTTGCACTTAGTATTTCAAGCCTGACAAAGTATACGAAGTACAAAAACAGCTGCCATTATTCCATGAAATCGATCCATCGCATTTTATATTTGATTACTCAGTGTTTTTTGGGCCTGATTTGGGGCCGAAATTCGACCCCAGTCCCAATTGGAAATTTTCTAATATTTTCCCAATTTCGGACCCAAAATTCCCAATTGTATTTTTGAAAAAAAAAACTTTGTATGAGTTGTCAAAATTTTCAAGGAAGACTGAATAGAATAATAAATAATTTCAAGAACTCTCGAAAAAGAAGCATTGTGCTTTGATTAGTATTTGAATAAATGATAGAAATCATTAAATTTCATTATAATCAATAAAAACAAATTTCCCAATTTTCCTGTTTTGTCGCTATTTTTCCCAACTGAAAGGGCCCCAGCCCCCATTCCCAAATTGGTGAAAAAAAAACCACTGGATTATAATGATCATGCAGATAATAAAAGAACTGGATATGTTTTGAAAATATAACCTGGTCCAGACACCTTTATACTAAATACAGACGATAATAAAATTAAAATATATATGCATACAGATATTTTGATCAAGCAGTTTGAGCGTTGCACAGTTGCAGTTCGTACCTTGCCTGGTTAATCAGTACTGCAGGAATGGGGTTATCATGCAAACACCCGACCCAGAATATATTTTATTCTTACTAAACAAACAATAAACGGCTAGGCCTATGTCTCCTTTTTATTTAAAACGTATTGCTTTTCATATGACACATACATACCTACTTTTGCTTTTCATTCGATGAAAGAAAAACCACATGTACTTTTTACAAATGCGTTCGCATCTTGCACAGGCAGTGTCCCTGCGCAAGCGTGTGACGCGCATGACTCTTCAATTTGGAAGGAAGAAAATGTCGTTTGGAGGAAGAGGGAAAGAAGAAATCTGTCAAGTGAAGAAAATCAAGAACAAGAATCAATTGCTATACTCACGATAAATGTAGGAATGTAGTTATGCTTTAATCATTGCATTATCTTTTTTCCAAACCTTGTATGATTGCCGTTAGAACCCTACAGGACCATGACTTTTGCCAAAAGTTTTTGCAAAAGGGAAATTTTTAGGAGAGGGGTTTATCTATATTCTCTTTTGAGAAGTGGACATTCATAGCCTGAAAAGGGTCATAATATTCCCTTAGGGATAAACTACCCTTTATGGGATAAATTAGCAGTGCCAAAAAAAAGAAAAGCTATCATTGCATTTTGTTATAAAACAGCATAAACAGGTTGGGACCAATCGCCCAAATGGGATATAATAGCCCGTTCGGGATATAATAGCCCAAATGGGATATAAATTTAAAGTGCAAAAAATAAAAAATTTTGATTTTGAAATTTTTGATATAAATCCACATTAGAATAGATGAAATGGAACAACTTTTGGTAAACAACTTTTTCTGTAACTGTACTATTACGGATATTGATCCCTCAGTATATCCAAAACTTCTTGGGGATCAATCTTACAAACTATAGACATATAGAAAAACTTCTTAACCAAAAGTTGTTGCATTTGATACACATTAATGCGGATTTATATCAAAATTTCAAAAATCAAAAATTTTTATTTTTTGCACTTTAAATTTATATCCCATTTGGGCTATATTATATCCCAAACGGGCTATTATATCCCATTTGGGCGATTGGTCCCAACCTGATAAATATGTACATTAAATGCAACAAATTATTTCTTTAAGCTAACAATTTGTGATATCTTTTGTAAATGTGATGGTCAGACCAGTTTGATTGCCAGCACCAGATAGTTCAATTGGTAGAGTACCTGGCTACAGATTTAGGGGGCCAGGTTCGAATCCAGGTCTGATCTTTCATTATTTTTCCCGTCCCGTTATACTTTTGGTGCCATGACCAACCCCTCGAACTGACAGGTTAACTCCTACCAAGGGAAAGAACCTTGGATATCAATCTTTGAGAGTCATATTAATTAAGGAGGGAAAATGTGATGGTCACACTGGTTTGATAACTGGTGCCACTACCGCGCAGAGAGCTCATTTCAGTGGTAGAGCACTTGTAAATTTGACTAGAGATTCAGTAGAGACCTGTATTTGAATCCAGGTTTGGTCCTGTCCTGCAAGTCCATTACAACAACATGTAATATTTTTATGTGGAGTTAAATTTTTTGCCAAATAAAAATATTGTATATCTTAAAAGCACTGTAAATTAATATCCCATTTTGGATATTATATCCCAAATGAACTATTAATCTGTTGGCAATTAGTTTCAGCCTGTTCAATTTTCACATTGTAACTGTCAAAATAACTTAAGTTGTATAAGTTGCGTAATATTTTAAAAAAAAGCCATTGGTGGAACCTAACAGTAAAATTCTGTTTATGCAGGTTTTAGTTGTCCTATAATAGGGGGGGGGGGGGGGGGGATTTGCGGTGCTGCAAGGATGTACTGTGATAATGTTGATGATGTAAATAACTAAATATAGCTTCTGTCACAGATCAAGAGGTGTAAAATTTTATACATTTATACATGAAAAGTAATATTGACATGCTTAATTGATACATGTGTGTATTGGTTTAATGAATGCACATATACTAATTAAGAAAATAATGTAGTATAGTTTAAAGTGAAATAATTTTTCTTTAAATATCCTTATATTTAAATAGTTATTTTTTAAGAGTTATTCCTCTTTAAGCAGATATTGGCTGCTTTTAAATCTTCTAAAATGCAGACCCATTGAAAAAATTAGATTTTTATCATTTGGAATTAAATTTTAATTCTTCTTTATTTTTTATATCTGTCTATCTGTTGTGTCCTCTCTTTCACTCTTTTCATTCACTATTAAAAAGTTCATTTTCAAAGTCTGTTCTGCTTCAAGTTTTTTTTTTCATCAAATCTCTAAAATACATATGGATAAGAATATTTCGACTCTATCATAGTTTTCTAACCTTGACTTTACAAATGATCTTGACCCCACTCTTCCTTATTTACAGTTAATTTATTTTCAAAGAAGGTGTTAAAGATTTCTTCATCAAACTCCCAACTAAAGGACATATTTGTTAACACCATTTTATTGTGTCAGACTTTTCTGACCTTGACTTTGAATTTTCTCATATTTCATGTCCTTAGTCTCAAGAAGACCGTTCAAAATATTTTCCCAAACTTCTTTTCTTGATACAATTTTTAACATTTCATCTGCCATTGCATTTTACTGTTAACACAGACATGGTTGTATTGTTTTCATGTAGCAATACATATGTACCATTTATGAAATTAAGACTGCCAGGGTTTTCGTGTCTGTAGATTTTTTTAATTTTGAAAATAAATAAATTTACAAATTCTACTTATATTTCAGATATTATAATTCTTCCCCATGCATCTATAGTTTTTATTTAAAGTGCATAGATATTTGTATCTTTCACAGCATAGAGCCATGACTAAATCTGCTCACATGATTTGATCATAAAGTTTATCAATACTGAAGTGCAGTTTTTGAAGGTAGAAGTTGAAGTAGTCTGATGACTACTTCTTCAGCTTGGTACTTCTATTATAAGAGAGTTGGTTTGTTGGTACACTATCCAATTGTTTAAGTATGAACCACAGTAGGTCATTAAGATCATGATCAAAGTTCACATATAGGACTCGAAATCCAACGACGTGTATACTTGCGCAGATTTAGATAATAACAGTATGAAATTTGTTTTTGTTTTTCCCAAGTTTTATCTAGTACTGATCTACACAACAGAGCAATTTTTGCTTGCAGATCAATTATGTGAAAGTTATTATCAAATTAAGACATGTGACAGAAATTGAATCTGTAATTTTGGGGGTAATTTGATAGATATAATGAGAGTATTTTTATGAAATTTGAATTCCCATGTATTTGGTGAAAATTGCAGTTTATTAAAAACAAAACAAAACCGACATTGTAGCAGTTTAAGCCTCATGGTCACAAGACAGTGAGTTGTAGCATGCATGGCAGTTACAGTCATAAACATGGATGGGTAGTCACCAAGTACAGTAGAAGAAGTTAATGGTATCGAAACTGACATCTCTGTGATTTGACCGACCATAATAGGTCAATTACTCATTAAAATCCCTAGAAATACTCCCATGAACTCTGGGAGGAAAGTTAAAATATACAATTACTGTCATGAAATTCTTCTTCCAGAACCAGGGATCCACTAAATGTGGATTGGGAGGGAGTAGGGCCAAGTGCAGGAATGACACATTGTGTAACAGGTTTCTATATGAGCCTTATATGAGCAGTGTATATGGCTGTGTATGTAGTGCATTTAAATATCACAACAATGAAATGGAATAAGTTGAAAGTAAATTAAAAGCAATGCCAGCACTGTGGGGGTCCAGAGAGACCTGAACTGTGTGCTTAAAAGCCACATTTCTGTTTATCTTATCACATGCCGAATGTTGACAATTGAATTCAAATAATAATACAGCACAAGCTCTACTTACTTCCTACATTTATAACCATATTAAAACTGATATCATCTAATGCCCTTCGATTGATTTGCTTTGTTAAGGTGATTGTTGACCGATTATCTGCGAGTTTAGAGTCTTTTGTTAAATTTATTCCCAGTTAATTGAATCAAGTTGTGAGTATATTGGTCCCCTCCCTCCCCTGATGGTTGACCGAGTGCAGTTTACCGCTGAAGGTTTTTCAAAGTCCTGCAGCCTTTGTCACTTTCAGGCACCCCCACATAGAAATAACTCCCATTTGGGTGTGGCCAGTGCTATGTCATGTAATCCCGGAATTGGTTATTGAGTCCTAATTTTATGAGAAAGGTAATAGTAGCCATGCAACTCAGGAAGGGTAATATTACCACGAACATTCTTGAATAGATACCAGAGCTTTGAAACTCTTGTCGTAAAAAAAACCTGATGCCACCTTGGATGTCTTTGATGTTGTTAATATGTTAACATGCTCAACACAACCTCTAATCGTTTATTGAAGGTATTCCACCATCTCAAAGAATTCAATTAGGTACCATCCGATGCATTGCAATTTTTAAAATAGGGTTTAAAAGATTTTTTATTGTTTGAGTTAAAGACATCAGAGAGTATTGGAATTTGATATGGTAATTTCGTTTATTATTAAATCAGAGTAACTTGTACTTTTGTGTCTTAGAATTAAAATCTATAAATGACAGAAAAACATACATTTGTTTTAGCCAGATTTGTTGTTTTGTGTTTTGTCAGATTCATGTATTAATTAAAGTCTCAGTTGGCATAAAAACCAGTCAGTTGTGTGACAGATCTACATGGAAATGAAGTACAACATATGGGTCTAATTCGTACACGTCTTCTGTTGTTACAATCTACGTGACCAGGTTTAAGAAAGAAGTGTGGGGATGAATAATTCTCGACACTCAAGAGTCTGGAAACTTCATGTGGCCAAGTGCTCTAGCTAGCTCAAGGTTGTTACATGTAGTACGTTCAAGTACATGTACCATGCTAGTACTTGGCGGGTTTTATGTGTAGGCCTACTTTAGAAACAATGCATTGAATTTAAACAGAGATTTCACACATCTCCACAAAATGTGCATAATTGTTGTTGTACCATGGAGTTCCAACCCCACCATTTTGTGGCCAGTTAAAAATAATTCATCATTAATTCATGGGATCAAATTAAATTGAATAACCTCATTAACTTGACACAGCAATCTAATTTGGTATTAACTTTTTTACAAAATTTTCGTGTCTTTAAAAGAGGTCATAAAAAAGTCAAAGGTAAAAATTTGTCTCATGAAATAATTTCTTATGCTAGATCAATTAACAAAATTAAGCTTATCTTATCACAACTTCAACCTTGGATTTATGAGTACCATAATTGATATGACATTGCTGGTATAAAAAGCAAAAATTATAAAGAAGTTTTGAAAATTAAGTGTTGTTTAATATCTCGTAAATCTCTCAAGATGTCATAAAAATTGAGAGTTAGTTTCAAAGGAACGCCCACCATTATACTAAACTTGATAAAAACTACATGTGTTAAACATGTTGAATGAATGTAGATATGCCAACATATCCTCAAGTTCTCCTTAGCCGTAATAGACAACACTTAAGAATTTCGGAGCAATTAAGCAAAGGTCTGAACACAACTGTTATTGTACTTCTCCAAACGGTTTGTCATTAGGATTATAAATATGTGAAGTACATGCAACACTTTACAAACCAAGCAATTAAATGACTTATTAAAAATTCAAATTCATTATAATATTTGATTGGAGTCTTTCACCAGCACTGACCTCTCAAGAGAATGGATGAAAGGATTTCATTTCCGCATGGCAAATCTGCTCTATTTTCGGCAGAATATTTACATATTTTGTATATTTGATTAGCTGTTCACTTAAGAAGTACCACTGAAATGAACATAAATTATTTAAAACTGAACAAGGGTCACCATTTTCTTGAGCCTCTTTCACAACCTAGATTTGTGAATTCATTATTAACCAACGTCTTGAGGACAATTTATGTACAAAGTCTACGATCATAAACACATTTATGGGCACATTTCCATTTAATGGCTTACTGTTTGTAGTTCTCAAGGTTAATGGTTTTATCTAAATGACATGCACAATGCCTTTTTAAAAAGCAAGCAAATGGTTTAAGAAAGAAAAAGGAGACTTTCATTTTAATTTGGATCATTAATGTATGAATAAGTCAAAGAAAGCTTTGCCGAATATTTAAACGAGCTCGAGAATCTTCATTGTCTTTTCTGTTAGTTTAGTGCATGTCTCCCACACAGATAATTTGTTGACAAAATGGCTTGATGACATGTTGCATAATACTGTGTTGAATTTTGTTCCAATCTGCATTTCAGAAATGTTTTGAACTCATTTGCCTTGTCATATTTTAAGCTAAATTTTAGTACTAGTGCATGCAGCACTCAAACCCATGCAGTGCACTTAATATTGAATAGTGTTCAAACAGATTACAATGATTGGCACAAATTATTAACTCGGTTTATGCTGTAATTTTATTATTTTATGAAGAGCTGCAAGTTCTTATATGTTCACATGTTCTTTTTGAAGGCTGGATTATGGGTGATATTTGTGATAAGGTGCCTTAGTCGCAATTTATAGGTTTATTAATTTAACATATGGGGATTTAGACAAATTTGATGTGGCTTCTTGTTACACAAGAGTAAAACAAAATTCTGGTGTTTTACATGTGTTTCTTTTGAACACTATAATACTATCAAATCTTTTTAATACTACATTTCTCATAAAATTTTCCTGTATTTGAAGGTATAAATTACTTTATATCCCCCTCCTAATAGTGTTAATTGTCTCTTCAAGAATATTTGAATAGAGGTGTCACCTTTCCCTTAGGTCCTGGCAATTCAACACAAGGGATATATATATTATACCCACAGTTCTTTATGACGTATTGGAGCCTTTTGTTTTATAGACTGGTCGTCTGGAGATCATGTCGCCATGTTTCGCAACCCACATTGCAATGATGGGCACTTGGATCTGCACTGAATCTTAAGATAGATTTCTGTTCAATCACAGTTCTATTTCTGTCGCATCCTATATTGTTGAAAACATTTTTTGAGATTTTTTATGACGCTGTAACATGTGGCAGTGAAAGAATTCTTGAAAAACAACTGTAATATATGTATCGGGAAGTTCCTATAAATGGCATATAAAAAATTGGTTCCTTGAAATTAATGCTCATCAAAAATATCTTTTACATGTTTAATTATTCAGAAGAATCATTAACAAAACTGATGAAAGTCCAAAAATAAAACAAGTCTCAATTTTTACATATAAAAGGCAGTTCACCGTCTAGTCAAGTTGCACTATAAATATATTTTATGATATTGTTTATAAGGACATGGAAACACTAATTAAAATTAAAGTTGACCTTTTGACAATATTATGCCTCTCAATTACACTGCTAATTGCAGAGGAGGTGCAGTGTTTGGTAGTAGGTGTATCAGTCTTTCATTAAGAGGTGAATTGAGGTGGCAGGAGGTGAATCGAGGTGCCTTGTGTTCAGGAACATCCCCTTAATGGTGTCAGAGGTGACTTCAGATAATGATGCTTCCTTTTCTCTTACCAGTCGCACTGCCATAAATACATCTTTGGAGTAGATTTATTAGGTGCAGGGTAATGGATCAATTCACAATGAAAAATGTTTTTTGGAAGAGAGATGAAGCAAAGGCCGTCATTATAATGTATTGACAAAGGTTTTAACCTTTGATATTACATTAGCGAGGCATCATCACAATGCAAGTTTTCTGAATACTTGTGGAACACTGACATTCATGGCAAGAATATTAAAGTTTCAATTTGTATAATGAATTTGCATAGGTATGTTGTAAGTGAATTCAGGTATTTTGTCTGCCTCATCTTGTTGACCTGCCTGTATGGATGAATTGTTTTCAAGCTTCGATCCACTCTCTGCAAGTAAAAAAAGAAGAGTATTCTTGAGTAAGTAGGTGATACATCTGCTCTCTGCAAATGAAAAAAGAAGAGAATTCTTTGAGTAAGAAAGGAGAAATATAACTTCTGTAACTGCCTGCTGGGTACTTTGAGAATGATTTATTGAAAAATGATTGATAAAGATTTCTGGTCCATGTTTACTAATGAATCATTGAAGTCTTGGGAGGATGCTTGCAGAGATTGTTTCTGATGTGTATTGGCTGTCTTGACTGGTGGTCAATGTTAGTCATGACAAAGAGCAGTAGTTGAGGTATCCCAGGCACTAAGCATCATACTCCACTCAGTTTGTTTAAAAATATTTGACAGCAGATTTAAGATTAATCTTTCTCCTGTTCCCTGTCTATTTTCAAGCATAACAAGAAAACAACCTATAGGTATGGCTGTGTAATGACAGAAGCATATCAGGTGTTTTGAGCAAACTTGGACATTTACTCATTCTCACGCACCAAACCTCTTTCTCTCTCTCACTCTTTCTATCATCTTCTAAGCAAGAAATGGCATTAGAAAAAGACATACATTTAATGTCAATTTATTTGCTGATATTTGATTGTGTATTGTAGGTGAACTCATTAGTGATGAAAGAAATAAATGGCTTGCTGACAAGGGAAATCATGGACAGCTGTTTTATATAAGTACTCTGACTTTGGCTACAAATTCATCACTATCATCATTTGACCCCAACTTCATCACCTTTATAATGGAAATGACCTCAGCGTTATTGTTCTGAAGGGAAAAGAATGACCTTCGTTGACTGTTCAGAAATGAAGAGCTCGACTTCACTGCCTTAATGTTGGTGGAGATCATAGAGACTGGGTCATGTTGTACTCCACGACCATAGGTATGTAGATATATCCCTCATAGCACACACAAGAGAAAGAAGTTCTCTTACGATACATAAATCATTGGCCACTGAATTAAAGTCATGCTTCTTATCAGTATGAATTTCTTGTGAGATGATCCAGTAATGAAAAATTCAAATTGGTGTGTTTAAAATTCACACCAGCAAATATGGATGTGACATGATGTATTGCTGTGGTTTCTTTTTAATTAGACAAGTGGGAAGTGAAAAGTTTAAGATGAAGATGCATGATTAATTATGATACTGCAATCAGGCGAGCACTTTATCAGTATTCATATAACACAATTTAATGGCCAAGGGAAAGAAAATATATTCTCATCTTAATGATGCAGGAATTTCATTCCACGAACACACAGAGAGATAAAAATCTCTCGGGGTATAACAATACGTCAGGTGTCTTAAATTTCATCAATTTACATTCAGTTAATAATATTTTGTGCAGCTATTGAGTGTTGATAGATTACTTGGGGAGAAAGGCATAGAAAAGCCCCACAATAGGGATGACTCTTAAATCGACCTGGCATAGGGGAACAATAGCATTGCCATGTTTTTTCGTTTCGTTGCGGGTATCATCTTTACTGAAAGAGATAGAATCAAAATCCAGCCATTATGCAGAATAGACCAATTCGCTTTCTTATTGAGCTCCATAATGAAAGCCAAATTTGGTCAATTATTTCCTTTCCTCCTGTTTAATTGTCAAAATTTGGCGTTTGAGTAAATAGGCTCTTGTGTTAGATTGAGAAGTGAACATTTTTGGTTTGACATGTGTTGTCAAATCTTTTTATCAGGTACTCATTATAATACAGTTTTATTTCATTTCTCTTGTTAAGATGAAGGGAAACTCAAGTATTTAAATACACTAACCAAATTAGTCATCCCCCTTCTACAAGAGCTTTGACTC
Organism: Magallana hongkongensis; assembly: GCA_016163765.1. Taxonomy (NCBI): domain Eukaryota; kingdom Metazoa; phylum Mollusca; class Bivalvia; order Ostreida; family Ostreidae; genus Magallana; species Magallana hongkongensis. The sequence continues at coordinate 50,682,807 of WFKH01006014.1, forward strand.
CCGCATTGAACAATACTTTCAAGTAGGAGCCTTAATTTCAGTTTACCATATTTTCAAATACAATTATAGATAATGACATGGTTCCCTGGTTAAAAATCTTAATTTAATTACTCTGAAACTGTGAAATTTAGAATAACATGGGACCACACATGTCAAACACCTTACACCTCAATCTCCTCTCCCGCTAATTTAGGTCATTTTCGTGAAACAGAGAGACAAACGTGATGACGGAGCTGGTGCAGATATTAATGTACCATATAACCCCTATTTCTTCTCTCCCACCCAGGTTATGTTTATATATAAACTTGACATAGAGAATCAGATACTTACTAATGTTAACATTTCTGATAAATAATTATCAACAAAGGTTGCTAGAGTTTGGTTTTAGTTGTTGTCTTTTTTCTTTTTCTTGGGGGGGGGGGGGGGGGGGGGGGGGGGGTGGTATTGTCAAATACTGACTCACATGTCTTAATAATACCAGTAATATATTAGTCCAGTACATTATGAATATTATTTATGGCATTAAAAAGTTTTCCATCAAGTGAATTAGATAAAAGTGTTCTTCCATCTAGCTCTCTCAGTCACTAAATGCCTTAATGTCCTAGCAGTTTAGTCATTAAGTCTCATTTGTGGTTGATTCCTTGTGATCATTTCGTGGATGATATGGCCATCTCTGAGTGTCATTTGTACAACACATCTCATGATTACTGTAGATACTATCTTTTAACTTAAATTGCTTTAATGTCAGTAAAAAAAAAAACTTTTGAGGTTGTGCCTTCAATTGTCAGTGTCAGAAAGTCGTCAGTTACTTTACACATTTTTTTTTCTTTCCATTTTCAGCAGTAATCTGTAGCTTTTGATGTTTTTAAGTAGTTTGGTGAAACTATCATATACAATTACTCATGAGGGTCTAACATTCAGTAGCAAGAAAAAAATAATTGTACAACTGCAATTTCAGTTAGAGTTGCCTCCCTTAGACCACACACAGCTGACCCCAGCTGCTTTGCAGACAGTGCTCAAGTGGGTAAAAGTTGTTAGAGAGTGTAAGGCTACTTTTATCAGTAAATCTTAATTCCACTTGACTTATTTAGAACCACTCGGTCATAAGTTACTTTCTAACAATGTGTTGCATCTTAATTGTGACATACTCTAGAAGGCCTCTTTAATTGCAAGACTTCTAATCTACTTGTCACATGTTAGTTGCTCACAAGAGATAGAGAGATTGTGAAGAGAGAGAGATAGATTGTATAATGTATAATTTTAACACCCATTAGAAAAAAATCTTTCTTTGTGAAATGTTATATTGTGATTACATCAATTTTCTTTTTTCTTGATATAGTTTTTGTATAAAAAAAGAATCCTCGGATGTACTGGCAAATCTCAAGGTTATCTAAAACAATGTTAACCCACTTCCTAGCCTATCAACATAAAAGTATTTCCCTTCTTCTGCTCAAATTGTTATTGTGTGCAAAAAGCGATGTTACGTAACATGCACTTTCACGCAATGAAAACAAACATCAGTGTAGGAAAGATACAGTGTAATAAATTGCAAGCTTCTTGATCCATGAGGAATCTTGCTATTGTGTGCAAGATCCAATTTTCCTTCCAGTGAGCAGGGTTGAGACAGCTTGCTGTGAAGGTGTACAAAATATGGAATCTGAGAAACTGAATATAATGTCAACAAATTAATTGTCAAGTAAAACAAGATAACAGGGTGTCCCCCATTGTGTAAGCTGATTGATGGGTTGCTAGCAATTCTTTTCATTCGGCACCCATTGTGGGAATGCAAATGATGACCCTATAAGCATTCCAAATAGCTGTACACAGGAGGGAGGGGAGGGGAGAGGGGGTGACTGATGGTAGAATTTATAGAGATGAAATGTGAATGTCAGCTGTAAAATTTACGATTTAATCTGAGAGGTAACATTTTAATTGAAGTGATTTTTCTCTCACTGAACGAATTATTCAAGTACATGTAGGGCAAATGAATCTAAAAATTGAAGGAGACAGAAACATCGGTTTCTGCGGCGAGGGAGATTTTTCTTGTGAATGAACTTTGTTTTTTCTCAAGGCTTATTTATACATCATCAAACTCGGGCTGATGTATAAGTGTAGAAATTATCACCAAAGGTCTCGCAGTGTTTTACTGCTGACATTTAAATTTCCCCCAGACTTGGCAGGGTGTGGGATACAATACTGTAATAGGGTGAGATAAGTTATGTGGAGGATACAGATTTTTTCTCTCCACACATTGCGGTTTTAAACCTCATAAAAGGACCATTTGAAAATGATAAAATCTTCCAAGTAAAAGTGTCTATAGCCTTAATAGTGTGTCATAAAATATCTATCTTTAAGTTTAAATTAAACAAAATTAAAGGCTTTTTCCCCTCCTGTCTTTTAAGAACTATGAGATTTGAACTTAATTATTACTTCTTTTTTTTAACCAAATGTGATTCTCTGGTTTCCTTCATGCATTACTCACCATCCGATGTACATTATCATTAGAAAGCTATTTGTATATCATTTGTATTTCAAGTAGACACATTTATCCTATCAGAAATTGAGTGAATATACTGGTGAATTCCGTGTTGCAGAGTGATTTGAGCCAATTTTGAGGTTCCTGGGAATAATCCCCAATTATCTTCAGAGAAAGGACCATAAGCTCCTCTAAGCTTCTCTGTCATTTAGAGGAAATCTTTTATTTGTAATGTATACTGTTTAATGTTTATAAAATATTTCAGGCTATGGAATTGTGTATTATCAGTCTCGTTTTGGCATTGTTGTACACTAAAGAGGATATGTATATGTTGTATTGAATTATTTTATCTGTGGGTATGTGAATCTGTGAGATGTGCATCAGGTTACAAAAAATAGAAAGAAAGCTTTTCCACTAAAAGGAAAGATTATTCTTGTTATATGGCTTTTTAGCTGTGAATACCACAGAGATTTTTGACTCGAGGAACGGTTGTTACACAGGGATGCAGCAACTTAGTTATGTTGTTGTCTCTCCAAGTCCTCAATGTTTACTGAGCTACAACAAAACCCAAACATCTTCACTTGAAGGCCTCTGATGTATGCCATGTATCAGGGTCACACTGATATATATCATCACACAAATTTATCTGTTTCCTTGATATCTGTTCTCCAAAAATACCAGGTTATTTTTTATATACCGGTACACAGGTTCTATAAAGAACGGATTATCTCCATATGTATTTGTTCTTCGTCCCTACATCTCTAGGTTATATATTCGGTAATATAAACAGGTATTTCATAATCTGGCACGTATCAAATGCTGTATTTAGTATCAACCATGATTATGAAATGGACATTTGACAAATCTTTATCCCATGTAAAAGAATATTTATTGCCATTTTCTCCTTCTAAAATTTCAACATTTTAGACACCAATTGTAATCCATTCAGTCTAACATTTTTAAGAGCGTTATACTTTGTACCAAATTGACCAGGTATGATATTTGAGAAATGCTATTAAGGAAATTCATTTTCTTTAAATTATAGTTTTTAAAAATCAATTAGCATTCTCTCACAGAAAGTGAAATCTATGAAGACAAGAGGAAACATTCAGTAAGGTTGGTTTGAGAGCTGCCATGTATTTGATGCTTTTTTCAATTAAATGTCCTTCTTAAAAAATTACAGGCATATATGGCTTTATGTGTACTTTTATTAGTTTTCTTTCACAACAGTAATATCAATTTTGGACAAATTATGAAAGTTAAATACCACCTGTATTGAAAATTTAGTGTCTTTAAACTTTCGCGAACTTTTTATGAGCATTGCTAATGTCATTTTCCTTCTATTTTCTTGCTCACTTCTCAATGGCAGCGAAGGAAATTGTTAATTTGACTGCAGTTAACTCTGACAGGTAGTAATCAGAAAATGGGTTGACATCATTTTTGTTGTCATCAAATATAGCACAGTTTGGATGGAAAAAAAGAATGCCATTACAGAGATTATATGACATTAGATAATAGAATGAAATGAATATAAGAATGCTTAACTTTTCATCAGTGGTCATGCAATCAAAATATGGATCTTGTTTAGAGGGAGGGAGTCTATCTTCCTAGCCTAATGGAAGGAATTGCTATTTTATTGAACCCAAATATTGATAGATGGGAAAAATTAAGAAAGCCTGTTGATTTGCTTAGCTGGTGCTTGAAGTTCATTGAGAACTGCATCTCCCCTGCTGAGAATGTCAGAAAGATATTTTAATTTCTGTCAATTTTCTGAATGACTTCCCTCCTACTGCTACATTAGTGTACAGTTAATATAAAAGAAAGTTTTCTTAATCTTCACATTTCTCACAATGCATAATACAGTATGTAAATTGTGGAAATCAAGGTTAAATTTGGTTCCCAGTTTGAACGATTTAATTTTTTTTAAATATTTTTTTTTAAGAGAAAACTGTTTTCCCCAGAGGTGTAAAAGCTGTCATAAATGAGTTGATTTTATGATAACAGTATTTGTTTTGCTGGTTGTTTTTTCTGGTTTCGGTGGAATTTTTTCATTTACTACGGGAGGGAGCTAGAACCCAAATTATGTGCACACTTCCAACTGGTCTATGTAGTCCAACTTGCTGACTATGTCAACAGTCTGGCCAACCAAAATGGTCTTAACAAACATGAAGAGTCAACAAAAATAAAAATCACACAGAGTTTCTTCATCTAGAAAACTGATAAATAAGGCTTTAATCAGGCCATTATCACCAACGGCACATGTCTCCCTATAGGGATAGTTCTGGCAAAACACAAATACAAGCAATAAGGTGGGGGATTTAGATCCCCCCTGTATTAGAAGTTCTTTGAGGTTAGAGGTGATTTTTGCAATCTTGTCAATCGAAGACAGAAATTGGACTGAATTGTTAACACACCTGTGAGGCAATTGGATTTATCAATCGGATATCTTTCTGGGAGATTTTTATCATTTCCCCCTTTTTTTAAATGACCAATTTAAATGAAATCCTTGTGGAGTAAAACTGAAAAGAAATTAGTTTTACAAGTACACTGTAATTGTAAATGCTCACTAAACTAATTATTCCTATAACAAAGTAGTTTATCCGAGAGCTAGATTACTTCCTTCAAAATTTAAGTTAAGAGATTTTGTGATTTGAAAAGAACCAGTTTTGAAAGGTTTTGACCATTTTTTTGAAAAGAAGCTTAAGTGGTAAAACAAAATAATTGTTTTATGAATGCATCATTGACTCTGTACATGATGTAGATAAACAGTCCTTTATTTTTAATGGATAATAGTACAGAGAGATTCGAAAAAAAACAACAGATCCTAATATGGCAATTTGGCAACCTTGTTTTGAAGGTCTTCAAAGTTCATATGTTATACAGTATCTCCTTTATGCCAAACAAGCCAGCTGCCAGGGTATCCAAAACAGAAGTTAATTAATTTTTCAATATTATCGTGTTGAATTGGATACATGGGAAAAGATGTGATATTTATTTACATGTTGGTTAACCATTCTCTAATCCAATATTTACAGTTGGGATCAACATGATGAAATAAAGCACACAAGATCTAACATTACAAACACCGACTTCTTCCTTGTGGTTGGGAGAGGCCCCTTGATGATATATCTCTGATAGAGCAAACATTGACCACCAATGAAAGATTTCCACTTATTTTTATGTTCTCCTGTATGGGGCCTCCATATGACTAATGCTTGAAGGTCAAAGGTCAGACAGGATGTGATTTTTTACCTGCTGATCCCCAGAGCTAGCTTCTTTATTCATGAACCCACTTGTGCATTATTCTTAATCTCATTTCACTGCAAACCAATGATAAAGGTCAAGGTCATTAGTTAGCATAAAATACATCCTGTGACCTTGGTAATGCATTCAGGTTTGAGATGTTGGTTAATGGGATTTTATGCCTTTTACGTAGTTACCGAGATAAAAAATATAAAAAATTTGGAGATAAACAAAATCTGAATGGATTTTTCGTGAATTCTAAACAGAATGAAACGTAGTTCAGCCAAATAATACTTTAACAGCTAGTAAATTAGAAGGAGGTATTCATATTTTGGACAGAAGATATGATTTTAAGTTACAGAAAGAAACTTATACAAAAATGGTTATGTAATCTATTGCATTTTAAATAGGGTGCATTACTTGGTCTCAATTTGTATCATACACCTGTGATTTTACCCTGTTTGGCGACCACTTGTATATGGTCGAGTAGAAACTGTATTATCTGCTAATGTCTTCCAATTTGAAAATTTTAAGCAAACAAGAGTGTAGATGTTAAATCTTTGAGTTCCTCACTTCACATTATTATCTGGGTGGTTTTGGCATTGGATAAATGATGGCATTGATGACAATGTTTCATAATCTCTTAGGTTCAGAGAGCATGCAGCTAAAAATAGTGAATCTTCTAAGTGACAGAGAATTGCTGTCAGGTAGTCATCTTCTCATTTCAATATCTTGAGCGAAACAGGATATCAGGGGTGCAATTTCTATGCACTTCACCTTTGAAGAGGAAATTTAAGAGGGATTTGTTCAGGCGCTTGTGAATATCTCGATGAATCATTCATTCTTCATTTTAAGCATTTCACCTAATGTTTTTTTGGGTGCTTTTGGCATTTTTTTAATTAATTGCATGCACTTATGTATGTGCAAAGTATGCTCATCTTTAAGTAAAGGGGATATGGGTGTCGGTTATCTTTTTTTTCAAGACCCCTTGAGGACTGTCTTCCTAAAGGATATACCTTGATTAAAAGTGACATAGAATGAAATTAAAAAATCTCTAACTAAACCCTCGTCTGTGACAATGACCATTGTGTATACCCCCTCAGGGCTGTCTCTCGGTTCTTCCGCGCCGGATGTTTGCTTAACGTTAGTAAATTAATTACAAAGATTTAAGTCACAGACAGTGAAATCTTTTTCCCAAATTTGAAAAGCAAACGAGATCCTGGATAAGCCTATTGACTGAGCCGATATTGATTACGATATTGATTTTTGGCACTGTATTTATGAATGATGTGTCAATATTGTTCTAGGCTGGCTGACGGTTCTACTAGCAAGATCATATCCTTATTTGTGCTTGATCCGCAAAAACCACAATGTTTGGTTTAGTTAGAACAGTTACCTTGCTTTAAGGAGATCATTGTCTTCTTCTATTGTAAACTTATGATCTTTCCACCAAAGTAAATATACTTATTATCGGTGCTTCCTTACTTTAACATAGGGCTCACTTCTCAACAGTACAATATTCTTATTCTACTTATCAGAAAGAAGAACTTGTTTTCTGTATTGCAGAAATCCCCTCGTGTAACTATTGAATATAAACTTTAAATTACTGCGAATTAAACTGTTTTTTTTCTACTTTCATAAAAGCCAGTAAATCGGGTATCTTGAAAATTGTCATCTTTGTAAACATATCATGAATGCACTTTTTGCAAAGTATGCCTCCCTTTGAATTCTATAGGCTTTTGTGATTTTCATACAGGGTCCAATTTTGCGTTTGAAATACGATCTGAATTTAAGTGTTTTGAAACCTGATTTATTTCTGATACCGAAATGAAGATTGGGTTTGAATGTTGATATTAGGCCTTCAATTTAGTGCTCGGTAAATCAGAAGGATGATTTTAAGTGCATTTTATGTAAATATATGTAATGTTATTGAAAATGTCGTCAAATTTCATCAAAATATTTCTGAATATGAATTTTAATCATAAATTTAAATATTTAGAAACTAATCACACAATTGCGTGCAGTAAAAAGGATGAGAAAATAAAACCTGAATGTAAAGAAAGCTTTTAAGTTCCTGAAACTTCTAAATGCAAAGAATTTATTCTTTTGACAAGAAATTTAGATTGTATAAAGACAGGATATTGTAATATATTTCATTGAGATAATTACGCAGAAATTCTACATGCAATTGTTGTCATAAAAAAAACCTGTTCTTTACAAGATGTGTTGTACTTTTGGGAGCTTTTACAGATCTGAAATGAAATGCTCAAGAACTGTAAGAATGAAAAGGTTAAGTTGACATGATAGGGTTTCATCAGTTGTCATGATTTAATTTTAGATCAGCTGTTTTCGTGTCAGTCTAGATGAACATGTAAAGTCATGATTCATTATTATATCTTTTGATTATAGATTAAAGATGTTGTTTGTTGAAAGTTTTTTCTAGCTGTTGTCATAATTTGAATTTTTATGAATTAGCTGTAGGTATTAGTTGTCAGCTTAAGATCATGATGTTAATAAAAGCTGTTGCGTTTGCATTTTCCATGATTTAATCTTTAAGCTGTTGTCATAATTTAGTTATTTTTAATATCATATATTGTTATCTGGTAAAAGGTTTTTTTAATCATTCCTGTTGCCAAGATTAAGCTTGTAAATTATAGTTATTGTTAGGATTTTTTAGTTTGCAATATGCATTAAAACTGTTGCAGTAATTACTGTCATCATGTAATCATTAGGTTGTTGTCATGATTTAGCAGTTTTCATGATACAAAAGCTGTTGTCATTATAATCTTAAGATTTAGATTTCAAATGACCTGTTCATGAAGATGTACATACCATAGGCATAATTTGGCCCATTTTGTTTACCGGTAGTTGGTTTAGGCCTTAATTAAGGGTTGTAAGGCTTTCAAAAGTATCTTTTGTCATGGTTTTAAATTTATCAGCTGTCACTGTATGTCAATATGCATGTATTTCACTTGATGTATTTTGTAATAGAAGTCACTAATTAATTCTTTGTTATCTGTGTTTTTCTGTGTTTTTATACAATGAAGCAGATTTACATCCCAGCTAATTATCACCATTTACACTAACAAAAAAAAAGACCTTAGTTCTATACATTTGTTTTTAAGAGCCCATGGGAAGGAAAGTGGACCAATTCGATGATTTTAAATCAATGCCTCCCATACTAGCCTTAGTACATACAGTACAAAAAAAATCAAAGAGAATTGATCACTCATATACATTGTTACACAAGGCTTCACATTTTAGCTTTGATTTTCAGAACATTGTTTGATATACAACAATTAGGGCCACAGTTTGAGAGGACATCACCAATTTCTGTGCCTATTCTTTAATTTGCAAGTTGTACATTATTGTTACACTCAGCTTTGGTTCGACTTCAAAGAATATGTGAAAGATGGGTGAAGTGGAAAGTAAATTTGTCCAACTTTTACTAATGCTTGCTAATTCAGTTTTAAAAGTCATAATCTGATAGAACCTGTCCCTTTTACATTTCCGCAAGTAGCCGATAACTGGAGAAAGCCTGATACTTAATGGTCACTTTAAATTGGCCAGAGGACCCCCCTAATTATATGTGATCTCAGGGATTAAGGGTTCTTTGAGGGTATGTGTATCGCCTATGTACAACATGGGTTGGTCATTGAGTTAGAGTGCTACATCCTGTTTCTAGCCTGACCAACACTTGACTTGTATAAGGTTACCAGTGAGGCAATTACCCAATTATATTCAAGCCTTTGGATGACCATCGAAACACCTAGGTTACTGTGGTTTTCCAACAGCTTCTCACCAAATAGAAAAGTATGCTCTATGTCAGAAAATAGAAAAGTTTACTGTGTGTCGTAAGATAGCATAGCGTACTGATGCTATAAAATAGAAAAGTTTACTGTATGTCGTGAGATGAGCATAGCGTACTGATGCTATAAAATAGAAAAGTTTACTGTATGTCGTGAGATGAGCATAGCATACTGATACAATAATAAAATAGAAAGTATACTGTATAGAAAGTTATCAGGGAAGCTTTACTTTGTTTCTTCTAGATATTTGCGTTTTTAATATGGTACTTAAGGATAGTGTAAGAATGTCTTTAATGGGAACACTAATGTTTTAGCAAATAGATAATTTCCTGTTATCGCTGAATTAAGCGATTAAATTGTCAATGCCATCATCCAGTATTGACAGAGAATAATCACCTTTAGGTCACCACGAAGAATCAATACAACACACCAGATTTGGTTTTAGTTTACTCTTCCTTAAATTCCTTTAATCTTCCAAACTTCACACCATTTCAAGATTTATGAAGTCAACAAAGTTCTCAAATTCCCCCCACAAGCCACTCTTGGCCAGAAACTGTAGAAACAAAAAGAGAACCGGGATCTAAATGACAAACTGAATTTTTTGTAGAAGAATGTTGGGAGTACCTGATCATACAGGTGTTTGTGTTAATCCTTCAGTTTATTAATGCAGAACTTGATATTTGTCAGGCATTGTTTGTGAGCGGAGATCTCGGGACCGCTGTAGGTTTCCAAGGTACGCTAATGGCCATGCCAAGGGTCCCCATCGAGTTGTAAGAATAGAAAGTGGATAACATTCGAGATGACTATTTGTGCAATAGTTTCAATTTATCACAATTTTCCCTCTCCAGAAATTCTAATCACTGGCTCCTATAAGAGGTGACTAATTCAGAAATTCCTTTGATTTCATTCTTTCTCTCCGGAATGAATGCACTACTGACAAACACGAATCGCTTTTTCTCTGAAAGAAATGCAAGGACCATGGAGTCAATGGAAGACAAAAATAAGAATGGGAGGGGAAGTCGGGGAAGATATAATACAACATTGCTATTCAGATATCAAAGCCATCATTATCAAAACATAAAAATAAATACCCATTTTTAGCCATGCAGCCAATTGAGTTTTTTTAATTTTGAAATCTTCAATGAAAAAAGTACATCTTTCGGGGGGTCTGAGTAAAAAGCAGCAATAAAGACACAGAGGGTTAGTGTATTATTCTTGTCAGAGTTTATTGTTTATTCTTTTGATTTTTTTCATCTCGTAGTTCTAGAGTGTGTGTGCTAAGTGATACCCAGTGTATGTAGCATGAAATAAAGTCTGTTTAACAGTGCGACTGATCATTAACGCGGTTATGAAATCATTTTATAGACATCCGTAAACTTCGCTATAACAGGTTAATCAAATAATGAAATCGGAGGGAAAAACTAAACAAGTGTGATGGAAATCACACAAACTTGTGTTTTATTATGCTGGTATACATCTTTTATCTACAAGACATTTATCATTGCCTTATTAATGTATATTTATGGTTTACTTATATTGATCTTCGTGTTCTTTATCAACTAGGGATCTTAACAAATTTATGTCTGACTTCGATGTGTTAAAATTCATTGTTGACGTTATGGAGCACCTTTAATACATTTAATATGACTGAGGATGTTAATGTCTTTGTCTACACTTTTTGGTCAAGAGTTCATAGCTTTGTAGCATCTATCAAAATACCGATGTTGCTTTATAATGTTTTAAGTAACACAATTCTAATGTAGCCAATTGCTGCAAGGAGTCTTTCTAAATAAATCACAAGTTTTAAAACATCTACTTGAACAACTTATAAGCAAGTAGGTAGTAAATAGAGTAAAAATGACTGAACTCAAAGATTAATTCATGTAGTTCAATTTTTTCAGCCTTTAATCAAGTCACATTAACGATTTAAAATAACACAACTTTTTTGGACCAATGAGTATCTCTTGAAACAACAAAAATCCCTAACTAATAAAATATAGTAAGTAACCATTAACCTTTGACAATGTTTAACCTAAGTTTATTTAGGCTAGAACAGATAATTGCCTCAAACAAGTGAAACGGACAGAGTACTTCATCAGTACTTTAATCTATTTTTGAAGATGGGAGGAAGAAAATATATATCATTCAATCCGGCTTGTGTCAGCCAGGACTTGAAGAGACAATTTACTTGCATTAGTCAAACTAGTATATATATTATCAGCACACAAAAACAAGTTCAACAACATTTTTGTGATGATTATTATCAGAATTATAGGAATGCAGTCAAGAAATGATAAACTCAAAGAGTTGTACTGTTCCGGATGTCCTCTGCAGATAAAACTTACAAATACTGAAAAACATGCACCACATATTTTCAGATTTGATATAGTATATATATTTTGTTAGTTTAGTAAAAATTGTAGAAAATTTTTGACTTTGATATTTATCTTGATGTTTTTTTTATTTTTGAATTTTTCAACAGTTTTTGTTGACTGAGTAATATTTAAAGGCCTTCTACTAGGTAGCCAGGGAGAGACTGTTTTATTTGAATATTAAGATACAATTTATCTTGGTTTTACTATAACAGTTATATGTAAATTGTCTGTTGGATTTTAAAGAGTGCTATTTGATATTTGCCAAAGTGGTTAAAAATCAAGTGAATTAAATTAAAATTCTTACCCAATTAAGGTAGAGGGTGCACAGATAGACCAACTAAACTTTTTAAGGGTACTAGTACATTTACCAGCATATATAGGGATAGAAAGAGAATAATGAAAAGTGGATCAGGTACATGCATGTAAATAAAGGCTATGCCGTCCATTTTTCAAAAAAGAATTTAAAGAATTTTAGTTATATGTATAAATCATAAAATGGATTTCAAAGTTTGTGGTTACATTTATAATCATATTATTGCGTTACTGAAAACCATTATTGGTATTTTATTTTGAATTCCCCAAACTATTCAATGTAATTTGAACATGGTTACTTTTAATCTCAACTGTAGAAACTTCACATATAATTATATATTCATAATCCCATGTTAATATCTCAAAGCCTATTAATTCGGTCCTGGGAGTCTCTTAGTTGTAAGATTTCCTGATGGTTTGTGAGATGTGATGCCTTCTCTCCACACCGTCAGTTCTGCCACCTGCTGTTTATTGGCTGTCAGGCAGATTCATCGTCCAATCAAATTCCACAACTCCTATTCACTCAATCAAAAATCTCTGTGAGAATTCTCCAAAGTAGTAACACTTCTTTGTGGATGAATGGCATTTCTCATTAATTCTGATGCAGGTTACAGCTATGGCCCAGATAACGGTTTAGGGGATTCCCCAGGTGGTGCTGACAGTGATGATGGTACAGACCTAAATGACCATTAGGAAACAACTAAGCGCCCATAAATATGCATTGATTGCCCTTTCAAGGTTCCCTGACCTTCTCAATAGATAAAAAGATGATTTAGTATTGACCTTGCCTTATGTAAGGGGAGGGTGAATGGTTTTCTGGCATCTGGGTGGCTCTGTTATTTGTTTCCAGGCTCACAATTAATTGTCTTATAATTGATTAGCACTGCCACCTTGCCACTGAACTGTAAACATAATTCTTTTACATTGATTTTATTGCAAGGAATTTCTCAGTTTCCTCCACTATGTAAAGTACACAGAGAACTTGATATTGAACAGTGCCAGCTTGTAATTTGTTTGTTATTAAACAGTCTTGTAAATAGCTACATCAATAGGGGAATAACTGGGGAAGTAAATGGGTTTTTCTAATACGTTTCCATTATATTGTATCATGATCACATATTTTGAACATCGGATTCAGTGAGCTGTAGAGCCTTCCAGCTGTGGGTAGTTCTATTTTACACTCTGATAAATTTTAATTGATATTATTGTACATGTATCCGTCTTTAGGTTTCATCAAAGTGTATGAACTTGAAAAGAAAATTCCAGGGTGTTTTGGTGAAGACTTTAAACATGATGACCTGTTTCGACTATCTCATCACAAGCTTTGGGTGCTGCGTAATTGTCAGAGTGACACAGCCCCTTGCTGACACACCTGTATTTAAATTTTTAAATTGTTATGAAAAATTGCAGGTATCAGGTAGATTCTATTTTTAGCACCGGTTGTTAATGCGTTGATAAAAGAACAGAATGGGGTTGTAAGCAATAAGATGTAAACAACTGCAGGTGTCAAGTCGCAATTGATTTTCGTCACATGAATGTAGTATCAAATTCAGTTTTAAAATCATTTGTGTCTGAAAATACTTTCTGATTATGGTGATTATTCAAAACTGTATGTCTTTGATTAAAAAGAATTAAACATGAAAGGAAACTTCTATTGAATAACGATTCAGTTAACATAGAAAAGTTAACTTGTTAATAATCTTAACCGAATTCAGGTAGAGGGAGGTAAAAAGGTTACATAATTGCAAACTGATCAAAATGGTAAATCAACTCTGTGACATTTTGCAGTTGATAAAGAACAGTTTTGTTGGGCGTTACATAATATTTCCTCTCTTTGCATGTCATAAAAAAGTTTTGTTTATTGTTAATGTAAAGAAATAAGAAATCTTGTCTATTTTGGATATGGTAATTGAATGAACGATTCTGTTTGTGACATTGAAAGCTTGGCACCAGAATGAATGAAATGGTTTTTGTGTCTTTTTGTGTTCCATGTCTACAGGCCACATATTGAATGACTGTTATTCCAGGGGGGTTGTCTGATTAATATTACATTGAATGGACCCTAGAAAACAACTCGGTTGTGTATCCTAACTACTGTGGCCATGGTGCTTACTGGAAGTCAGAGTCGTTAAAATACCATTTACCAGATTGGATGGCCTTACTGCATGGTCATTTAACAGTAGGTGGTACGCACACCGCTGGTCAATAGTTTATGTCATTCAGTGTCCAGTATTGTGAACAGATATTATGTGGCTCTGGTCTTCATTTACACCTACAGTATGCTTGGGGGTTATTTAGAAGAACTAATGGAACGAAAATGAATGTTACCAGAGCATTTTGTTCATTAAATCTTATTTGCTGCTCAATTTGGTGTAATGGGCACAATTTCCCAGCATGGGAAATTTTTTTTTTCATAATTTATTTTTAGGTTGTTAGCTTAATGGGTTGAAGTGGTCATTTGTGATCTAGAGTAACTTAGTCTAAATACAATTTATGGGTTTTTTTTTTTATTAAAACATGAATGAAAAGTAGTTTTATAATGCAGTAATAAAGGTTTAGTGTTGAAATAAACTGGATTTTGGACAGTCATGAAAATATATTCAGTGCAGATACTGGATCAATTTTTTTATTAAACAACACAATATTCTATAATTACAAAGAGCAAAGGATTCAGAAACAGATTAACACAGCTAGTACATGGCTTGGTTTGACTCTTAAAGGGATGGGTCTCATATATGCTGTGCACATTTAGCTGTATATAATCAGACTGACAAATACTTAGAGCTCCTCTTCTCATTCTCTATAGCAATGATGAAGATTTAAAATACGAGCCATATTTCTGACCCTGACAAAAGGACCATAAAAAGTTTTACATAGATCTTTTGTAATTTACAGTGCCCTTTGTTTCTCTTTTCAGTGAACCTGCCCTGAGAAAGTTTGTCCACTGATCATCCTTGCCTCTCTGAAGAGAAGAGGGGGGCTGGAGAGTCCTTGAGGGTGAGTTATTGCATCATTGTGGGGGTATAGGGCCCCTCCTCACGCTGACATGTGGCTGTATTTATTGTCCTTCCACTACTCTCTGGTGTCAAGTGCCAGATAGGGATTAGATATATTTAAAGCATAATTCTGCCACAACCCAAACAACACTGCATGGCTAACACTTAAACGCAGAAATCTGCTCTGTTCTTCAATATCTGAATTGTTTTTAATGTGTCATTTGATTCTTGATTGCAAACAGATATTCAAGTATAGTTTGTAATTTGAAGTAATACAGCTTGATTCCTATTGACACCTTAGTGTTTACAAATGAAATTGCTAAGGTCAATAATAAGCCCTTAGTTTTCTTCTTCCTTGCTGAGAAAAAAGAAGTCATCAATTTCTGCAGTTTTTTTTTTCAATTCTTGAAAATCTTAATATTTTCAAAAAATGAATCCCTATGCGTTTCGCATATGGGTCACACATATAGTACAAAGTTTCATTTTCCTTGAATCATAATGTCCACCAGTCTCTATCATCGTTAATATCTTATTCATTGTGTTTTTGAAGAGAGGGCAAAGTTGTTATCTGGGAAGGATGATAATAGATGTTCGTGTTGGTTCCTTCCAATTATTGTGGTCATTTTCTTCTACTGGGACCTCTGATTAAATCAGATAGAAATCAAATCAAATAGCACTGAAAAAGTTGCTGTCTTTAATTTGGTGTAATATAAAGGGACCCAATGACATTGTTTTGTGAGAGTTGATATTAAGATAGCAGGTGCTCTTATCCTAGCAGTCCTCTTGCTCTGGTCACTTTGTTTGTTGGGAGTATATTTTCCTGATTCACATCCAGGATCCAGATGCCAAAGACTGATAAAGAACTACAGTACTACTAATCAGCTACAACTGCAATTAAACATGTCATTTCAAATTAAGAATTACAAATGTTCCTAATAAGAGGCTCCAAGCAGAAAAGCTTTGGAGTTGAAGTGGACAAACCTTATCTCTTTCCGCAGGCTGATGTCTCACTTTTCCTGTGCACTCACATTGTATTGGGGCTTCTTTGTTTGGCTTCTCCATTGCATGTTCATATCCTGCCATTTTGACTAATGGAAAAAGTATTCTTTTTGTTCTGTCCTAGGGACAATTTCGTATTCTTGTGATTAGTTAGAACCTTGACATTGCCCACTGTTGGCCATTAACGAAACACTAAAAAGCCGCACTTGTCTCCCCTTTATTTGTTGCCTAGTGAACCAAGGAGCCATAGGTGAATTTTATGTAAAGACATGTAAAATGTGCAAATGTGCTGCAGGTGGCCAAAACTCATTAGCCTTTGAAGCCCAGTCATGCAACTCCACCCCGAAAAGATCTCCTTCCAATCTGGCTTTTGTGCCTTAGACCCTCCATTGTCTTGCTTTCTGAAGGTAACAACACGTTTCTCTGCCTGCTGGTTGGAGAGCTGAGCTCTCTCCCACACCAGGAAGAGCCTGGGAAAGTCAGAGATTGACTTATAGAGGGATCAGATAATGAGGGGTCACCCTGAAGATTCATTGACGGAGAGAAAGAGAAAAAAAAACCATTGTATGAACTCCTATTGATTTCTGACAGTTTGCTTGCAATATGTTGTTTCTGGTAGAGACCAGTGGGTACTTCATTGCACAATGGGGAAAGGGTTAGTTAATATCTCTACTTCTTTCTATGTGTTTGGTAATAGCTTTGTATCATTTTTAAGGCGTCGAGCTAATGCTCGGCAGCCTTCTAGCGATCGTCTGGATTGGCAATCGTCCAAATTTTTCACATTCTGCACCGCCTTTTTAAGGCGCATAAGAAATAAGTTCCTTAAAGTATTAAAAGTATTACAAGATTTTTATTCCATTTATTCAACTAAATTATGTACAAAAAACCCAACTTTGCCTCTCTGGTTATTGACAACTCATTGCATAAGTATAAATTTGCTTAATCAAGAAATGGCGGATGAATACAATAAGGTGTATAAATTCACTAAATTTTAGTTTAGCTTATCGCTTACATTTTAATTGGAGACCGTGCCCGATGAAAAAAAATTTGATATGTAAATTTATTTGTTATCGGGCACGGTCTCCAAAATAAATGTAAGCGATAAACGTATCTAGTGATTTTGTTGCAATAAATAAACACGATAATGCAGCTTTTTAGATAGCACGTGGTGTGGATTTGTTTGTAAACAACCATACAATATGTTTCAAACGGGAATGAAATAAATAAAAGTATGTTTTATTATTATAATTAGGGAGACACTGTTATTGTATTCAAATTATGAACCTGTGAACATTGTTCAAAGACTGTTTAAAGCAGAAAGAAAATTATTTATTTTTGAACTTTGAAATTTCTTCGATTTTTGTTACTATGATGAGTTATTGTATTATAAACACATCACTACCTATTTTATAAGGAAATATACTGATTTTTGTTTTTAAAGCAGCACAAAACATAATTAATTTTCTTTTTTATTCTAATAATATTTGATATACGACTATTAGTACAGAAATTCAAATTATTGACCATATCTATATAAAAGAAAATGTCAGCTCGACGCCTTTTGTGGCCGTTCCGGCCTTTGATTTTTTCATTGGCATTAGGTTTTAAGGGACACTGCATTAAAGAATGCATAATCTGCACTTTTGTCAACGAAGTGACATTTGTGCATCGTGCAATAATGAATTATAAGAACACTGTTCAATGTTCATTTGATCTGTGTTGTGCCGTTCAAATTCAGTGACACATGTATTTTAAAAACACTGAGTGTAACTTTCATAGCCAACATTTGAAGGCAACATTGCATCAAGATATCACGAAACGTGCCACATTGTTTTGGAGGATGAATGATATTGCTAGGTAATTTGGACATGAAGGAATTGTTTCTGTCAGGGAGAGAGTATGTATGGGTGCAGATTGCATCGAAGATTTACATGTGCAAGGTGGATGGGAGCGTGGGATTTGGATCCAAGACAAATCTTAGATATCTACCAACTGTCATGATATGATGCGATCACATAAAAATGAGATAATCTTTTCCCTGTTTATCATTGCTTGTTTCATCATAGTTTCTGTCCTTTTCTTGACTTGATAAATGAAAACAATTTTTTTTTTCAAAATTGTTATCTTCTAAAAAAAGCAAATGTATTGTGAAAGAAAACTTGAAGGCAGAAAGATCAAATCTTGTATACTTATACTTGCTGCTTTTCTATCGTACAGTTTTAACTCACATGATAGGCATACCACTGCAGTAATAGGTGGTTGTGCAGGCAAGCATAGAACGATTTTCAAACATCTACATACGATTTCAATCTTAAAAAAATAAAAACAGCCTGTTTCTTTGTGAACATTAAGTAAGGTAATCCTTGTATCAGGATGTAATTACGTGAAGTCGTTTTCTTTTTATTCAAGAGTGAGGGCTGATGCAGGTGGCATATCACCGATCAGCGATTTCAGTAAACACGCGAAAGGTGATGAGGATTGTGCTGGGTACACTAGTATCGGTATGGTGTGACGTTGGTCTATAATTGTAATTATTCTGATCAAAATCTGGCATCACAAAGCACCAAAACAATAGCACAGGCGGAACTAGAAATTTACTGATTTAAAAAACATATTAACCTCCTTTTCTCTGCTAACCAGTGAAGATACAAATCTAAACTTAGAGAGCTTTCGATTATCCAGTTTAATCCCCATGGAGTGATCGTAACCTTAATTAGTGATCACTTTGTTCTGGGTTAAAATGATGTAAAAATTGACTTGTTGTGGTTAAGTTTTTTGCGTAAGCATGCGTCTGATTTGTGGTTTGTGGTATGAGGGTGTGATCGGCAAAAAAAAAAAAAGAAGGAGGGGGAGGAGGAGGTTTGGGGGGACAAATTCCAGTAGGTTGTTAACCACTGTGACAGCATCAACCAGTGGACTGATTCACCCAGCCAGTCTGACGACTAGCCATTTCAAAACGTCAATCTCCCCCATCACGTACTATCAATATTTAGAAAATGACGCGCACTGAGAGAGCCGTGTGTCATCGTGGTTGTGTTTTAAGCCTAACCTCCACCCATCAGTGCAGACCCCATCATTGTTTTGTGGTTTTTTTCCTGATGATAGGGGGGTCATATTGATTACCAATGTCCACTTTTTAAAATCGGTTATTTTCTTAAAAGACTGATGAAAGATGAGGAGTTTTCTATCGGATGAAGATCTATGGTGTTGACTGGTGACCTTTTGTGATTTAAAAGGCTACAGTACAGTAACATTTGCATGTGTCAATTAACAGCAATAGACTTCAAAAACACAGTACTACAATGTCCTGATCACATTGTTAGGTGCAACTCTTTATCTCGGTCGGTTGTTGATGTATTTTGGGGTGTATAATCTTTCAGGACTTTTTTTATTGAAACCCAGGTTCATTGAAATGTATAGGATTGGGATGAGTCTCTGATCTCTGAGGTATGACAAAGTATAGACTAATGAGCTCATACAACAAGTGCAATGTCCAAACGCTTCACCTAACACACGTTAAACATTCTGAAAAAAATTTCAAATTGACACAAAATATGTATTTTTTATGACAAAAATTTCTAGTATTCGTCATACATTTAGACTATTGACTGCATTTCTGGTAGGATTGACTTCTTTTAAATCTAGCAGAAATTTTTTTTTAAATACTGGAGTGTCAAATTGGTCAGTATAGGAGTTATGCCCCTTTCCCTGCTTGACCCAACTAGATGTCAAGAAAATTCTCATTGATAAATGGACTCAAGTGTGTTTTCCTGTGTATGAGAAATCACACCAGTACATCTGAAGCCACTATATTTAGAAATCCTGTATTGGTGACATGAATTCATATATTGTATCCAACTCTGTTTGGTTTCCTGTAACAAATGATTTAACCATGTATTTCTAAAGATTGGTAACATCAGTAAATGTTGAAGTGTAATATAATGCAATTGAAATCATTATTATAAATATTTCTATAGATGCTTGCTCTTTAATAATTAGGGGATATTTTTTTCAAATTGGTGATAAAACATTTTTTGTGGTTACATAGATCACATTTCATTGACATTTTGTTCAATAAAAAAAGTCTTAAATTGCTTTTATAGACCAATCATGTAAATTATATCAAAATTTCATTAAGTGCATGTGTTATTTGACACAAACTGCTATGATAATCAGATAAAAAAAATGATGCAATAAACAGCAAATACAGGATAGTAGATTGCCTATAATGGCATTTTTGGTACCAATCTGACACCCCACTACCTTCCCAAGACACACTCTGTTTATTACATTGTGATGTAAAAATTTTAATGTGAAGCAATAAAGTGAATCCAATGTTAGTGAAGCCTAGCCATACCTTTATTTAGCAAAAGTCACAAAGTACACATGAAGGTTCGCGTTACATAACAACTAGAGCAGAACTATCCAAAATAATGTATTAATTATAAAAGACAATGCAAAGAAGATCAAAAGCAATTAAGACTCTATTAAGCAGGATTTCGTGTCTTAATTAGGAAAGTTTAGGTGAATTAAGTGCCGGTCAATTTATAGTGTGAGTGTATTGTGGTGACAATGGTCGGTTTATTTAGTACTTAGCCTATAGCTCCAGCCTGTCTGCAGTTGCAGGAAACCATCTTACAACACAAGTATTGTGGCAGTCAACAGGCTTCTCAAGATGCTGACGAAGATTCAAGAAAACCCAACTCCATTCAACGTAATTGGTCATTTTCAATGACATTTTTGGTCTTTAAGTATATAGATAACTGCTGTATGAGTTGCGCTACTTGTTTGAATTAGGCTGTTTGGCGTCCTCGCGTGAGAGAGAGAAACGTAATTGTTTTAATGAATGACGTTGGTTAGGTATTTTCTCATGAGTTTATGTACATGGAATGATTGCCTTGGTTCTGAGGGGCTGTCTAATTGGAGGACTTTGTTTTCAATGTGTCCGACCGAAACAATTAAGATTGCTTATTGAAACCTATTATAATGATTATCAATTTTAATTGTTTTTTGTCATTTTTACTGTGCAACTTTATATAAAAAGTTCAGAACTTATGAATGAATGAAGTTTTAATTTCCATTGATATTTTGGAATTTATGATTAATGGCATGTGAAAAAAGAAAAACATAAAAATGCAAGCATTAGTTTTTCATTCAAAAAAATCTTGAATCTTAGAGTTTCATTGTCAAAAAATTCACAAATTATGAAAATATTTCACCTTAGGAAAAACATTTCAAACATTTAATGATATAACAGGAGATTTATATATTTGAATTAGAATGCCAAATCAATTGCATGGTATTTCATGTAGTGGTTCAATAACGATGAACTAAAATACCAGATCTTGAATATTAAATAAAACCTTTTACAGATAATTAATTTACACTGGTACATATGTAAGGAAAATAATTGTCTTTTTTATTTTTTTGTGTAAATGGTTCTCTATGTAACTGTATAAATGTTTGGATCATATGCTCTCTATATGATGACACTAATTTTAGTACAAGTATTCATGAAAGATTTATTCAACAATGATACATGTATGCTGGTAATTCTTCTAAAGCAGCCAGTTACAGGATTGATTCAATTCAATTTATTATCCTTGAGCTTTACAACTCATCGGAATACAAATTATAATACATATAAAATTATATACAAATGTGCAATGTGCAGTAAGTGAGTGGACATATTAAGACAATATAATCATGTACATATTATCTTAAAATATGAATGGACATAAATGTATGATAAGTAGCTTAAACTGTACAGTAGTATTATTACAATGCTGCACTCTCATTTTGAAAGCGCTAGACAGATATTTACCTTTATATTGTTAACACTTAAAAGTTTAACTACCTTAAAAACACTTGGTTTTTTGTAATAAAAACTCTTTATATATTTCTTTCGTAATTCAGCGTAAAAAGGCTGATAAAGATAAAGTACAAGGGTTGATCCAAAAGTAATGTCACACAATAGCTTCTTATGTCATCAGCTTTATTATAAGGCTACGAGCCATCGATAAAATTGTTAGCACATAAAATAATCCAATATAGTACTCCATCGATCACAAAAAGAGTACAGTTATGTACTTAATGAAAAAAAAAAATGATAAAAAAAAGTCAATCGAGCATCGTGGCCAATTTTTATACAGGACTAAATTATGAAGTTCTATCAGAATGCCAAGGATCCAGAAATGACGTCGCTAGCGTGCAGCAATTATCCTTACCTCACACTCTTTAAAATAATATTATATTATCTTCAGAAATAATTAGCATAATGCATTAACATTTTCAGATCTAAATTAAAATATGTAGATATCTCAAAGCACAAATTTTTGTCACATTACGCCAAATTTTCACGATATTATCGCATCTGTGACATTACTTTTGGATCAACCCTCGTATATTAATTTTATTTTATAATAGCTGCATGTATTATTAAATATGTCACAAGTGACTATCCCTTTCTAATCCTAATTAACATTTTGATAAATAGAAGAAGGGGATAGGATCCACTACATTTAAATCATGTGTTACTGGATGAAAACCATGATGAATAGTTCATTTAGGTCAGTATATATGTATAAGTTATGTAACAAATGTACGTCATTATCTGTGTGAAAAATATATGTTACATTGATGAAATAGACATCAGTCTGGCCTGAGTCACAGTCAGTTTCTGGAGTACAGTATGCTTGAATTGCACATTACAAGAATTATTTTTAAACAGATATGAACTGTATACATACTTGTCCATTCCAAAATCATAATTGAACTGTATTATTTGGCATTCATAAATTTAATCATCTTTATTATAAAAGCATATGTTTTGGCATTATTAGTATTTGTTTAGACTCTAAACATAGTCATTACACATATTTGTTTATAAACATCAAATTCTGAAATCAGAATTGTCATGATGTAGCAGAAATAGCATTTTACCTGTTCAGCATATTTGCAGAGCTAGTTCATCTGTTTTGAGTGACCCAATAAAATCATAAAATTAATATACTATTCCATAAAATATCTTTTCACCTTGACCCCCTTTAAAAAAAACTGGTTCAATGGGTCACAAACTTGCTTTCTTACAAATGGGTTATATTTCTATTATTGGCAATATTTCAAATCACAAGCAAGATTTTAAAATTTGCTGAAGGAGACATGTCTATTTGGTAAGGTTTCATATATTAACCTACAAAAGTTCCCATCTATGATAATAAAATACAAGCTCCTCTAGACTTATAGCCCTACAGTGCAATAAGGCAATGACTTTTCTATTTTGGAATGAATTAAAAAAGATAGATAGTACATAATTAATAAGGAAGTATGGATCATTTTATACAAATGAAACTGATGTAATTGAGGAAATAAAGTCTGTCATATACGTTATTGAATAAAGATTTTATATTTGATATATGTGTATTGAAATCGACAATTGAGTTCAATTAAAAAAAATTGGGCGTAGGCAGATATTTTACATACTCTGAAAAGCCATTATTTCTTTCAAGTGACATTTTGTATATGTCTGAAAGAACTAAGGTGGTTTATAAATATTTTCCAGCATAACAGTATCAGGTTTTGGCCATATCACTCAATCATTCCCCTAATTTGCTTCTCAAAATAATAAACTGAAAATCATTTTTCATGTAGTTAATAATGATCGGGACGATAGGTAATTACGAGGGATTTTTCTGTGAACAGGACATAACGTGAACCTCAGAGTTTTGTCGGAGTAATTAATAGTGATTAGGATATTTTATTGTCAAGTCATAATTTGACACTGAGTGAAGCCCACAGTACACAGTGTTTCTTTGTGTTAATTGATAATTGAGATGAACATATATACTTTTAAATGAATGCATTTCAATTCACACTCTACGTCAAGTCACCATTATAAATTGTATAAATGTAGACACATTTAGTGCAAATTTACAAACCTTGGTGAATTGTCATTCTTGTAACAAATTTAGATGAAATTTGATACCGAGGTGAGGAGATCTTTCTCAAAGGTTTGTCCTTTTAAAATAGCCATGCCATTCAGAACTATTTACTATAGGTTTAAATTTGGACATAACGAAGCACTAATGAATCTCACTTAGTATCCTTCATCTAGCTAAGGGGTATTGGCAGAGCTTCAGAAAATGTACAATGCTGTGGGGAAAGAAAACATCCATATATAGATAAAATACTAAAATAGGAAAATTTGTGATTGTTTGGTTTAAATAACATCTTGATATTCATGGATTGCTGTTAAGTGTCTCTTTAAGACTATTTTGCTCAACCATCTAAAATAAAGATGGATTAAATGTTCATATAAACAGATTTGTTATGAATTATGATATGCAGCATTTTAAGTTTTTATAGCTTATGTTTCATATGTATTTTATCATCAAATTTTCCTTTGAAATTTGAGTTTACAAAGTTGTGATGGTATAAATACACACCACACAAAAGATAGATGGATTACCCTTCATTGTGAGATTTATAAAGAGGCTCTTAATTATTGATAAGTTTTTAAATGTGTTTGATGATCTCAAGAAAGATCAACACTAGAAAGTGCAAAAAAATTTGTCATGGAAGAAAAATCTGGCTTGTTGAGGTAGCCTTTCTGTTTACTCTCCAGTCTGCATTAGAGCGAGTTCTACTGGGCTCCTGTGTGTATCTGCTGAGTACAAGTTTTGTTCAAGAAGTTTAAACTTTGTCAAACAACTTGGTTCTTTTGAAGATAAAGGGGACAAGTGAAATGCTTTTCTACTCATTTATTGTCATTTGCAGATAACTGAAGGATTAAGAACTAAATGGTGTGTTAGGTATAAACCCTGTCTAAACTGCAATGTCTTACAAATCCAAAGGAGTGGTCAGCTCCAACTGTATCAATGATTTAGTTTGCAATTTCTTCCTGTTGTGTAATGGTTGCAGTCCTGTTGATTTATTTGATGAACAGTTCTTGTCTGTACCCTAGCAGATTTCAAACCATACTATTGTTTTTGCTTAAATGGTTTTGAAAAGTCAATGCAATATTGACAAAGGATATTAATTAAGGGATCTATGAGTCACATCAGTGTTTTGAAATATTCAAAATCTGGCTTTTCGGAGAAGACTGATGTAGTAGATAATAATTAGATATTGTATTATGGTACTAATTGATTTATACGGAATCATCAGCTGTTCCCCTCAGCATCAGCTGCTGTGTTTAGTGCAGTCTCTCCAGCCTCATTTAGTTTTGTGCTTTTGGTTGACATGGTGCATTCTCCCCACTGTACCTTGCAACAGTATATTAACATTATTTTTAACTTTCGCCAACATCTAACAAAGGCATCAGGTGCAATGGATACTGTTCTCATTCTGTGTTTTTGTAATTAAACTTAAGCAGAGCCAATTACTGCTATTTGTTAGTAGTTGCCCATTGTAGAGCTCTCGGTGACTTGAAGGTTGGTCACAGCTGGCTTTTGCATGTTTGACAACAATAATGGTTGACCAGCCCCATACAGAGGTGTGTAAGTTGACCTGGTGCAATGGCAGGTCATTTGGCAGGTTGTCATGATCGCAGGTAGAAAAAATTCCAGTTTTTGTTTTTTAGGGCATAATTTTTTAAGCCTGTGCTTTGTGTAATTGGAATATAAGACTTTTATACTTGACCATTAATGTCCTGTAGTGGTCAAAGTGAACAATAGAATCGGCAAGGCGATCGACAATCATTCTTTTTGTGAAAATCAATTCTTTTGTTGTTTTTAGTGCAGTGCCTATGATACTCTCCCCAAAAAACACAATAGAATCCTTGTCAAAGTAAAGAAATGAATATGTCATGGAAAGCAAGGTTGTTCATGTTTATGATTTTGGACATTCTCCAATCCTTCCCCTCTCTCTTTTTTGAACAATCTTTTGGATCTGAAGGTGAAAAATGAAGTTAATGTCTTTGATAAAGCCCAGCTAATTAGTGGTCATCTGCCTCCTGCTCTAGTCATTGCCATGGAATCCATGCTCGGTTCACTGCCTCTGGTCAAGGAGACTGGATTCATATCAGAGCTGTTCGAATTCGTAATCGGAAGGAAAGCTGCCTGGACGCAGTGACCTGTTGAATGGGAGACCTGTTGCAGAAGTTTAGCAGATGGAATGCAGGGGATTAGGAGATACAGACTATCAATGAAAAGCCAGCCGCTGCAGTTATTTCTAACTCTTCTTTTTTGCTTTTCCTTTACATTGCTATCCTGTAATCAGGATTTGTTTCTTATTGTTGGATAAAGAGTAGTATCATGGTTAGTGTCAGGAAAAAGATTACTTATACATGTATATAACAAGAAATGAAGCTTTCTAACTTACTCAGGTAACCAAATGGAAAATAAAAGCAGGAAATTTATATGATAACTTTAAAGATTAGTGCAATTCACTTTAAAGATAATTCAGGAAAATTCACATCCTGCTTAATTTCATTTATTAAGCCATTTTGAATTTTGATGAAAATCAAAAGGTAAACTTTTAAAAAACAAATCATTTTTAAAAATGCACATATATGACGCAGATCATTTTTTATTTGCTTTTTATGAAATATATGAAAACTAATCCCGATTCAACTCCCAGCAGTTCACTGTTACATTGACGCATTTTATACTATATTTAACTTGTATCAGAGGCACAATCTGTCTCCTCATGGTGATTATCCAGTTTCCTCAAAATCCCCTTGCTATTAAGTGCATCTGCTTGGCGACATGTTTTAGCCATTTAGTATAGGTTGATTTTTTTTTTATATGAAGTGATTTCTAGAGGTCGTGACCCCCCTGGGTATTGACAATCTCATCAAGGTCCTGGGTCAGGCATAGGTCACCAGGAGCCTTGCTGCTGTGAAAGAGGTCAGGCATACACTCCCCCCAAAAAAACATTATAGGCCATGCCTCAGTGACTCCATTAGAAAACACAAGGTATGAAGCTGAGAAATTGATTGGATGTGAGCTTCAGTGTATCCGCATGTATGGTTAACGCTAAGACTTCCATGTTTGATTAATGTGATTTTGATCCTTAGACTGGCTTTTCAAAAATTACTCATTCAAATCCAGAGATTTTTCTTCCAGATGACCAGCATCTTATAATTCCTGATTGCATTCCCAGTTCATATTGGCTTATATCAGAGATATTGAGAAATTACTACTGCAGTACAAATCCTGCTCCATATTCCAGTTAAATGGATCCTTCCTATATTGACCATTGTGGGGAAATTTTACTTAATTGTGCTGTAAAGTGCAAGTTATCATGTCATTATGGATAATATGGTATCCCAATTTGTTCTAATAATAGTTGTAATGTTATTAGAGGTTGTATTGATTCTCCTTGGGAGCCGTTTTGCTTTTTGTGTGTTTTCTCTCCCTGGTTCCTGTCATAGTAGTCCATTCCCATGCCTTACTATTCTACTCACTGCCTAAGTCTGCCCTTGATTCATTCAATCTGTTTGGAAGAACATGTTCTTTAATTGCAGACTGTAATTATGCATAAATTACTGTCATCTTATGAATTTCAATTCAGACAAATTTGGCTTTGTAAAGTGCATTTTTGTTAATAAGTCTGGGACAATTTTTCCTTTTTTCTGAGGACATCTGATTATAGTAACAACACAATCACGCATGTTCTTTTGTAATGAACTACAAGATTGAGTGTGCATTAGCAGTAATTTCAATTTTCAAATTTTTAATTCTGTCTTGTAGTCAACTGATAGGGGTTAAATGATTTAACCCCTATTTTAAGATGATTTGATATATCAGGAGATATTTAACTGCAATGTTTCACCAAAGTGTAGAATTGCTCAACTTAAACTGTTCAATAATTATTTAATTAGGAATTTGAAATTTTAGTTGAACTAATAGTTCAAGTTTGGTGAAGGTAGGACGTCAGTTACTTAGTAGTAGTCAAAATAAAAGCATACCAAGGCCAAATTTCTATCAGTAGAACTTAAGCCTCCGAATTTCAATTTTCCAAGCATAATCTGCTTAAATTGAGCTATGATCAGCTTCAAGTGATTCTAGCATCTTTGAATTAGTATATATGTTCTCATAAATCATTTTAAAAGCAGGATCTAAATGAAAAGATGGCCCTAAATTGATTGCTTTTTTATGATTAACGTTAAGAAAAATTTAGTATCTTTTCTAAAATATAATGGTTTAGCATCATGCACGTGGAAGATCTTAAAAGATATTGATTTCTGGAAACCTTGTGAAGGAATACTTGTACTTTTAGATTCACGTAGTAAACTTTGATAAAATATAAAAAATAGTGCGTTTCATTGTCTTGTCAAAGTCAGTGTAGAAGAATAGTTTGATGTCATAAAGTAGGGACAAATCTTAATGAGAATAGATATGTATTCAAATCTTGTAGCAGGTTTTGACAAAAGAACTGTCATTGGATCAAAAAATCAGTTGATATAACTTGGAATTAATTCTCAGAAAATTAGAAATATATGGGCGTTAATGTTGAAAATGTTAATTACATTTGTAATTACGGAAAATGTTCACTTTTTGAGTTTGGTTGTAAATTACTACCGGGTTATGCAAATGAACGGTATTGACAACCATTTCATCAAAAAATTGTAATATCAAATTAGAAAAATAAATGTAAGTGAAATGATGGATCTTGCTTTGTGAATGCATGGTTCAGGCCTTTCATGGCAAGCCTACGTACAGAACGATTGATGATGGAGACAAAGAGATTGAGAAATCGCACGTCAAATTATAAACATCGTAAATGCAAAACAAGGGTGGGGGGATTTTTTAAAAATGTTAAAAATAGTTTTCAAGAATTCTTTAAATATTCTTGTGACATGTTGATGCTTTTGAATGTCAAGGTTATTCATGTGCATGCGAGATTCTTTGCCTCTTTAAAATATTGTTGTGACTATCTATTGAAGTTCTCATAGTCTGTTTCAATTACCGATTCAACTGTGATTGGTTAAAAGCTGCGCACAGATGACATGGCATGAAATCTGAGTTAAATAGTCATATTTTATTCATGTCTGTTTGATATACAGTATCGTATGCACTTGAATAAATTAAAAGATCTCACATTTTTTATGCGTCTTCGTCATATTACAACGATCCCACGATTTGTTAGGATATATATATTGCATTGTAAAAAAGCCATGTCGTAATGTTTGTACTATATTCAAATAGGTGTTGATCATGCAGTTATGGGTTTTCTCAAAATAGATAGTAAACACTTGGAATTCATCATATTCCATAGTGAATTCATTAGTGATTAGTTGAATTAACATGTGGTTAATTAGATTAAAATGTGAATTCAAAGTCTTTACATTGGTCTGTTGTTTTTCAATTCCACAAATTAACAATGAATATGTTTAGCATTTATGAATTCGAAACTGACTTCACAGGAAAGCAAGGGTATTGGTTGCATGGACAGTTACGTGTTTTATAATTTGATAACATTCCAGCCATCCAATAGATATTGGACAGACACTATCTGGTCTTCTTTACTTTGTCATGACCACACATAACCTGCTTCTATTCCACCGCAATAAATCTTTCAGTTCTTTGAGATGTGACTCCTTTTATCAGATTTCACTAATTGCCCAAGTACCTGGTGTAGAATAGATTGTTCCTCTCCTCTTCAAATTTATGATAGGTGTAAAGGACAGGTTTTCTAAAGATCCTCTGCTGTAAATTAATTAGCGAATTACCAAGAGAACACTTCCAGCATCCAGATTCCTAGTTTATGATACCATTATCTGACTATAACAACACAGGGCTTTAGATTGATAAGAAATTAAGAATGGAGTCTGGTGCCAATGTAGAAGATGTTAAAACTGCCTCACTGTTTAACCAATCAACTAAGATTTTAATTGGTGCTATTTTTTTAACATTTAACTTTATAATACCGTAAGTCTGCACAATAAGTCATTAATGCCATAGAGAGGGGAGGGATATGTCCAAATAAAAAAGAAGAAAAAATGAGATTTAATTATGAAGCAATGAGCAGCTGTTATTTGTACGATTTCCTTGTCCATGTATTTTTCGTCAATTAATTATGATGCATCTTGGAGTTTGCCTGATGAGTTCTGGACACAAGAAATACTTTGAATTTCAAATTTGTGTTTTTCTATTTAAATATATAATCTTATGTTAAAAGATCACTAAAGATAGATCCTGAAATGACAAATTTGTGTTTTTAAATTGATAGATGTGTATGCATGGTTACTGATAACTGACTTCTTTATGGAAATGAGGAAGGCAAAAAATTAGAGACTGCCAAATTCTGAAAGGAACAGGCCAAAGAGTCAAGAACAGTGTTTTCAGCATCGCAGAATCAGATGAATAAACATATTGCTTGAGAAAGAGGGTTTGTACTCTTTCAGAAATTTTTGCATCATATGACTGATTTTTATTGTCAAACCACTTTTCAAGGAAACTTATCATCAAAGGTGAAACTCAGCTTCTTGGCTGTTTTTTGCAATTTTTCTTTTTAAAAATTTGCATTATTGCTAGGGTAAATTTATAAAAAAAAAAAAAAAAAAAAATACTTGTAAATTGAAATTCTTAATTAAGAATATTTACCATTACTAAATCAGCTTTAAAAGCACCTGCCTGTGATGGATGCTTATTTTACAACTACTGTTCTTTTACACAGTTTGTTAAACTTTTTATTTTGAGTGTTTATAGATATATTAGAACAATGACAAAGCTCCCTATTTTTGTAGTCCTGAAATTCTTTTATATCATTATTTTTTTTTTGTTAAGTAGTGTGGTTTAAGTTATACAGCGAGGAGTGAGTGATATTGAGTAATACAATACATTGTGTATGTGGTTATCAAATGACAAATCTTCATTATCAGTCCTATCACTATATAACATCTAAAAACTGTCAGCTGTCGGCATAATGAAGGGCAACACTTAACATAGGGAGTGAAAATATAGTATTAAAGTTAATAAATGCAATGAAATTCAAATGATCTGATCAGCATATTGAATTAGAACCAGCCAATCCTTCTAGTGGAATTCTGAGAGCCAATAGAGAGTACAACAGCCAAGGTGTGTGAAGTAAGACAGTGTTGATTAATGAAGCCTGTTTGTCAACACTCTATCACACATTGACATTTATTATATGCAATATCAAAATATAAGTCACCAAAATATAGCCCAGCCACTATTGTTTACAAGGGAAGCCATGATCGCTGTGACGTCAGCCAATGCGGCTCAGTATTATGTAATTGTAGACCATATTGGTATTTTGCAGATATTCCATATCCATCAAAGAAATGTCAAAAGTATAAAACTGCAACTGTAGTTTAGAAGTAAGATGGTCAGGCAGTGGTGCCAGGGAAGTGAAGGTAAGATATAGGAAGGGATCGATCTCCCTTTACTTGCGTTAATGTATGTACAAACCTTGACGTCAAGCTGCAATTAATTTGCTAATAAAGAGCCTGTTTTGTCATCAAGGTTTTGTCATTCATAAACAAAGATGCAAACGTTTTTAAGCTGAAGAGTTTCATGTACTGAATATTAATGAATTTGGTTTTTGGGCTTTTTTAGGGAAGGGCTGACGAGTTTAATTACTGTACTTCTTTATAAACAAATTATGATTCAAAACTTTAGTTTTTATGATATATACCTGGTATGTTTTATATGAATTTTCAATTACCCATAAATTTTGAGTTTGAATTGTTTTGATAAATGTATAATATACCAGGTAATTGTTTTTAGTCCTTCTATGTGTTCGTCGATTGACCAATTGTACAATAACACATTCTTGGAAAGTTTTTTAAAGGAAGACTCCTCACGGAAGAATTTCATGAACACTGCCCTTTCTTGTAAATCAAAAGTGCTTGTGACACTAATAGAATGTCCACAATAAAGGCATCAGAGTGGTCCGATAAAGTCAAGGAGTCAATTCATTAGGGCAGAAATGTGGAAGTTTCCAAAATGATAAAGTGTAAAATAAAAAATCCTTACTTATCAGCGTTAATCTGTCACAGGGGACCCTACCACAACATAGGGTCAGATCAGCCCCCTGTGTTTATTGGCTAGATTTCTACAGATCCTCATGTTTGGGCCTAATTGCTGATAATTCCACAAAAACACTCGATAAGGGAGACACAGCTCCCTCTATCTAATCTGTGCAAGGGAGAAATAATATTAAACAATGTCGAAACATATTGGAGCTGACTCACACATCCTCTGGATTTCAGCAACAGAACGTCAGCCAGTGGACGCGACCATAGTACGACCTGATTACCTGTACAATGAATCTCGGAAAATTAAAATTCCTCATTGATTAATTTATGTGAAGTTTCTTATAATGGGAGAAACAGAAGAAATGGTTGACAATTACAAATATTGAAGGGGAGGGGTTTTTGGCGGGGTTATGAGTAATTGGTTTGTCAGCTTTGAAGAATTCTGTGAGGAGTTTGTTTTTTGGGGGGGTTGTCAACAAGTGGACAAAACATAGGCACATTTGCTCTGAAGGAATTCTGCTGTAAACCTAATCTTTTTGAATGTATTTGAATGTAGCACGCTCGGTGAATATTAACTTGAGTACCTATTGGGTACATGCATTCATTCAGTGGTAGGTTTGCGTTTGAACAGGTGAATAAGGTCAACAGATGATTTTTGTTTTATGTGCGTGCTCAACTCATATATCCCAGGTTGGCATGAAAAGCAGTTTTCAGTATGAAGTGGGAATATTGTGTAAAATGTTTAAATCATCTAAATTACTTCTCTCTCTCCGATATAAGTAGGGATTCATTTCATACATTGAGGCACTGGCAAGAATTAATCCAATGTAATTTGCTTTCTGTTTATAAATCACTTGTGTATGATATTGATGCTTCTCAAGTCAAGGCCTCATAGAAAAGAACCTGTCTTTTCATTGTGGAGGCATTCTAGCATGATGTCAGAACATTTTTAAATAAACACCATCAAATAATATCTTGTTGCTTATAAATGTTCAAATTATAAAACATTTAAGTCTCGTATATCATAACACGACATAATTCATTTATTGTGCGGAAAAAGAGTTTATTTCCTTATCTCCGTAATTTAAGTTTGACAAGGTACCGAGCTGTCTGCGACTGGAATCCAGTTATAAACTGTAGCAGCGTAGGAGCATTACATATCAGAAAAGTTGATACTTTTGCACTTGTCAAAAGCATTGAAGCCGAAGTGACATATACATAGTTATGATATTATATTCTTTATATTTGTGTGCTTATTTTGTTCCTTTGCTCACGTAAGACAATTCCATTCTATTTTTTTTAAGTTGTGAAAAATGATTCCAGTGATCTTGAGAAAGTTGAAGGTCAAATGTAATATCCAATCAAATACAGAGTTATACACACAAATTTAATCTGAGAGCAATCTACTGCTTTGCAGTACATCAGTACTGTTAAAAAAATGTAGGGAATAAAAAGATTACTTTCTTCATCATGCTTTTCAAATACGTATGTGTGACTCAGAGATCAATGGGTGATAAAATGTTTTCGCGGTGGCAAAGATATTTTTTATTCCTTTCATTAAGATATTTTTTGGAATGAAATGTTGATAGTATCTTTCCTTTTAATTTGATCACTACAAAAAAATTACTGGCTCTGTCAGCTATTGTGATGAATTGTTAGCTAGGGAAAAAAAAAATAAGTGGCCAATTAGCATGTACAGTCATTTGAGTGATAATATCAGAGAATAGCAGAAATTGGACAAAACTATTAAAATTGTCTCTGATGTATATCTGCCATGTCTGAGTAGACCAATGGAAGCCAATAGATTTTTTTTCTCATACTTGCAATAGTTTGTGGCAAACTGAAAGGAAGAAAATATGCAAGTTTTTAATAATTCCACAGTTCAGTTTTAATTAATCTAAATTGATTTCAAATGGAGTGAATATAAAAATATTGTCAGCATATTTAGTATCACTGAATACACATTCATCACCAGCCTGTAAGTTTTGATTTGTATTTTGGTATATACATGTATATATCTTAAAGGAAAGAAAAAATATATTTAGGCCACGTGTAAGCAGGAAACAGGTCTAAAATAATGCACAAAAATATAACTGATGATCCATCATTTTATGCATTTATCATAATATCAGTAGTTTCTACTTGTTATCTTCGAAATTACACTGAAACAATGCAGTAGTGACAGCACAAAAAGAAGATAAATCACATTAATGCTGTAAAACAACACAGCAATTTGTTTACCGTCCATGCATGTGTTTCATTGAAATCTTGCTGCTGTGAACTTTTTGAACTACCAGTTTAGTTGTTGTTTGGTAATTTTGGTTTTATTTACCAGCTAGGTTAGATAAATTTAGATTTTGTATTGAAAACTACATGAAGAGCAAAAATCCTGAAGCATTTTATTGGGTGCATGGTTTTTCTAGTCCTACGTAGCCCCTTCTATGGAAACCTTACAATACACAGAACGTTGCACAGAGGGTCAATCTTACAGACGAGGACTGTGAGAATTTTACACTAACTTAATTGTGGAATCCTAAACCATTTTTCTGGTCTATTTAGACTGGTTGATAAATTTCTGATATTAGTAAAAGATGATCAGCAGTGATCCCCTGGTTTTTTGAACCTAAGACAGAGAATCGCTTGTGTTAAATGCTTATCAATTTCCTTGGTTGACAGATCAGCTTTTGCAGGCAGAATTGAGGTAAAATTTACAACTAGAGATAAAGCAATTATTTGCCTTCATACATGCCATAATTTGTGACTGAAAATAAAGGCAATAAATAGCCAATTTCAGGGGCTAGTCAGAGTGATTGATTATAGATTTGGCTTTCTATATCTTATACTGAGTCTATGAATAAATACTTCGTGGGGGTAAAGAGTTTGTGCCATTTTGTGAAGTAGAAGACCCTGTTGAACAAGGGGAAGTTGTCCAACTGATACAACTCTAGTATCAGTGTTCATTGTTTGCAATGCAATTGGAGCTTAGAGTGCGGACCCTTTGTAGTTCTGTAGTTGTTTACTGTCTTGCACTGTTTCTTTATATATCTGCCAACTCCTCAACTGCATCACAGACTATTAAAGTCTTTAATGTCGTGTAGGTGGAGGTGTCAATATATACATTTAATGTCGATATATACATTTAAAGTACCAGGTAATAAAGCTGATTTTATTTTAATGTTTTCATATATTCTGTTTTTTATTTGGTGACATAATACCCACGCAATGACTAATCGGCCATAAACATTTGAACAGTTTTGGGCAATTATACATTTTATATTAAATTTCACTTTAAAAAAAACAATATTTTATTATGTAATCTTGGTTTATCTGAAATTGATGAAATTTTTAGGGTTGTTTTTGACAGAGCACGAGGTTTACCTGCACGTTTTTCTGTCTAGCAATGTCCACCCACACTAGGTGCACATTCATGCTACCCCGGAGATAGGTTTATCTGAGTCTGTAAGTGCCAGTAGGTGTGTATTTCTATATTAATCTGTGCTCAGGTGTGGAAAACTTTGTACCCCGCTCAGTGTTTTTAACAGAATTATAAATATCAATCAAAATGGTTTTATCCCACCATTAGAAGATTATTTTTTTTAATATAAGATGTGTTGTTTACTTTTAAATTTTTAATAAACTTTTGAAAAATTTGAATATGATGAAGTTCTAGCTGATTAAGATGATCCACACGATGTTTGTTTCGACTCCAATACCCAGATAATAAACCTCATCTGTTGAATATCAAATTTGGATCTTGGCTTCTAGAATAAATCTAAAATAGCTTGTTGGTTTTTATAGTGTTTTATAAATGTACTTTTGTGAAGTACCTTGTCCGATTGTCGTGCTAACCAAGAAATGCCAGAGCGGACTGGGTCTTGATTTGTCGTCAGGTGAGGGATAGCCGTGTGTCCGGGCTGAGTATTCCCTGACAAGGATGTCTTTGTTCCAGCATTGTGTGCAAACTTCTGTTTTATTTCGGACTGAAGTTTGACTAGTGTCCAAAATCCACAAGAAACCATCTTCCAAGTTAATAGTTCAAATTTCGAGCAGTGCAAATATCCGTCCCATACAGAACAATTGGCAGGTTCTAAATAAAGCTTTTTATTGGATTTTTATGGAGATACATATGCATTGTCCCTATATATCAATTGGTAAATACACCCACCCCCACTTGTGTATGGACAATTATTGTTTTTTACAGTTGTAAAATGAATACTATTCTAAATGTGTAGAAACGTCAGCTGTTAAATTTACTTTGGAAAGCTAAAAACAATTTCTTTTTTTAAACTTCGCACTTCAGAGTTGTTTGTTTGCTCAGTAACGTACGGTAGATGTTCTATGGAACATAATCACCCCCTGCTACAGCTTTGATCACCAATAATCAAATACGCCATTGTTATGTGTTTTAATATATATTCCCTATGTCAAACAAAAAGATAGCACTTACAAAGTTCAAAAGGAATAAACTGATTATTTGTAAAGCATATCTTATCATTATGACTGCAAATTTGTAAAAAAGTGTGGAAGTTGCTATGTTATGTCAATTGGTGTTGGCACTTGCTCTGAACAGGAGGGTAAAGTGTCAATATGGGGATAGAATACAGTGAAATACCAAGACGAGCCCTCTTTGATCTTCTGCCATAAGAGAGCAAAAAAGGTCAGCTTAGGATTAATTTGTCTTAGAAGTGTTTTCTCTGATGATGACATCATGGAATCAGTGTGCTGACCCCCCTAATCCCCACTTTTGAGGCCCAGTCACCTGTTTGCTGCACTAATGACGAGGAATTACAGAGTTAGGTGGCATGAAATTCAGGTCTTGCAACTGAATCTGACAATGATGGTAATTTGAGGGCTATTATTGGCACCATGATTATATGATGGGATGATTTATTTTTCATAAAACAGGTCAAAATTTAGCGGAATCAAAGTTTGAACAGATACATTGTACAAAACAACAGGCTTTAATCTTTGTTAAATGTGCAGTTGTGTTTTCCATGTAAAATTCCTAGCATAGATCGTCATGAAATTTTAATTCGCTAATAGTAGAGTGTAGAAATGTCAAACATGATACAGTGAAATAATACTGTACCAACAGGAATGAAATTTCAGGGCAATGTTGTTTTTTATTTAATGTGATGAAAGACTCGCAGACATCAGACTCTACTGTCTAGAAAGTTTGGAACCTTTCATTCAGTCAAATTCTAATCCCTCCATATTATTATTTTTGTTGTGAACAATAAACTGTCATTAACCAAGCTGTTTCTCAACCCTGCAATTTCACCTGAGGAAAATTTGGTAATTTCGTTAAATACACTCCCACCCTTACTTTGTGTCAACATCAGGTACACTTCCTTTTCATAATGGAGCAAAATATTTTGCTTTCCATGTATGAAAGTCCCCCCTCAAAGGAAGAAATACTGGTGTTTACGCGAGACTGTGTTTACAGAACTCTGTGTCAAAATCTCCGCTTAACAAGACAATCTCTGAATGGCTAGGTAAATATTGTTTCATATTGGTGCAACCAATATACGCATTACTGCCTACATAGAAGATAAAGGAAGTGACCCTGAACTAGAGTTGTCCCCCTTGACATTTCCAATCTTTACACAGATCCAAATATCAAAGAAATTAAAATCGGTCTTTGCCATGAAGAGCAGCAGCTCATGAAACGGTTTTATTAAAGAAAATAAATTACTGCCTGTGGTCTCTATAATGAGTTTCAAAGTGGTTTCAAAGTTGTATCGTACATAGCTTTTGAAATTGGGTATGTACTTTGGTAATGTAATTGCAGCTAAGCTATTTATTGTGATTAAATGAAGGTAATTTCAGATTTTTATATGGTGCTGAAAAGCAGATCTGTTCGGTTGGAAATAAATGCAGTTCATAACAATGGCATGAAAACCTCTGGACAATAGAAGAGAATAAACTTAAACCCCAACCAATGAAGGGGGAATTGTGTGAAATTTCACAGCTCTATAGAAATAGTAGGAGACCTAAAGTCAATAGAAATTGATTCATTGGATTGAATACTATGTAGCCAAATTTACCAGTTAAATAAGTCTTTAACTTCTGAATGATTACTTCGTAAATAAGATTTACAATAGCTGGGCAAATTAGCATGTCTATTTTGTGTCCTTTTGCAGTTCCAGAAATTGGAGTCAACAGAAATGAGATTTGTTCAGACTGTGTGACTAGTCACTGGTCTTGTATGCATGGACTACAAGTTAATTTGGTGTCAGGGATGGCACAAGCCAACGACACAAAAGGGGGACAAATGAATCCTTTGTTGGAGGGGAGACAGTCATTTTACTTGGTACATTTCTAACCTGTCAGAGAAGATCAATTTAGAATGAAACCCAAGGACTGTGTATTGCGGGGTGTTTGCAGTGCTTGGAATGAATTAATTGTATGTCGACACACAGGAGATGGCTTTTTCCTTGTAAGGGGTTTCTGTCTCGAATTGCATCATGGCTGTTATGTACAATTTGTCTGTTCCATTATCACAATGGTATACCCTCCTGGAAGAAAACAAAACGACCCTGATTTTAAAAATGACATGGTTTTCATGGTTTTATGTTTCCAATGATAAAAATCTGGAGATGTTTTTAGTCTAAGTTTTTGTTACCTTATTTGTAATATGACTTGTTGAATTGGTTAAAATCATGGGTATAAATGAAACCATTCAGATTATATATGTTGAAAAAGGGCCTTGGCTAGCTTTTATTAAAAAAAATCTTGCATTAGGCTTTACAACTTGCTCCCAAAAATAATCCCCATGCCATAAGCTTTCAGGGGATATGAATGTTTTTATGACATGATCAATGGACTGATTTAATAAAAATAGAATTTGGAAAGCAGTCAAATGTCATTTATACTATAGCTTTATTTTGTTCTTTTTTCCGAGAGCAGTAAAACATCTGTTGATACTTTCAGTGACTAACAATCTGTTGATACTTTCAGTGACTAACAATCTGTTGATACTTTCAGATAAAGCTTCCTAGTTTGATAGAACTTAGTGACACTAGCAACTAAACTGGATTGCTATTCAACGGATCGTAATTTTTTTATACTTGTTTAAGAATTCCAGACAATAAAAAGATGAGCTAATGATTTGAAAATAATTTTTGTGTTAGTGGGTCCTCCTCACTTTTCATAAATGAACAAAAAACCACACAACTTAATGAAGCTGAGGCCATAGTCTGTATACATGTACCATACTTGTACTATCTTCAAACTATATTGGCCAAAGAATGAATTATTTCTTGTATGCTGTTGATGAGTGCTTTAAGTAATGCTTTGTCTGTTAATTAGACTGTGTTTATGGTGATTCCGGGTGGTATGACATTCACTATAATGACTACCGGTATCTTTTGGATTATTGTTCAATATCATTACTTCTGCTGGTCTGAGTCCCTGGAATTCAGTGTCATCGAGTTCTTCCAACTCTAAATTAGCCTTTCAGGGGGCAATCTGAATGTCTTTTACGAAAGGCCAGGGAATTAGAAATCACAATACAGAGGAGTTTATTAACTGAAAAATGAGATCTGAGCTTGGATCAATGCTTTGTTCATTCAGCTTTTTATTCCATTGTATTAGTCTGGCAGTAAGTCTATATTGTGGGGTGTTTGATATCTTGTTTTTAATTTTTTTTTTTTTTTTTTATGTTTTTATGTTGTTATCCATAATTGTTTGATGTATGAAAACTAATAAAATTTTAATATATTTTTGATAGAGAGTATATAGAATTGTTATTTCATATACAGTGATAGTCTCTCTCTCTCTCTCTCTCTCTCTCTCTCTCTCATTCTCCTATATATCTCTCTCTTTCTCAACTTTATATAATGTTTACCTTTTGGATGGCAACTCTTTGTACTTAAGAGTATGTCCTTTTGCAATCTCTTTGAGTAAATGAAAATGGGTTCTTTTTTTGGAAGGAAATGGACAAAAATAGAAGAGTTGTGTTTGTCATAATGCACTCAATTTGATTTTTTTCTCAGTGTTATAAAACAGAGGTGTGCCCCGACTAAGGCAAGTGCACCTTAAAAGGTAGATTGAATGCAATGAGAAGTGAGACTTCTCCAAATCACACATCAAGGTATCTAGCTTTGATAAGCCATCAGATTTGTGCTCATCAGGCCATGTTTTATCACCAAATACACACAAGCCTTATCCACAAACATATTTATGGCATCACCAAATTTTACCAAACGTTTATGCTATCTCTTATTGTATTTGTTCTACCCACCAGTTTTATTTGGGCAAGAATGGAACTGTACCAACAAGCCCTGTAATTAGTTTAAATTATGTAAATAAAAATGGGACATTATCTATCCAGAAGTCATCATTGCTACAGAGAGCCAGTTAGAAGTGTTTGGTTAGCAGATAAATTAAGTAACACCCTCAGATTTCAGCTACTCTGTGTCTTCCGTCATATGTTCATAACATTGTCAAATGTGCTGGTGATTTTAACAAGTGGAGTAAGTTTGTTACATCTGAGAGATACTTATGTGTCAATATCAAAGTGAATTTTCACACTTTTATGTCCCTTCTTCACAACATAAAAGTCTTGTCTTATCAGGACAGTGATAAAACAGGTCCTCTCCGGCCCCTGTCTCCTCAGATAGAGACTTCCATCTTGCAATGGATATCTTAGATATCCCGAATGTCCAGCGGTGCTGGAGGAATGCCTTTGTAATTATGTCACTCAGATTATAACAGACTCTCGGCATTCTCAGCACAGACTTGGAATCTGAACCATGGAATTTCATTGTTCCGAATCACCAATACAAATGGGCAGAATGTGTAGTGTAGATTGCTGCACAATATTTTATCAAAGCTTTAGCATACAATTTATTACCCATCATTCAGCAGCATTATCATGAGAAACAGCTGTGTCATATAATGCAATTTTGAATCTGCTTGGAAGTAAAAAATGAATAGCTGTTGGCCATTTACAGTGCCATTTTGATGAATACCTACTAGTGACATTGCTGTTTTGTTTAAGCTAAATTTCTCATTTAAATTAACAGGTGCTCTTTATAATGCAGTGTTTTGGTGGAGAATGCTCATAAATAGCAATTACATTTTAATACCAGATGAGAGCATTATATATTGTTATAAGAAGCATATATGTGCATTTTAAATGAATACATTGTATTCAGAACTAGCAAATGATTGAAAATTTTAAAGCTTTCAAAAAGTTTCTTCTGCGTTGATTGAATAAATATTGCCCCCTACCATGACTTAAACAAAATTGCCAAATTATAAGTTCCTAAGTGTTATGAAAACTACATATAGAGGTATTAATCATAGAATTAAAATCTAATGGTCTGTGTAAGTGCAAATAATAAATGAATAAATACTTGAATGCAAACCAATTTAAAGAAACATTTTAAGAGCTATCTTTCAAATTAGTGATAATTTACTAGGGATCTAAACAGTTATTCAAAATATTTTTGCAAAGAAACCCTTTGGTGTGCATGTTGATTTCAAAAGACCTTTTGTGAATGCTTTGGCCATAGGCTTTGTGCTTACCTCCTAAGAGTATTTTTTTTTTTATATTTGAAAACATGAAATATATGCAGAGTGAAAATTCTATTGAATATTTGAGTATGGTAAAGTGTTGCATTTGCATTTATATTAATTGCTCAGTGAATTTAGTTATAGATATCTAGTACAATGAAAAAGATTAACAAAACACATGGAAGCATCATGTTTGGATCTATTAAGCATCAGCTTCTGACCTAATTCTGATTCAGATTTCAGTCCTATTTTAAGCCAAACTTTATTAGTATTTTTTGGCAACGTTCTCTCAGGTCCTAAAGCTGTTTATGTCATTATTTTGCCTGAGAGGAATGATGCCGTTTGCTGTTCGGTCAGGTCACCTAGTTTGAACGTAATCAGCCAAGTTATTGTCATATCGACCAACCAAAAATTGCAGAGGTTGTTTCACTGCTTGAGTAAAGGGGATTAATAATATTGTAATAGAGAATTGAGTCATAAGATTAAAAAACTTTCAGGTGAATGACTTTAGAGCAGATTTTCCAGAAAAGGGGGGAAACTGGGTGAATGTACTACCAAACAACCCATGGACCATTAGCATCTTTTGTTGGTGATTGGCTGATTGGGAAACCAGGAATTAGATTAAAATGAAACAATATTGGGTGACGATTACTGAGTAATGAAAGTAAATTGTTTTCTTCTGGGCAGAATTAGCTGAGTGTTTAAATCTTGATTTCAATATTTGGTCAGATATCCATTGCTACTGGGGTAGTTTTCACTGTGTAACCCACCAGATTATTTGCTCTGCTGATTTTACGGAAGGTTCGACAAACAAGGAACTGCCAGCAACCTGTGCTGGATATGGAATTATGATGCTGTAGTCATTTATGCTTTTCATTGCCTTAGGAAATTAAACACTGGTTTGTAATTATTTGAGGTCTTTAACCAACAAATAAACAGGTATTTACTAACTTTTCTCTTCAGGTTGAACTGTCTATGGATCCGCGTAACCACAGGATCCATTATGTGCTTTGCAGAAAACCTGTAATATCATGAACAAATAATTATTTTTCTTTCATAAAGTTTCCTGTGTTGATTTTCCATATTACGGAGCCTTCTTTTCAGGAGAGCGGAACTTTGCATTAACTTTCCTGCTCACGGAAAACAAATACGAATCAATGGTCAATGTATTTAACTATAAAGTTGACATTTTCACTTATTTTTTTTCAATATCCTGTCTATGCCACATTAAGCAAATCAAATAAAGCTGACCAGCCAATGCCAAATCTATAGTATTTGTAATGAGCAGTAACTACATAATTAACACTTCTCTATTATTTAAGAAAAGCACAATTGGGAAGTTACCAAGCCTCCTTTCTTGCCGGGTGATTATAATTAATGAACTCCAGTGGGATTGAGTGCAGGCCCTCAAAATGTAAGCAGAAGGGACAATAGCCTTACCTAAACATTTACCTATCAGTTTTGTGAGGTTTGACAAATAATGTTACCAATGGGCCCAGGAGTACAATGAAAAATACTACGACCTTTGATTCTACTTCAGATGATTATCTCATTATTACCAGTCCTTTTAAAAAAAGAAAAATATATAAATTTCCTTTCCTGGGTATTGACGCTACTTGTTATTGTTATCTTTGGCGTATTTCAAGCATAATTAGGGCGAAGGACGCGCCCACTTGCTGCACCTATACTAGGCAGGTATAGAGTGATTCAACCTTGAAATCTGCACCAAGGGGGGTAGTGTTGATACAGGCCTACGTCAGCTATTCATTTGTCCATGTTTATTTATATTCCTGATTTTGGACAATATTCATACAAAGCAGAAACATACAAGCAATTATTTGTTGTAAAAGAAAGGATATTTTGATTACAGCTGCCTTGTCATGAGACCAATTCCAGATTACTCTGAATTTGGTTAAGTTCTTGTAAAGCTGTGGTTCTAGGTGCAAAAGTATCATTCTAGTCTTAGACTCTTCCAACTTGGTCTTCTTCTCCATAAATTAACATGAATATTATTCATTGGTTGTCCCTGGTTATTCATTTTATTGTTTCACATTTCTTCCTTGGTAGTGACTCAGTTAAAATGGTGGTGTAAAAAATCAACATTTACCAGTAAACATAATCAAATTTGTATCACTATTGTCGGTGCTCTGAAGACTTAATTTAAAGTAGAATTACGTAA
Source organism: Magallana hongkongensis (assembly GCA_016163765.1). Classification (NCBI taxonomy): domain Eukaryota; kingdom Metazoa; phylum Mollusca; class Bivalvia; order Ostreida; family Ostreidae; genus Magallana; species Magallana hongkongensis. The sequence continues at coordinate 50,726,664 of WFKH01006014.1, forward strand.
TGTTTCTTTGAAAATAGGAAAACATGATACTTATGTGTAAGTGTTTAAGGATGAGTTTTGTCAGTAAAAAAAAAAATAAACAAGTGTTTGTTATCTTCAGTACATAATCAGATTTTGTGCATGATGTTTCAAATGAAAGTGTTCAAATTTTAATACATGTATCTGTATTACTCAGATATGGCTCAGTCATACAACAAAGTGTAACAGTCATTACAAAGGAACTCTGATAAATATGTTTTTAATGCTAACAATCTCCATTTAGTGTCATTTTTATTGTACATCTAGTTCTAAAATTGTGTCAAAAATATCAACAAGATCAGATGGCTTACAGGTAAATTAAAAAGCTTTACATGCTAAGCATAGAATGTCCTTGACCCAAAGATGACGTCTGACTAAGATGTTTTTCGTGTTTGAGAGCACCTGTCCTATACCTGCGTCAGACCATTTATAACTCATCTTGATCACTGAGGTGTTTGGAAAACCTCTCTGTATTTATGCATCAGATTTGGGTCTCTATCATGACGGATCTCTCCTGTGATTTCACCTAAGAGGACCATCCTGTATTGGCGGCGATTTTTGATCTATCGTCACTTTACTACCTCTAGGGGACTGGCTCACTGATTGTATCAGTCTTTTTTATCATTTCCAAATTTGGCCTCTTTTACTAATATTTGTTCCTACTCAATACACTAGGAGTTAGTGATGAATTAAGGGGGACACTTAGTACAGTTCCTACACCAGCTGATTCAGATATTGAGAGCTTACAGTATTATAATGACCACTGTGTATTAAAAAGATAGAATCCAGCAAGAAAACTTACTTATTACAGATACTTTTAGACTGTAGACAAAAAACGTGAGCCAGACACGTGTTTCCAAATTATATTATATTACATGAAGAAGTGGAATTGAACACGCCACACGAAATCTTCTTCCGTGATTAATATCTCTTGCATACACTCAATAATCTCAATGACATTACCCAACCCAAAACCAAAAAAAAGAAAAATCATATTATTATTGACATGATAATAATATCAGTACAGACCTGAGCCTATTGTATTCATTAGTTACACAGATTTAGTCATCTGACCAAAAGATCCTCTTATTAATAGCATATTATTACTGTGACACTATATAGTATATGATAGTTTTAAGCCTATTCTTTGTTTACTCGTATAGTACATATTGTATTATCCTGCTTTAGTCCATAATGAATGAACCATCATATTTTATTTATACCCATGTAGTATAAAAATAGACTACAGCCATTCAATGATATGTATTTTATTAACCAGTTTGATTTATGAACCAGAATTGGCAACAATAGAAGGTTGTAGAATACACCCATGGGAAGAGGTATGTATTTTAACCAGTTTGACTGGCAACAGTAGAAGATTTTTGAAGACACCCATGGGAAGAGATATGTTGGCGAAAACTCACAACTTTAAAAAAGTTTTAAGTTTAATAAATGGGTCTTAATTCTGTCTCCTTTGTTTGTACTTTCATAAACACTCCAGTATTAGGTCAAAATGATTCATTGATTCCCCCTGATCACCATAAGCTCCTCAAAAAGGATCCACGCTCTGCCCTCTGTCTCAATCACCGTTTTTTGTTGACATAAATTTCTACAATGATTTTGAAGTGCTTTTTTGGTGGCTTTTGATGTATTTACCAATATTCCTAAAGTACACTTGCTTGGACAATGGGTTTACAGATATTGGGATATTTTCTGTACATGTATGGTTGGAAGTTTTTTAGTCGGTAGGCAAAGCTCCATGATCATTTGACCACCAGCTAATGTGAAGATTTGGTATGGGATAGTGACATTAAGCTGCAAGTTTTTCAATATTCCCTCACACACCTCATTACTGACAAGTCTGATTTGGACCAAAACCTCTGCTAATACCCCTAAAATCTGTTTTGAAGTATATTTTTCAGTCCTGTATTAAGTGAGAGAAGCTCAGTGGGTCTTCACTGCAAGACAATGGGCTTACTGTCAAGATGGGTCTATCTTATCTCCAAAATTTGAACGTTTAAGCCGGTGGGATTAGCCAGTTTGATATGCACCCCACCTTTTGTTTTAAGTTGGCTTTGCCTTGATTGGGTATTGGTCACCTGAGAAGGATACATTATCTACTTTTCTGTTATAATGTCTAAGAGATATAAAAATTCATAAATCCTCTGCTGAGGGCGCATCAAAACGTGATAATTATTGCCCATGTAAATATGTTATAACTAATGGTTTTCCGATGATTTACTAAGTGACAAAACTAGGGAATGACTGGGAAAGGTGTAACCAGGTAGCATGAGCTGCGATTCTCAACTTACTTCAAAGACTCGGAGTAATTAGCTCCTCAAGATTTGAACAGGAAATGAAAAACAGCATGTTTACCTATTTACGTAATTGTCTCCTACCAAAGATAGTACAGGGGTAGGGATTTAGGGATAAGTTCTTTGTTATATAAGTATCGATATAAATCATATAGTTAGAGAGATTTAACAGGTTCATCAAGAGCCTAGAGAGTTCATCTCCTGGACATCACTTTACTATACTTGGCCTTCCTTCCTCTCAGTATATTCTGGGGAGTTTGGCATGATGCCACTTAAAAAAAAAAAAAAAATTGCACGTTTAATTTTTCAACATCCTAATCTGTCATATTCCACAACTAAATTTCGTTTGGCAAAAAGCCATACTGTCAAGAGCTAGCAACTAAGGGATGTTAAATCCGTGACATGCATTATAGTATGTTGTGTGACTGCAAAGGACATCCATGCATGTACAATAGTGTTGCTGTTTAAATTGGATAAAACTTCAATAGGAATCAAGTCGTCCCATTTCATGAATAAATAAATAATGTATCTTTTGGAGTGAGTATGTGAGTAGGTAATACTTAAAGGATAATACAAATCCACAGAATCAAATGACTAGAGCTTAGATTTTTTTTACAATGTGTAATAATGAAACGACAAAAATTTATCAGGTCATGGACAAGAATATGAGGAGAATCAAAATTTTATTTCCCCAAGTCGTATTTTTAATCTGTTTTGAAGGAAACAAGAGCCGCTAAGGCAATAAAGTGCCATCTAGAAAAGGCTTGGGTGTCTTATGACATTCCGAAATTTCAGAAGCAATTTGTGCTTTTGAAAGTTCAGATACCTACTTTTGATTTAATGTAAATGTATGGGAAAAAATTTTCAATAAAGTTCTAGTTCTTTTCTTGATATTTCCACTAGTAATCACATATAAAACAGAAAAAACCTTTTGTGGCCTCCGACTCCATTGTTAACGTTAAGGTAATTGCCTGTCTCGAGAAAAGACTTAACATTTGTATATTTTGCTACACAGTCACTTTAAAATATACACAGATGGATTACAGTGTCTGAAAATAAATGTATTTTCTTGTCAAATGGATTCAAGCATGAATTTTTCCACCACACTGCACCACCGAATTCTTGATTCTTCATTTGTCTTGTACTGTATAGAGGTGCCCTACCTGTACAGGACTTGGGGAGTTTTAACTTGGTGTTAGGTGTTCGGGCTGCACAGGTGTGGATGTCAAGTCATTCCAGAACACTCAGTATCTCTAATTGTGTGCAGATTTAGGCAATAGATACCAAATATCTGCAAGCAAACCAACAATGCCCGTTTACTGCAGATAACATCGTATCTTTGAAAGAAAAGAAATGTTGGAGTTTCCAAGTGTTAATTCTCTGAACAGCTATTGTTCAGCCGTAATTTTTTTTTCTTTTCTAAATTTAATTTCTTAATTTGTTTTCAGCATTGATATCAGGTGGTACTTCCTGTTGCTCTTTGATAGATACAAGCACTCTCCTTTTTATTGAGTAAATACTTTCAATAAGTGCTATATTGACTCAGTTTTTCAGAGATGAAATCACTAGTTTGGGGGGCAGAATTTCACAGGAAATGAGCTATTGAAATGGATTTGTCAAATTTACCTGCATATCAGGTTTATAGTGGAAAATCGATAGAGGTTTTTAGATCTTTATACCACTGTCAAGTAGGTTGGCAGCCAGTATGGTCAACAAGTGTCACATTCAAAGTACGTAATTGTATTTGTGGCTATTATTTAAACAATCTCATTCTGTATGCTTTGGCAACTTCATTCATTTACATATGCAAATCCCGCCACTTTTTGGGACTGAGCATAAATCAACCATATTTTCAGTGGAAAGTGACAAGATTTGGGCATAATTTATGAAATATCCCAAACCTTAATTAACACAGTTACTTAAGATTTTTTTTAAAAATATACCTGCACAAACATAAAACTTTCTGTTCATTTCTATTTTTCAGAAAACAGGAAAAACCATGTGACGGCGAAGGAATGTTGGAGATCAACTGTTTAATTTAGTCCTCCCAAACAAAGGGCTGGAATTATCATTCTTGTCATCAAATGCACATAGTTTAATGCAAAGAGGTTAGAGAGAGAGAGAGAGAGAGAGAGAGAGAGAGAAGATTAATAGTTTAAATTTCATAGTACAGGAAGTGATTTACCAGCAGATGTGATAATGTATTACTTCTCTAGGGCTAAGGCTTTGATTGATATGAACCTTCTTATGAAAATGAATTTTTGACATATTGGAAACAATAAATGCATCCAACAACAAAAAAACTCGGTGTGGTTTTTAAAAACATTTTTATTCAATTGAGCAGAAATGTAAGTGATATTTTAAAAAAGCTTAATTGCAGTTCTTGGATATTTCCAAATAATGTGATGGGTTTAATTGTGAAATATGAATACGTATTAATATGTGGCATCTGATAATAAATGTTTTGCGGTGTTCCCAAACCCATTATCCGCCCCAACTTCTTTCTTTTTGTGTATGATAATGTCCTTGTAAACAATTTAATAAAATAAGTTGTAATATGACTCATTTTCTCCCCACTGCATAATGCCAAGCCTTCAACAGATTTCTATTGTTTGCACAGAGTAATTTATTTTCTCAGTCTCATATATTTTTACTCAATTATGTTTACAAATACCGTTTTCATTTTGATGCGAATAACAAGTGACGTTTTCAATTTCATTAACAAGGCTTGTTTTTAATTCCCATATAGGAGGAATAATAGAAAAGAAATAGAAAGTTTCACATGTGTTGGAATTTCCCAGGTAAAAATTTCAACCTTCAAAATGGTCGCATTGTATTTATAATGTAATGCGTTTCTCATGCATGAATATGGAACGTCGCCGGGCATGAAATAGTAGACTCATCATTATTCAGGATGTTAGACTAAAATCGCTGCCCTCTAGTTATTTTCCTTTTCCATGGACCATGGAGAAAATGTGAGCTTAATGTTTGTCAAGATCTACGGAGAATGAATTAGCTCGCCTAGCGTCATTAAATTGGATACCTTTAGAGGACGAAAAAAAAATTATATTAGTAAAGGAAGAAGATTAGATGTGGTCGGCAAATAAACCTCCTCAGGTGCTCTCTCCTCAAGAGTTTGGACCGTAATGGGTGATAAAATATGACAGGATTCTACAATAAAATCAGTTTTAGTAACCAACCATCTTCAGCCATCTAACTGCTCTATATGACTTCTGTAGCCGCTAGTCGAGTTTCTGCTTTATTTGGACCATGGAAATGATAGAGTCCTCTTGACATTTTTGTCTTAACTTTATTTCTCTAGATCTTTGACATTGTAGACATAATTTCTTAACAGTATCAAAAACATGGAATATTGGTGACAGAACAACTATTCTCACAGAAACATTTTGACCTCGAGCATTGATAATTACGAATTATTGCGAGTTCATTACAAACACGAGAAAAGCACCCATTTCACCAACCGTCCGTGTTTATTTTAAATTATAGTTACATTTATGATATAAAAGCGAAGAGCATTAATTGAATTACGATCAGTCCTTTGATTTTTGCCCATTAGATCTACTTTAGCCTTGAGGACAGACTTCGGTGTAATAGCAAGAAAGGATTAAGTTGACAATACGGACAAATCACCCAGATAGTCTATCGCTGCCCTGTTATGTTCCAAGTCTTATTAGAATTTTAATGAAAGTTGGACTTGTAAAATGTTACCCTCTTCCATTCTGACAAATCTTGAATAAACAGTCTCATATAAAAGGATGTAATACTAGCGCACAATGGTCTCAAGATAGGGGTAAAAGTAGACCCCGTAAGAGCCGGGTCATGTAATCAGGCCGGACATTACCTTTCAATATCAGACAACTTGTTTGTTTGATCCAGTTTTTAAATTTTAAAGCAAGATTGACAAGGTTTGGTATCAGTAGAACTGCGTATTAAGTTGCCGTTTCCGGTCTTCAATAGGACAATCGTCGAGGACCATTGATAAAATTGAAGAACTTTTTTGTCCTTTATTCGTGGGTACCAATCTAGAAGTGGGTTTCATAATAACCATAAAAGAATATTACGTTTTCAAGGCTTTAAAACAGAAATGTATACGTAACTAAAACTCGATATGACTTCTAAAAATTCTCTCCAGTTTATCAGATTCTTTATTAGTTTTGTAGTCTGTTTTATTTCATTCGGATGTAAAAGGACTGAAATTTTCTTTCTTGTATTTTTTTACCTTCTTTGCAACAAAATGTTTCTGACTGTGGGCTGTAGAACTATAATATAGGAGTCAAGGTCTCGCCCTTGTGAAATGCAATGTTCAAGGTACGCTGTAAGGGAAAATCGGCCAAAAAGGGATTTAAACTTTTTTTCCGTTGAAGATGTCGAAGATCGTCTCTGTTTGCTTTTTTAAAAAAATCGGTGATTGTGAGTTGTATGGAACAAATAAAAACCTCCAAAGTTATTGATTTTTACAACGACACGACTTTAATTCACAGATAACATCGCTCAAAGATACTTCATTCACCTGGGGGATAAATTTTCTTTCAAAATCTGGTTGGGATCCAATATTTGTCAAATGGGACCTCGAAGAAGCTAATAGAAAACTTTGCAATGGACTACTTTATTACACTGGCAATATTGTGAGATTGAAACGATTTGCCTTCTGTAATAAAACCACAAATCAAAAAGGTCAACCTTTTGTACCGATATATTCGATTTTTATTTCTGTAAAATTGGGTTGATATATATAGATGCAATATATACAGGATAAAATCAGTGAATTTTGTCGAATGTAATGGTTATTGGGGAATTAAATTCTCTGGTTGCTTACTTCGACAATCGAAGTTTGGTTTTGTTGGGTTAGTTTACAGGGGGATCTGTTTTGACTAATTTTGAATATGGCAATTCAAAGAATGATAAAGGGTTTGGATTTTTTTCTTTGTTTTTTGTCTTTTTGATTTAAATTATTATCTGAAAAATATATAATACATGTATGCGAAAGTTTTGGTGTATTGTTGATTTGGTTAATATAGACAAGTATTTTAGTGCATATAATTGCAATTTCTTAGTTGAAACCATCTCTCCTCTCCTTTTCGGTTTTTTTCTCTATCTTTAACACACATTGAATAAAAACATGGCATGAAAGCAAGGATTGTTAAAATTTGGGAAAGGCATTTATTCTTTATTCAAATTTATTCAAATCGGCACATAGCATCCTAACCTAGCTCAACCGGAAATATTAAGCCTTTCGATGTCACACGCTCTCTATCTGTGAAATTAAAGTACTTCTAGAATGCTCCTTGGAATAGCAGCCCCTTTAAGTGAGCAGCAAATGTCGGGTATCTGACTTGAACCAGTGCCGTATTTAGACAGAGAAGGTGCTGCAATGTGGTCTATTTATCGGCGATAACACTTTTTCTCACGTAGATGTTTATTAGTCTATTCAAATACAGACGAGCATAATCTATATATACACAATCAAAGTGATAAAATACAACTCAAAAAGGAGATATCTTTTAGTCATTTCTCTGGTCTTGCTCAATTGGTGCAGGGAGAACTTTTCTAAATGTTCTATCGTCTCATTTCGAAGACCATACCATTCTCAGTGCCGAGATCATTGCGAGTAGAGCGTGCTCAGTCTCCTTTAATAAACATCCTGGAGAAAATGGGCATTACATAACGATACTGTAACCGTCTCAAAATTTAATGGCCTATTGAAGACTCTTGCTTTTGTGGTTCGAGAGAGAGAGAGAGAGGGAGAGAAAAAAAATGAAATTGAAAATCACGATGGGTTACTGTTTCAATTTAATGTGACAGGGCATTTCCTGTTTTGGTGTTATCACCGTTTTTTATCGGGTGACCTATTACGTCGATGGTGCTCAGGCAATTTTTGATCCTGACCGAAGTCATTATAATTCCATTATCTGGGTCACTGCTAAGCTGAAAAAGAGTAATTACATTCATATGAATTGATTGCAGTTCATTCATGAGAAATACCACGACCTTGTCCAAATCTATATTTAGATATCGGGTATGGGAACAATATTACGCAATTGGCACTAAGAGTGCTATGGGACTAGAGGTGCGCCAGTGATAAATTAACTTAAGTTTTTCATAACCAGTCACTTTTAAAAGAAATAATGCGTGCATGTGCATCCACTCTGTTAAGACCTTATTTATAGTTTCTAAACATTCTTTTGAGTATTTGAAAGGTTTTGTGGGGGCTTCACAATGCCGTGAAAGGCTAGGGGGTCATATTGTTTCTGTCCGTTCAATAGATAGAGATTTCTTTATAAATGAAAGAGATTTGAAAAATACGGTTGCAATTGAATTTTTAGCCGATTTAGAATAAATAGATGCCTAATCCCCTCTGAGGGGCTCGTGGGTAGACCGTTGGATGGTTTAAAGATTTATTTCTTTACTGATGAATCGGATTAGCATCTTCTTGCTTTTCGTCAGTATATTACCCTGCAGAATTGTATACAAAGATGATGCATTCACTATGACAAAGACTTTCAAAGAGACAAGCATTATCCATATCTACACCTCCTCTAATAGTGACACTCATAATTACACGCGGAATGTGGTGTCCCCTGTGTTGGGATGTGCCATCAGTTTAGCTTTATAATCAGGAAGTCCATGGCCACCTCAGCTCTTGTGATGGAAATTAAATGCAAATAATAACCAGTTTCTTCAATTTGTTATTCAGTTTCTCGACGTTATTGAAACCTTGTTCGGCGTAAAACGCAAGGTTTCTTGACAACTTTTCCTCACAACTCCTTATCATACAAAGAATAGAAACAACGAGGGTGATAATTGACTGGCTTATTAAGAAGTCAATATTTACCATCTATTACCAGACTTTGGTCAGCGTTGAAGACGCTCGGGCCCTCGATGGCGTCATTGCTGTTTGTTTTAGACAACTCTACACAAACGTCTGAGAGCCATTGAGGTGTCGGCTTTGTGGTCAGTTGCTGACCTTGTTAAGCTGTCTTTCAGGACAATATGCATTGATCTTGTACAAATAATGGGTAAATGTCAAAAAGATCTAAAAACACACAACACCAGCCACCTATGGATGCCCTTTGCTGATGTGTACATGCTAAACGTAAATATTGAAGCCCCCCTATTTTCAATACTTATTTTTTTAGTAGAATTGAACCCTCGGGCCTAAAACACGCCAGCTTGTCATTATATACCCATCAAGAGGCCGTGATAAAACTGTTCTACCGATACTATCAGTATTTACTGCTCATTATTGCCGCTCTCCAAAAGTCATACCTATCGATGTATATAAAGCGGCTACCCGGCGCTCTCTTTCATTAACGATTTTTATTATGTTGAAATTGCCTGTCTGTTCGGATTCTTTCGGCATTTTCGCTCGATTTCTGAAAAATGTGTAATATGTGTTAATGTTGTCACTGTAATTTGGTCTTGGTGTGTAATGATAACGTTCTTGAGCTACTAACACCGACCCCTTTGTCCCGGATCCCAGTACTGTCGTGCTGATGAGAAGCTCAGCCTCACGGGATACCTGCCTTTCCACCCTCAGGTGTACCACTCAGGTGTACAAAACATTCGGATGTATCACTAAGATCTTTCTTACCTACAGAATGTCTGCAGCTATTGGTGCCACTGTCAGAAGAAATGATACCCCGTGTTTCAAAGTTTGTTGCTTTAACCAATCTGTACTTGCATTCGTCAAAGAAGTAACATATATGTATTCTCCGTATCCGATTTTGTTATTATAACCAATTTGGATTTGTGTCCGGTACGGTCTAATGGTCTGGAATTTGGCCGTATTTTGTCATCTGTATGCCACTTCGTTGCGCTTTTTACATCTTCCTGACTTACCTTTTGTCAGAATTTCTACTGAGAAGAATTTAAAGAAGAACGTTATGTAATTGTTTAATCAGCACGGTTTAAAAGTCTGATTATACCTTTTTTTTATTTTGACTTCTTGTGTCAGTCTTATTTCTTGACATAATCAAGATCTATTCTACTAGAATTGACACCAGGGGATCAGGTGTATGATTAACTGAAGTGTCGTAACGGTTATCTTAGTCCAAATCAAAAATAAATGCCGTATCCTTGTAATTTATTTCAAGACAAAAGTATATTTTGAATTACATCACTATGAGAGATTTCACTAGTCAGTACCTGACTTTTAGTTGTTTTCGACTGTCGGTTTAATTATAGATGAAACACATACATAATTATTTTTCAAATAAATATTAGTTGGATGATAGTATTTGATGTCCAAACAACACTGACGTTTTTGTTTTTCGCAGTTAATGTAGAAAAACATCATACCCCCCGGGCACGTGTACATGTGTGTTTGTACCCTGGTTTCGGTGGTATCATTGCGGCCAATCGCTGCCCAGCAGTTCGTTACTTCTCGGTTTCTTATGTAAGGACAAGGACTTACGAAGCAACTGTCAGCGCTGATTTGTACACTAACAAGTCACAAGAACCAAGTGTTTGCCTAACCTGTTGAGCAACCGTGTCGATCTGTACTAGGGTTTTCCGGATACTTCTCTGTTTTTTGTGTATACCCCTTTTTCTTTCTTTGAATGTTCGAGTGTTTTTGAGTAGTTTGTCCATGTTGGATATTATCCTCGCGCACGTCATGAAATTAATTTATAATTCCCGAATCGTCCGCGGTGCCTATTTACTCGTACTCTCAATTCAAAGAGCACGGTTCATGAAGAAGGGACCTGGCTTATTAATCATGTACTTTCAGTGCCTTCAATAAGTACCCCGTACAACGTGTGGACACCGTGTTTACTTTCCATTTCTTGTTCTAATGACGTCCAAATTCATTTTAATTCCTTTCATTTGATGAGATACGGCATATCACATAGATCTTGGCCGTTGTAAAGTATCAGGTATCTTACCGACACTAACTTGTTAAATTAGCGAAATCTGTCGCTCGGCAAACATTCTAATTCTCATCAGCCCTGTACACCAAGAATGCTCGTGTTCTAAAACGTGTACTCTTGATTTATTTTTCTATATCGGTGTAAACTGATACAGTATTACATTTTCGTGCATTTTAACCATATTTCTATATGATTAAAACAAGACCAGCGCTTTCTATTTGCGATTACGAAAATTGCTTAATAAAAAGGCAAAACCACCGGCGGCAACCACATGTAAAAACAAGGTCGGTTGTGGTATGTAATAAAGATCGATAAGTAATTTTATATTTTGTTGTTGTTCAGGGTAGAGCGATAAGAAATAGAATGGCTTGTTTTTCCCCACATCTCTGACGCAATCCCTGTTAATTTGACATAAAGGCTGTCAACGCAAGGTTCGTCAGAGAGAGGACCCAGACACCATCAACGTTAGAGAGCAAGCAACCCGTAAACATTGGTCATCTAAGCGCAAATCTAACCCATATTCTCTCTATAGTTCGAGACTAGATTGAATTTCTGTTTAGAAAACCCACACGAACTTGGGATTTTTATTTAGACGACAACTTTTATCTTTATTTCAAAGATTGTATAGATCAGCTGATTTCACTGAACGATTTGATTGTCCAGCATGCAGACGATTCAATGCAATAACATTCCAGCAACTGCACGCATTGTAGTTCGAGAAAGCCAATATCAACGGATGACAGGATAACCGAATATGATGGTTTCTTTTTGGGGAACTCAAACGTTAATGCAAACGACGACGAACCCTCTTTCACTTTTGTAGAGAGTTAGAGATGTTGTTTCGATATCACTTCTACCACGCGGCTTCCATTTTGTATATCCATTGTTTCGGGGTTGTTTGGGGTTTTTTTTTTACAATCAGGGAATGTCAATCTTATACCTATACGAAAGCTCAAACAAATTCAGCGGAAATTCGAGAGCAAGAAACTCGATCTTGATGCCAGCGTACGCCCCGACTTCTACTTCAATAATAGTTTCCTTTGGAGTGCCATCTCAGACTTCGTTGTTGGCGAAGATGCTATCTCTTACCCCCCGTATTACGCCGTTTGTCATGTTTAGTACATACTTTGCTAATACTGTTTAAATGATGGTATTGTGTCTTAGAAACGCCAATTCTCTCGTCCGATCGTTACGTATTGTATAAGCTGTTTTCACTGTCACATGAAAGACAATTTCATCAATAATTCATACTGGTGTATTCAAAAGATAATGTTAATTTATACAGTATCTTCGTAAGGGGGATATATATAACACACGTTGTCCGGCTCGTGAAACTCTGGATACATATTGCATCGCAGTTATACGTGAAATCTCCATGAATCTTGGAAAGATCCTAACATTATGTCTTAAATATTCAGCGAATTAATCATATATCATCACCAGATTATGTTTAGCTCGGTGTGGCGTTAATTTTCAGGTGGTTTCCCGATATTTGTCCTAAGGTTTATTAATCTTATTCGACATGCACTATATTTCCCTTTGTTCTTTGACAGTAATGAAATCAATTGGAATATATATCATAAAAGTACACTCACTGAGTCGTTTAGTAAATGACATTAACTATATTTACTTCGCGCGCTATAGTTTTTTGAAGTTTAATTCGGATTAAGATGATATTTGCTTTCCAAATTTTTGAACCCGGCGCCTCAGTTAAAATTGACTATTAATGACACGGATATCCCGTAAATAGACAAACTGTCCGTCGGTCTCAATGTTCAATTGATGAACGATGCGACCTCTATCTAATACCCGTGCCTAATCCGCTGATGAAATCAACATTAATTCCAGCGCATTTAAACTGCATTTGGAATCTTGTTTTCCTAAATTCAAATTTAATTTAAGCAAATTTGAAGGTTATTTAGATAAGCTGATGGAAAACGCTATAGCCGTTTTCTCCGCTTTTATCGGCAGATGATCTCTCTTTTGAAAAACTAAAATTTTAATTCTTTCCGGTTCACCAGAATTCGCGGCGATGCCTTAACTAATAAGGAATGATAGTCTTTTATCTGATCACTTGTCATCAGGGTTTTTTTTTCTCACTAAGATTTGACTCATGCTCGTTCGATTTAGCAAGAATTATTAGAGATAATGAAACACTATTTCGCAAGGCACGAAAAATCCTATGTTTACTAATATTAGAAAAATGTGAATCAAAAAATATCATCATACGATGATGAAATGCTTACGTCACTGGTAATCATCAGGTGACTCTTTATCACTTACATGTTTTTCCTTAAGGTTTACTTTTACAGAGTTTAAAACCTTTTTTATCCTTCGCTTCAGATCATGCTTTCTGCGTGTTATGTGAAGCGTATCGTGCACCTTGTTACTAATGATGAAGAATTACAATAATCTTTTTCAGCAGACAACCATTACACAAAAAAAACTTCCATTGCTAAAATTTACATAAAAAATATCTCACGATTCTTGTTAACCACGGGAGAAAAACTTATTGCGCAAGAAAGATTTATTAGAATAAGAAAGACCTTCTTTATCCTATTCTCGCAAAAAGATGTAAGCCCCGATACCCTAGGGTCTGAAATATTAGCTTGTATTCAATATCGTGCAAGTTTTTCTTCTCTTTATCTTTATAAACACTTCTTGCGTGACACAAAGCATGTATTTGTGGGTTATTGGCTTCTACATATATATACTTACATATATCTATCCGTACACCGTGCGTTTACAAAAAACGCCGACGAAATCTCGGGTTGCCGTTTATATAATACACCGATAAAGCGTCCACATTGTACACAGGTATGCTAAGGCTGCAAAGAGGATGAAATATGAAACATTTCTTATCTTAACTGCATAACCGAGTGATTAATTTGCATGAAAATGATATTTCTGAGAACTTTTTTTTCAGATGGTGAATATAACCGCCTGTAAATATTTCTAAAAACGAATGAATACTTAAAATCTGATTTTAAAGTCTGATATATTCTGGCTGAAACCAAAAGTAATTATATATAAGTACAGTGGCTTTATATATACCTACCACACTATTTTTTCAGTAGTTCTAGAATTTGACTCAAGGGATCGTAGACTGCTTCTATTGAAAAGATGGATTACTTTCCTCTCAATTCTAAGGCTGCAACTATCATGTACATTGCTCAAATCGTAAATTACAGCTTTTGTCTACGATGTCTTTTTCATCATCGAGCAAACCCCTTTGTTAATTACATGTTGATAAACATGTTTTTTGACTTCGTTCAATTAATTATTCATTGTAATTTTTTAAAGGATCTCGGTTAAGAGTGGCCCTCAAATGCCATAATGGAAAATGTCAATGACACGACATGGAGGCTAAAAAATACATGCCATCTTAACTCTATCCCCTGAATGCATGTGTGTAGGAGATTTGTAGAATAGATAGATCTCGAGATTGAACGTTTTGTACTGAGATAGGACGATAAAAAGAGTTAATTTTAGGATCTAGTCTTATGACAGAGAGCCAAGGCACGCAAAGCGTCATACAGTGGAGTCCAAGAAGAAACAAAGGCCATAGGCAAGCCACTGGTTACTCCGTACAGGCGGACAAACGACGAATGGAAATCGTGCGCGAAATATCTGCTCGCCGATCTGCGCGATACACATAAGGCAGAGCATGAGTCCCCTTCGTTTGATTCCCGTACAAAAAGAAACAATTACGACTTCTTTTATGTTCTGTTTGGGAAGCATTGGGTATTGCAGATCTACCCCGATTACCATCAGCCCCGCCCCCAGCATGACGTAGCAGCAATTCTCAAGATGAACTACGATTTAGCATGTATATATCGAATCTGAAAATCTTTCAAATGGAGTAGTTTCAAAGAATATTGCAAAATGCGAAAACAATTGGACGATGTCATATTAAGTGAGGTCCTTGATTGCACTTGATAACACTGGGTATTACCTGGACGACGCAGATCGCCGTGAATCCTCTATCGGCAGGTATCAGAAGGTTCGCACCTGATGCGCTCTTATGGAATCGATGCGATGATCGTTTGATCAGCTCGCCGTGGAACGAGATTTTATTTCTGAAACAGGTGGTTTATTTTTATATCGATCTCGTTGAATAATGACGAGATTTAATTGTGTCGTATTCTTAGCACACCAACGTTCGCGTCAGAGGAAGTGACGTCATGTTTAGATCTGTCATAAGGATTTCGTCTTTGAGACGTGTTCTTTGTTAATAAAAGCGTTTACTGTTATATCAGTTATGTTTTGACCTTAACATTGCACCCACAGGTTTAGTAAACTACATGTAGTACGTAACCGTTAAGTATAATTTGTTACATGAAAGAGAAAATAAGCCATTGTCTAATATGTCTGAATCTTACGCTTGACTTTGATTTGGTTAGTTCTGAACTAGTTATGAATAACCCCAACGTGTTCTCCCCAACTGCACCGTATCAACGCAATTATTTCATATTTTTCGCGAATGTGCACTATTTCGTTCCCCATCCGGGTGACAGATTTGTACTGAAGTTAACATCTTTACTCACATTGTATCTGGGTCACTGATTATGGCTCATACAGATGTTGCTGAAGTACAGCATGCAAGGTTATTTTACAAGTATATACATTATAGATATATGCACATCGTAGTAACACCTGTGTCAAAGTTGATTGAGTGCATTCTGTCTACTACAACATATTTACCCATTTTATCACCAGCTTTTTACATAATTAACATCCACTGCTTACAGAAACAACGATCTGACACTTCTTTGTTTGCTTTTGCAATAGACAACCTATTGGAAATGATATGGCCTAGCTTAAACCGGGAATGGTGCCCGGTTATCCATCGAAGATAGTCCAAACATAGTCAAGTTCATAGTCAATAAATTGGATAGAAATGGACTAGTGCATGGAAAAATGTCAATATTCAATAGGTTTAATAGTTTACACGAGTCAGACGATTATGAAATGTGACGGGAACACTAGTATACCCGGTTCTAGAGGAGATCCCTGGCCTTGTATTGTATATCATTCGATCGCTCTACAGCATCTCCAGCGTCAGTAAGAGTGCTCCCGTTTTAAGACAACCTTATTACGTCAGAGAAACCTACTGCTTGTTTCCGTTGTTTTCGTATTCGTATGATATACATATATAGAAGACTCAATGGTGCGATGAAGGGTGTTTTCGAAATGATTCCTTTTCCCATTCTACTCAAATAAAATATATAAAGGAAAGGTTTCCTGCATCCTTGGAAAAAGATTCCATATATTCTCGTATATTGTATGCGAGTGCAGTATGTGTTTGTTCGGGGGATAGGAGAATATATATAAAAGGACTCAGTGCCAATGAAAGTGACCCAGACCTAGTAACGATTGAGGGGTGCTGAGAATGATGTATCGGGGCCGCTCTTTGATAGACTGATTCTCTGTCCATATCAGACAGGCAAGACCAGTCTAAGTCTTTGATAGATAGATTGTTAAGCGGTGTCAGGGCTACTTCACTCCTCTCTTTGTTGTATTCTTTATCGTATTTCGCTGTCAGAAAGTTGTACAAGGATGTAAGATTTATAAAGTCAAAATATTATGATGGCTGAGCTCGTGTAGTCATGCAGACCACTTGACCATGCGACTCCTTGGCATGTTTATTGTTCTTTATGGCGAGCTTTCTGGCTTTCTACGAAACAAAACAAAACAAAAAATCCACCAAAACAAACCATATTTTCCCGCTTGTTGTTTCAACTTAATACGACGATGATATAAATGGAACGAACTATTTTTATTTGATAATTCTTAACCAAAAGTATAAAATACGAAGATAGTTAGGTCGTAAGATAATTCATAATCAAAAAGTCTTATTTATGCTATTTGTATTTGTATATGTAAGTAGTAAATTGTTAATAGCAATCACCGAATTTGAACTTTAAATGATACGTCGTTCAATACCATTTAAAGCTAGCCTAACTTTAACCATTTTTATTTTTTGGTTCACGTTTTATTACTTTCAATTAAAAATTAAACGTGAAAAGGAACTGATATGAATCAAATCTTTGTAATTTAACGCTGGATTTTATTCTTTTTGCCATGATAAAAGATAATCACTTCGGCTGCCCAGCCCAGTGGAATAACTTTGATTGAATACGAAATTTAAGAAAAGTTAGTTTTATTGGAATAGGTTCAGTAACTGCAAACATTAACTCCTCAGTATGCTATACCGAGCTGCTCCCCTCATTGTTTGTATGCTCTGTAGAATTGATTAGATAATGATTGGCAAACAGCGAACCACAAAACAGTGCTTAAACACACTTTTATGCTTCTTTAAACCCCTCAGCAGAAATTCAACACTTATTTGGGAGTCAAGGCACGGTCAAAAGCTCGTCTGTATTGTTATAAAACCGCGATTTCTAGGCGGATTTAAACTTGGATTGACCAAATATACATTCTGAAGGTCTTTGCTGAAACGCAATACCTATCTGATCTGAAACACATTACGGGAGAAAAACCCACTGTGGATGAAACTAATGTTTCTGTGGGCCATTAAATTTGTCGTCCACATTTCATTAACGGACCATTTACCTGACCGCGTGAAAATGATAGCGGCTTTTCCCAACTGTCCACCCAGGGGCATCAAAAGGAATCTAGTATTTAAAACTCCGTTATAAAGCGAGACGGAGACCCCCGGACGGCTTTTAGTGAGATCCTGAAGACAACAATGCCGATTTTAAAGGTGACTAAATACGTGCAATTGGGGGTGCGTTTGATGTCCTGTAATGGTGAAGTAGGCGTGTACATTGCCTGCTGACCATCCTAATTGACCAAGCTTCTTTTACCAATACGCCGTAGATCTTATGTAACGGCAAGATTTTTTATCGAGAAATTATGTCTACAATTACTTTTGATAAATTTCCACCTAGCATGAAGAATCATTAGACACGTTTTAAGCCCTCTATTCATCTTTGAAACCAATTAGTGTCTTTGGATGCGTGAACTTTTCGCCTTATTCCACTTCCATTGTGGGGATCTGGACAATGCCGACCTTTAATGGTGACAAGAGTTTTTATTAATTTCAACTTTTGTATCAGATGATATAAAGAACAATCAGTTAAGTCTGCCCTCTCCCCAATTAATTTGTTTCCAACCTCTAACCTGTTGCTTTTATCGCTCTAGGGGGACTCTTTAAATGAAGAAGAGAGCTGTGTAAACATTTAGAAACGCGCGAAAACTATGGGCAAAATCGGGTATCTGTTATTATCACTTCGCTTACACATCCTCCATCCCAATTAATTACAAATCTCTTCTCTTTCTCTCTCTCTCACTCCCACACATACAATAACGCTTTAATGTGTTAAATATAAAAACAAAGATGACTGTTACGAAGATGCTATTTCTACTTTAATATACTTCCTGGATCTGATCTGACACACACTCAAGAATAGAATCGGTGACTGTTTCAGCACCTGAAGGTGAAGATCCTGGGACCTTAACTGGACTAACACCGGAAGTGACGATAGTGGTAGTCAGTAGAATTGCCATTTACGCGACTTCCTAACGCATTCAGAGTAATTTCTTAGTACTTATCAACAATGCTAGTGTAAATTCTTATCAAAACGATAAAAATAAGATATGAATGTGTTCAGCTAGTCATTTGAATGCAATTAATCAACGGGTGATAGACAAGTCTCTATAGTTTGTTTCTGTGATAGCGATGACCTGGTGGACCCTATAAACACTTAATTGTGACACTGTGCCACTACTACTGGTCAACTACATTGTACTTACACCCACTTATTAAGGGGGATAAGGTGTTATGTTCTTAATTAAAAGACAAACAAACAAAAAAATGAAATACAGGTAGATTGATTCGTGAAAAGCTTGGAACGGGTAAAACATTTTTTTTTTTATTAAAAAGGCCATAAAGTACCGAAATACCTATTAACCGATGCTTGTTTGGTGAAAGATGGCTTACCATTGCCCTCTCTCACTTTTTTTGTATTACTTTATTAATTATTTCACTTACCTACACAGGTAGTTAAGGGATCGTGT
>WFKH01006014.1:50745937-50758669 GCA_016163765.1 Magallana hongkongensis
TTTATTAATTATTTCACTTACCTACACAGGTAGTTAAGGGATCGTGTAATAGATTGGATTTCAAGGACCATTTAACTGGCAGATGAGATCCAGGTGCTGGGGGATACGATATCCCGTACACGATCCTTTATATGCTTATATGCCTATTATTTTTTTGTGCATCATGAAGATATATTCTTTCACACATGCAGTTACCTACATTGGCTGCTGAAAAAAGAGAACATGTATATTCTGTAAATATTTTATAATTTAGTTCATCTGGTGACATTTAATACAAAACTTTCAAGTTACAAGGTTGTGATTTTTTGGTGTTGCATATTTTTTCTTCATTTTTGAACATTTTAACGCATTTTCTGATTGTACATAAAACTCATTTCAAATAAAGTAATAAATCAGAAAAGTCATATAAATTTGATGATGTGAACTTAACTGAACTAAAAGACTCTCCCCGAATTTATTCAGTAATTTGTTCCGACATTAATTTTTTTTCCTTGTAACGAATGCATTACGTCTGTTTTTGCAATTAAAGTCTTGCACTGGTTTTTAAGTTATGTATATTCGTGTAAATTTTTTGGACTCGTCATTTCAGATTCCAAGTAGGTACCGGACAATAACGAGGTGGTATGCAAACAGCATCGCTCTAATTTATCTATGACGTAACTTCGACAAATCTGTTTTCCAAACAATTTCACGTCAGAGCGTAGAAAACAAATGACTTCGTGAGTTATTATTCGTTCATGGAATGCGCCTTTCGGTTTTTAGCTCATATTCTTAATATTCCGTAGACAAAGTAATAAATATAGAAAGTGATGTATCAGGCGCCTTGAGCAAGTCATTTGCATAAAAACATGCCTCAAAGTTCTCCGCTAGATTTTGAATATAAGTTAATTATTAATTCATCCATAAAAACGGTATTTCGCTTTGTTTTTACGATATTTGAATGTATTCAACAGAATGTTTTAAACATGAGCAGTTTCTGATTTGTTGAAAGCTGAACGAGCCGTTGTTGTCATCCAATTGTTGTGAACCAATCATATTTCGCAGCATCCCATGTTCTGAGACTGTTTAGAATTATAAGGCTGTTTTTGAGTGATTTATGGGCCACAGATATTGCTTCACATACAATATGGCAGTCAAAAGAAAGGACCCCGCAATACCGGACGTGAATACTGAATGGATTCTTACTATCTCGTTACTATGTTGTACTATGACTGTTACATAACGTGAATTTTATTGTCGTGGATGAATATTGGCGGAAGGTTTTATTTATAGAGCCGTAATCGGACGTTACACGCACTTTGGTGGCCGACATTGTTAAACAGTTTCCGATTTATAGCATGCCCTCTGCGTCATTAACTTAGAAACCAACCACAGTTATAAGTGACCGGAACTTTGCGTCTTGACCGTGTCTGTTTACTCATTAGTCCGTCTGTCGTTCTTTGTTTAAGATTTTAAATTAAGTCAAATCTAGTGCACTTGTATATGTGTAAAATGCATATTGATCAGTCATTGTCTATTCAAAGTCTTTAAGGTGAATGATTCACTTCCCAACGAAATAAAAAATAAAAACTTAATACAAACGTGTTTTGTACGCAAAAACGTCATAACAACGCAAATATATGTTCGAACAGGTCTTCTTTTGCCAAATTAGACTCATTGTTCTGACAACCCCGAAATAAACAGGTTGTTGACAGCAGAGACAGAGATAAAGTCAGGGTGCATCGAGCCACAAGTAAAAAGTGTGCGATATAATGCTCGAGTTTTTAGAATGCCCGGATTGACCTCCGGCTTTGCCACAGAGCAAATCAAGACACAGAGAGCAGCCTTGAATTACGGTTAAAAAGACAAATATTACGCATGTACGAGTTTATAAAATGAGTGCCATGAAAAAAATTATCCCCTTCAGTGCGACTCAAAGGAGGCATTTTATTTCCGGATGCGCGGTTTCTTTCTTATTTTGATTGGGGTATACGTATATACCCTAGCTACGTGTTTACTAGTGAGGGTTGCATTAAGATAGGGCGGGGTGACGGGCTTGGTCCGGAACAATAAGATGTACTAACTGACTCACAGAACCGTCACTGCGAGGACCGAATTCCGGGGTCAACACACCGTAATGACAATACACTGGATGGGAGCCCCTTCTCTGCATATTTAAGTCGTGGCCATGAGCAGTATTGATGAGTTTTGTTGATTACGTTTTATTTTAGATTTCAAACGTGATCGAAGGTCGATATGTGATAGGCATATTTTTAAACTATATTGAATGTATTTCCGGCAGGTTTGATGAACTGCGAGGTTTTATCCTTATTGGATTTCTATATTGGAGATCCTTTCGTCCAGAATGCCAGCTGTCAGCGTCAGATTTTCAGGAATGCCCCCAGACTTTCCCGGAAGCTTATTCCCTAACCTTTCTTTCATTGACTAATTATTTTTGCTGATATAAAAGTTTGTTTGATTTAAACCTAATTTGCTTCAAATCATTTAATGATATACAAACTCTATTATCAAATATCCCCCTTTCGTATTCGACAAATACTGTACACTAAAACTATCATTAAACTTCCTTTTTTAAACAAATAGTGAAGTGTTTCGAATTAGAGCAGCTTATATATCTTTTGTTTTAGATATTTATTGTGGGCAATTTGTCATGTGCTTTTTGTAGACTTATTATGATTTAAGAGGGTGTGTATTTTCAATTTACTTGAATGTTAGGGTCTTTTTTAGACTATCCGTGTCTTATAGTGTGGTGGGGGAGGGGGAGATTTACCCCATATTAAATCAATCCAACTTATCGATTTATTTATACATTGTACTTTCTTATGTATATTTTATGCAGGTGTGATATGTATGTAAAAATCTCTGAAAAGGGGGTCACTGGATTCAAGTTTACATAATAAGGTGAAAAGCGGCTTGAAATAGAAGAGCACTAAAGAATAACCTGGAAGGTGGGCTTTGGATCTCGAGTCTGTGTGAGATCGTGGGGGACCGATTGCACAGGTTATTTACTTGGTACCATAACTAAACAATAGAATGCCCCGGATTTCTACAACCTGATGCATTTGGCATAGACAATTGAAGATGAGTGTTGACACACTAATAAATACCGTGCCGGGGTAAAGCAAACTTTTAAATATCCTCCCTATTTATATGTACTAAATGTATACGGGGTTTTAGCGCTACATAAAATGACAAGACATTATGCATGTATACTCTCGCCTATTACACCAAGCAGCAAGAAAGGCCATGTAAAGCTCTCTGTGTCCATTGTGAAGAGCTTACAAGTACGTACTATTGTACCAACACAAGGACAACCATCAGATTTGGCTTCCCTCCAGTTTTAATCATATTTGTAGGACCCACGATAAGATGTCGCTTTCCCCTTCTAATTAAGTTCTCATTAAAACTCGCACTATGTGTCAGGTCGGAGAAAACAAGCATTGTTTGATGAAGAGTCGTTCCGAACAAATTCAAAGTTCTCGAGTGCCTTTAGTCACAGGAAATTCCCGCTCTGTGCCGCGGAATAAGCTGAAGTGCTTTCCTCATATGTACATTCATAAACAGTGATATCATTTACATGTAGAAAGTGAGTCGAAATCATTGGAGGCCAGAGTGCATTCTTGCATGTTCATTCACGTGATTGCTAAAAATTTGCTTTGTCTTACAACTACTTATTTCCATTCGATTTTTTTCTTTAAAATGATTTTTTTAAATCTATAAACAACGTCCATGAACATATGATTGTTTCACACAATTCACAATTTGTTTTTAGATCAATTACAACGCCTTAAATATATCGATCTAACAATGTTTATTTTTAAAATCTATTCTGTTTTATCGACGAAAAATATATTTTTTGTGTTTTTAACATTTTACAATAAGTTAATGAGTTTTTCTACCGATTTTGTAAAATCGCTTTGATACGTAAAACAATAACCCAGTTTTCTAGCACTTAAATGCAAAAACACGTGTTCTCTGACTTGTCGCCTGCGTTCAAGTTCCGTGTTGTCCGGAAAGAAACAAGAATGTCACCTGAAATTACATGACGGAATGGTGTAGGTAGACCTCTTATCGTCACATATTCTTTTTTTTTTCAGGGAGACTTTTACAAGATTTAGCGGAGATGGATTGCAACTACTGTTTTGCTTAAATAGAGAGAAAAATATCTTTATTGTTCATATTTCTTTGTATCTTTGAGGTAAATAAAAAAAGCACAGGGATTTTATCTGATTTTTTAATACGATAAAAAACGTCATGACACTTCATATAAAATAAAGTTCAAATGTATATCTTGAGGAAGTTTTAAAAAGATTTACAATAGTTAGTAAATAAGACTAAGACTGAGCCGTTCAAAATTCTTAGTTGACCGATCAATGTTCCGGATATTTTTTTACTCCGCGAGAAATAAAAGTAGGTGAAAAGTTTAATAACTTTTGATGACGTTAAGATTAACTTAACTATGTAAGGTCCCAACGTCTCTGTGTGTTTGGGGGCGATTTCTGGACAATCAAATCCCGATAATTAGTTGTTTACCATTTTTTTCTTCCTCAAAATAACAAACGAGGTCTCTGCTCTAATCCCCAAAAATCTTAAAATACCACAAGAGGAACAAAAAAGCTGCATAATACAAACCGCAGGACCTACAGTGTATCGGGAGAACAGATAATCCCTTTGTAAGGAGGCAGTCGTTAGTCTTTCAGTAGTAAATTGGACTTGGTTCAGAGTAGGCTAACTACCCGTGGGGAAGCATTTGGATGACGATGCATTATCATTCTTGTTCTTTGAATACTTATATACCAATTATCCGGAAACTGTACAATAGGGCGACCAGACCGATTTTTAAATGTGATACAATTGCTACAATAAGACATTTTGTAGTTACCCACTTAAAAGCCTACTCCTTTCAGAAGCTGATTCTGTGTTTTTTAATACTCATCTTTATAAGGTTGTAGATATGCAATGGCGTATTCAGAGCGCTGTTGTAATACACATTGATACAGTATTCAAGACCAACACGTGAATTCATTTGTACGGCAACCAAACACCTGGCCTCTAGATTATTGCATGATTTTGACTAATTAAAATTCTTAATGGCTGCCTACAGTGTTTGATATCATATTCTGTGATGAGTTTTTAAAAGAGAATGCTAAGATCGGGTTCACAAAGTTAAGTTTACATGGCAAACCGACAGTGATGATCTGGTTTCACGGTTCGCCGTACTTGCCAAGTTCAATTTTGCTTGAATCCGGAACGAACCTCGTTTGACAATTTATACCATCTATTTCATTCTAATTACAGCGATTGTGTAATTTAAGGTTGAGGGAATTATCATTGGACCACCGCTCCATTTACCAAGCATTAAAAAAATGAAATATTACTGTCGAGGACCGAACGTTACACGAAAAAAAGTAAATTTCGGCAGATGTGTAAAAATGCACTTGAAAATAATTTTTAACTGACGTGACAAGGGCTTTATACTAACGTCTGTACTAACATGCACTTCGTACTTATAGACTTAAAATGCACAAATACATTATTGTGCGAGTGTTCAGTCACAAAACGAAGGAAATGACGCTCTCTCTTATGACGGAAACCAAATCTCCGAATAGCGCATTGGAATGTTTCCCAAAATTTTCATAAAAGTGTATACATGTAGTATGCGTTAAAATCTTCCTGGTGGGATGAGAATTTATTTCTCCCAAATATATGATACTCTATGACAATATCATTGTCTTGTTTACAGAGTGAGATTTTATCGGTGAACTTCCACTAAAAAAAGGGACATGTTATGAAAAATACAACCAGGGATTGGGTTGTTTACCAACCTGAGCATTTTACACCGTGTTGACTTTCTTCCTCAATGGAAACAAACAAACAAAACATTATAAAAGAAAAAAAAATGTTTTCGTATGACAAGGTATAAACTCTTCGACCTGTTCCCGCCATTTCTCGCCTTTAAGTCGTCTGCTTCTTGTTCCAGCCAAAATGTACCCTTGTGTAGATCCTTTAATTGATTTGTAATCCAGTTTTTTGTCTATGTTTTCTTTCTTATTTGAGAAGCACAGAAAGGTTTATTGACACAATAATAATGAAGTGGGGTGAAGATTTCTTGTAGTAATGGAGCAGGTTAATATCTTCCTTTGGATAAATCGGAAAGTCAATATTGAACCAAAGACAATCTCCGTGCTCTTGGAAAATGTGTATGCTATTAGTGTGTATTAATATATACTAGTATATGCGTGATCCTAGAGTCCATTTGAACTTGAACTGTGCATGGTTGTCCTCGTCACTCTGGCATCCAACAATACTTTTCATTGTCCAAAGCTTAATATAACCAATGAACACTTTGACAGAGGTGTGGTTTAGTAAAACATGGCTACAAACAGGGGGACAGTAATAAAGCCCGGGATACATTGACTCTGACATATTCTTATTTAAACTTCTGTGAGTTTTGATTAAACTGTACGGGGGAAGCTGGTGTTTGATTTCAATTAGTTTGTTCTGGAGTGTTTGCTTTTTAATGTGTCCACACTACCCGCTTCAGTTTCACAAAAGTTTCTACTAGAATCCGATGAAGAGAATAAATATTACCATTTGAAGAAAGTCAAAAGAACCCAGTCTGCGCTCCCTATAGCCTTTGTTAGTATCTAGACACGCGTAATTATAACTCACAGAAGAAAAAGTGTAAAAGAAAGAAACAAAATACAGACAACTTCTGTAAAGTGCTGAAATCCCCCGTAAATAATATCCTTATGCTATTTGTTGTTTACATTGTTAAAACCACGGCCAAACACCGGATTGCGAAGAAGAAAGAAACAGAATAAGCCTATGTTTTTTCAGGCAAATGTGATTAACAAGATATCAATACAAAATCAAATATTCCTTGAAAGAGTACCTCTAATAAACACCTTTAATTGACTTCGAAATGAGCATGGTTATAGATGGGCATTAACACTAATTCTTTATTAGTTAATCCTCACTAATCCGCATTAACTTATAACACTTCAACTTTTTCAAGTGTTAGCGGTCCCTATGAAGATTATAACCATATGTTGATGCAATAATATTTATGTTGTATTAATAATTAATCAGAAAAATGGATGTATGGAATCAATTGTATTCGCAGTTCTTTTTGTGCAAGGTGTAAAAGGGACACCATCCTTGTATTTAGCTACGAAAACAGAGAGCATGAAACAATACAGACTTGTATGGCCTCCAAGTGTAAATGGTGGCATACGCAACTTAACATAAGTACTAAAATAATCTGTAGATAAGGCGTCTATGATGTTGGTCCTATGAAACCCTTGAACTTTGAAGTGACTCAAAGGTTTGAGGACTACCAGGGCCTGGACTGGGGTTTTACCAATCAAAAGATAGCATCAGGAACTCCCCGAGTCTCCAAATTTATAATCAAAATCAGTTAAAACCGACACCAAATTGCCAAATTCGAAATCCGTTTGATATATGTATAATTGGCGGCTTAACAAAAAAAATGTACACGCTTTGTTTCAAAACCCCTCATATATTCATCTTTTGAAGTGGATTAAAAGGCCTATACAGTCATAAAACAAACTTTAAACCGTCGTTCTATGCTAAAGTTAGATAATTGCATAAAGTCTGTTTGGTAGTTGTCGTTTACTGACCCCCCGATAATGTCGATCAACTTGGGTAGTAATCACATAAAGATGTCAAAATACATGTTCAGTCGCTGAAAACGCAGTCTTTTTATCTCCCCGTTTCCAAGTTAAATCTTAACAAGAGATTATAAAAACTGAGGAGATCATAAAACTCTTTAAAATACATATGGAGAGCACGTCTAACTCTGAGGGGAAAATAGGTAATTGTAGAGAAAGAAATGGATTTACAGTGTTTGACTTTTTTGGAGTACTGTTAACCCAAACACTAGTTGTCTGTCAAAAATAGAAAGGTCCGCAAAAACGGCAAGTGCCCGCTGCAGGGGGTGCTGAAGACTGAGTCGCATAGAGTACTGTGTGACTGTAATGAGTAAGACTGGGGAACGGTTTGTGTCGCCAAAGAACTGTTAATTGCAGTTGTCAACGACTAAACTTGACAACGTTTGGAGGTTTTTTGGGGGGGTAGCTAATTCCACCAACTGTCACCGTCTGTACGCCAGACTTCTGATCTGTATTGATATACGTTTGTACACCAAATGCAAACATCACGTATTCTGCCGTCACCCCCGTGTCACTGAGACCCCGAACTGTTCTGGGGGAAGCTGACCCTCCGTACTACAGCGAGTCGATATGGCGTGTTGTGATTGAAGAAGTCGCCAGACATAACGTGACTTCCTCACTCCAATTCAGATTATACATGTAAATATTCCATTAAAATAGAATCCAAACAACGATACATAAATTTCTCCATGGGTTGGTGAACCGCAAAATTATCCCAGTTACTTTTATGGGATGACAGCTAGGCTCTCTGCAACAAGTGCGAAAATCTTCTCATGCATGGGAAAAAGGTAGCGAATGGAAAATTTAATATCTGAGTCTCAGGTGCATGTAAAAGAAAACATAAAAGATGAAATCACGCATCGTATTATTATTATCAAAGAAAATAGGCAATACGATAGAACTGTCACGTGATTCGGGTCTCGTCGCAGCACTCTGCAATGAATGAAAGATGAGGTCGTGGCACCCGGATTCAATCTATTGTCATACCGGCGTTATTTGCGCGAGAGATGGTGAAACTGAATACAGGGTATTGCTATTTTGTATTCCAGACACGATGATGAATAGAAAGGAAAAGAATTCAAGCGAAAATACATCTAGCTGAGTTAGGGTCGATTTTATCTGTACTGCAAGTCACGATAAAATCAAGTAATGCCACCATTTATCGTCCATTTTGTTTAGGTAATTGTCTCTTTGAATGGCGATGAAACTAGAAGGAAATTCTGGATGCGCTTCGATAATGAAATGGATCTTGCTCATTTACATATATCTATACATTCTTTTGAAAAAGTATTTTGGTTATTTTTTTATATTGAGATAAATGGCTAAGTTTGAAAAATTCCCCTTCAGGGTACAAGAGAACTGGTGTTTGCCAGAATATTCTTTGTTAATGCATAGGAAATGCATGTTTGTGTAAAAAGAAGACCTTTTCTGTTGATACACCAGGGCAGAGTTTGGGTTTCTCTAATTCTTTACTTTCTTATCTTCAGATTTAAAACCTTTGAGGAGATTACACACAGTATCCGTTTAGGACAATGCCTCCGCGCTCAGTTTGATAGTTGTGACGAGATGACTGTCACCAGACTTTATCGGTGGGATCAGCGCCGGGGGCCCCTCACTTATCCTTTAACTCGTCAGTTTCTTCCACGTCTTGGCCAAGAGCCCGTGAAGAGGGTCTATCATAAGCGATCTAACTGCATGTATAGTAACTATTTCAACATCTCTTGAAATGCACACTTCTGAAAGTCTCCGATTCAATCGGAACGTATCGGGTGAAACTGAAATCTCTGAAGAACACCCGGGTTGCGATCTTAATCCTTAGAGCGCTTTGATTGCGCTACCTGTGTGCAATAATGCTTGTGTTTTTGTTATGTCTTTTTGACATGACAATGTGGTTATAATCTTCTTCAATTAAAGTGGGGGTTTATAAGAGTGACAGTGACACTTTTTTTTATCGCTTTGGTGACTTGTATTTGTCTAAATCCTTACATTTTAAAAAGATCTCTCTTTTTCCCTCTCGACACTTTGGACAATTAAAAAAAGTATACGACAAAAACGTTTTGTGAAAGATCTTTTATGTATATTAAATTGAAGACATATACTAACGGGGATTGAATGCCAGTGGGTGTACCATGAATATTGATTACAAATCCCCTTACAGTGGATATTAATTAACACTTATGTGCAGTGCCTGCATACGAATCTTGCTTTTGTTAGCTTGCTGTGAGGGTACCAAAGCCAGGTTGTATCGGACTTACACCAAATATCTTGTAACATTCTAAGTAAATACTCGTGGGTCCTGGCTATAGAAATCTTCATAAATAATCTTAAAGGACTTCTTTGTCGATCTTTGGTTAACTCGGTCCCAAATCGCCTCTGTTTTTACCACCAATCTCATTGCAGTTGGCAAGACTTCAATGGCACCCAGACCTAACCCGTCATAAATTATATTTTTGAGAAAATTAATTTAAGTCCTTTATTTTGAGACCCTTGATGAAAATACTTCTGTAACTGCGTACACGACCACGGTCCCATTTCCCCCCAAACGCCATTATCAAACTTATTAATACAAACATATCCGTTTTCAAAGTATTGAAATTCGATAAGTTTAAGAGAACATCAATATTTCTTAAAATAATATTAAATGTACTTTCTAGACTATCTTATCTAAGTCTTCGCTCGGGATCAATATCCTAGCGAGGTGGAATTGTATAGGGGTCTGGCTCAAAGAGGGCTAGGCAATACCCGTGTAGCTAGAAAGAACTAGCGCCAATCGAAAACGCAAGATCGATGTCGGAGACTCCATAAGCGGTGATAATACACCCTCGTCCCTAGCTACCAATCCATGTATTTCCTCCCTGAAAAAAACAATAATAAAAAAAAATTGTAGAGAAGGTCTTTTCCCAGTCTACAGTTCTCCGACCGCGGCCATTTGGAGACCACTTTGCCTCAATCGGCTTTGATGCGGGCTTATCGGGGTTTATCGTCCAAATGTATCAAGCAATTTGCATTATCGCAATCACAATGAACAAAATGATGACGATAAAATGAAGAGATTTAGGAATCAGGGCTTAAAAACGTTTGGATTGATATAGGAATAATATTGTGTTTGACGATGACCAAATTGGCGGGCTGTTAGGGTGAAAAAAGAATTTCACTTGTTATTCATTGTAGAAATGCTCTCACATAATTAACATAATTTTGTGTTGTAGACTGAAACGAATTAAATATAGATCATTAATTTCTTGTGTCGCTTTCCCTGGCAAACGACAAATGTGTAAAATTTTCTACCTAGCTCGTGGCGCTTAGATATATTCATATATATAAAGTTGGAAACCTCATTTCTGTCCAGAAAATTAATCCAGATGACCAAAGTTTTATGCATTTTTAATTCTGAGGACAGGGGCCTGAAGGGGGTGGCATTCCTTTTAATCTAGCGCCAGTTTCCGTCACCAGGGGCGGTAATCGGTCTCCATCGGACCACTAATCGAAGTATCGACTATTTTGTTGGAGATAAGATTAAAGAAGTTGATACAGACCAAATGATGTTTATGTTTATTTTTTTAAGTAACCTTTGTTTGTGGTAATAAGACCGTTATGTGTAAGCCCTCCGGATATAGAGTAAACTATCACATTTTAATTACAAAGCCCAGGGGTCTTAATTTTTCACAAAACATGCATTTAACAAATTCATTCATTTGTCATATTACTTGATGAAAAAAAAATTCCCCGTTATGAAGATATTTGGCGAGATAGTCGGTTTGTTCAAAGGCATATTTCTGGATCATTAAACAGTGTTTGATTACGCATCTAATTCTCATTCCACTTCTCTAATAAAGTTAACTCTTTAATTTACTTCCTTAATCAAATTCATGACTTTCGTTTCCAGAAAAAGACATTGATTTGAAAACTTGTGAACACAGTGACCTACTACATTCCTCGTTGTTCTAATCAACGGATAACTTAATAATTAATTAATTAATTAAGCATTTTATTGACGAACTGCACTAAATAATGTCATATACATATATATATACTTCTGTGCTTGTCAGCTTAATGATAAATCCATAAATAGAAACTTTTAATTTTGCCAAAGTTGATATACATATAGAAATGTACTAATATACATTTGCATTGAATTTGTCCGCCAGATTTACAATAAATGACTATTAATAAAGTTCCAATTCCTTTTTGGAAATCTTATTAAATTTGTTTTTATGTGTTTGATAATGGTTTCTAAAAGAAAAAGTGAGAAATTCCAGAGAGAGAGAGAGAGAGAGAGAGAGAGAGAGAGAGAGAGAGAGAGAGAGAGAGAGATTACGACATTCTGTGTGTACTTGGTACATCAAACAATGTCTATGTGTACAGTCCGTCTCGAGCAAAGATAAACAGCGTGGCGCGGTTGATGATCTCTACAGCCCCATATATAAGTCTTAGTTGACTTTAGCTGACCAGTGAGCCAGTACAATGCTGGCCATAGGTCGAAGTCCCTGTCAGCTTTATGAATATTCGGACGCCAGTGTCTGTTGACGTTCATACACCGGTGTACTACAGATGTATGCGTCTTCATGCATATAGAAACCATCTTATGGCCTGACTCTTCTTGTCTTGACTTTTCCTATTTCACGAGGGAGAGCGGCCGGGTTATATGTTCATAATTGTCACAACCGGGCAGTAATTTTTACGAGTAAAAGAATGTTATGTCAGTCTCGCCGAGAAAAAATTTGCATATTTTATGCTTAATATTTCTTTCAGGAGGTGGATTAATTCGCTACCATGTGACACTGTTCACCTAATTATTTTGAAGTTTGGAGAGAAACGTGTATTTGTGGACAGGATTGAGAGTATGTGACAGGAATATATGAATTGGAAAGTTACATCCGCCTCGGCTGGTGATGATAAATGTGAGGGTCGTCTGAAATGGCCGCAAAATTTCGAGATATTAAAAAATTGATTTATTAGACATGAGTTTTAAAATTATTTACATTTTGAATCTTACCCCTTCAAAGATTTGACATGCATAATTCAGATAACGTGTACA
>WFKH01006014.1:50768483-50781511 GCA_016163765.1 Magallana hongkongensis
TCTCTCTCTCTCTCTCTCTCTCTCTCTCTCTCTCTCTCTCTCTCTCTGTTCAGCTTCGTATAAATAAATTTAATGATATAATGAAAAGGAGGTGGTTAGATTTCACGCTTTCACTTATAAAATATCTTATCGCTATATCTAATACAATACGACACCGCGCACATAATTCGGTATAATAACCCGGCCCCCGAACAATGCCAATGGACATGCAGATCGGACACCATGTCAGTCATGGCATGCGGCCATGTGGTCTTCATGACATGCGCGCTGAGCATTGTCCCTCTGATGGAAAGGGGAGATAATGTTGTCGAGATAATCGCGTCATAATCACAAGATAATCATTGATTTTAACATACCACAGTTATCGGTATTTAAAAATAGAAATAAATCAAAATATTTGAATATCTATTTGTGGTTTAGAATTTCTATAATTAGTATTTTATAAAGTCCCGTAATTTCTACAGCCAATAAACTTCATGTTACCAATTAATGACAAATATTTGTTAATTCAAAAGTTCATGTAATTAACCTTTTTTTCTCTCAGAAGAAAAAAAAATGCAGAAGAACATTTGAATGCCATTAAGAAAATATATCGAAATGCGAATCATATAAACATAATAGTTTGTTAGCTGTCTGCGCACAAGCTGCATGGAGTTTGTTTTTACGAAGAAAAGTCTGCAGAATTGCGTCTCGGCGGTCTGATTGGTTAGCAAGCGTGGGAAAACGAGCGCGGACTCTTGTACACACAAAACACGATACGAGGATAGGGTCGCGATTCCTGATTGTTTCCAGATTGTCTTGTTTAACGCGATCCTCCCTGCAGCATGGCCGATGTGGCGTAATTTGTTTGTACTCCCATTATTGCCGATCTTCTTGGAAGAAAGTCTTTGGGGTTATCGCGACAAAAGAGGGGGGCAATGTCGCATCGTTGAAAATCAAAAGGTTTTCGCACTTAAATAGCGTGATCTAAACTATATATAATTTTAGATTTCTCTAAAAGTACACCACTCCAATACACAACGACTTGTAACTCTACTATCAGGCGCTGCAACTATTGATTGAATAATTCATTTTTTCCCATAAACCCATTTTGACAGGAAAAATAGGTAAATTAAATAATGAATTTTGAATAAGTGTTTTCTTTATCGCTTAGGAACATACAGAGGAGTAGAGAAATGACACTGCTGAGAAGTACAGAGAACCTAGAAATGGTCAACAGGTCGCTCCAATCCCAAATCATGGAAACTCTTTAAGATATTTTGACATCCTGTTGTGGTAACAACCAAAAAGTTCTATTTCAAACTTAACAAATATCGTATTGTGGTTTTTCCGTGAAAAAGGAGACAATAAACTTAAAAATTATCTTGTATACAACTTACATTCCGTCTCTATTGTCTTCAATCTAATGACGACTTATGAGCGACACGTGCAATAATTGATATATTGGTTTTAAGATCAATTAGAAAATGTGCTTTAACCCAGTGATGGGAAATCCCTTTTCAGTGACTAAACTGAGTTGATATACATCAACTCGTAAAAACGATGGAGCTTTGGAAAGGAAAAAAACCTTTTGCATTCACTAATGCAATTGTTATTTGTTAAATAATGATAAAATAAAAAACCCTCAATTATGATATACTAACACGTGTACAGAAAATCCAAGCTTTTCTTGAGCTACATTGTGCGCGTTATAAAATAACTTATATACAACAAATAGACTTAATAAACATGTAAATGTTACAATCATTATTTCAAAGGAACCCAGTAAGATGTAAGATAACATGTGCTATTAAAGTACACCGATTCCAAGCTATAAGTATTAAAGGATTCCAAATCATGTTTTGGAGCAAATTGGGATACTTTCTACTACTGCGGATTCTACGATTGTAAACAAAAGAGAAGAAATGGGGTCATTTCAAGTAATGAACGATTACTGACAAAGCCTGACTAGAGTGACGACCAAAACAAGCGAGAGCGGCACATGGTGTACAATCTGTAGTAATGGCCAAGATTCGTCATCTTCCGTCACAAGCAAACGCTGCCATGGGAATTTAGTGTAATGGAAAAATATTTATTTAACAGCAAACATATGAACATTTAAAGCAGCCATATGGACAGCTTATCACGTATGACATAATTTGAAGTGAGTAGTGTGTTTTTATACGTAGTTGCGTGCGACTCGTTCCCGCCAACATTTCGGCAAATAGTAGGAGTCGTAGTAAAAACGGATTGGAGTGACTCGTGAGAAAGTCTTGGTAGAGCATACGTTTTTCATTTTCGACATGCTCCTGATGCTAATCTCGCCGCTGCTAGCTGTTTCTGGCGCTCACAAAAACACATATATTTCATTGTTTTGGTGTGCTTTTCCAACTAACGACATTTCTCTGACAATTATTCTCCACAAGAGGGCGTGTTGGTCTCACCGAGACCTCGCGGGCTTTGAAGTAACGTATGAGAAATAGGAAGCAAGTTAACCCTGCATCGGAATCTGAGGCACTTGACACATAATACTACAGAAAGACAATACTATAGGAAGGCCCTTTGATGTGAAATATTTCGTCGAGTGGTTGCTTATTGTCTTAACTCCTTACAGGATTGTGGGTCCTCTTAAAATTACATCACATCCGTCTTTAGATAGATAATTATGGAAGACAGCGTTTACACCTCTCTATGTACATTCCTTCTGAACAATACTTTCTTGTCATTCAAACTTAAATATCGCTATTTTTAGCACAAGATGAATAACATTTCTTGTTTTAAATATTTCACTCAAATGTCACATATTTATTACTCTCTATAGATACGAGTAATTATTAATTTCTTTGATAAAAGTATTTCGTCTTTGGCAGCCTTACAGTTTTTGAGCAGCTGCCTTGCTGGTGTGAAAACACAATGGTCATTTCGTGACTAAAAGAAGTATTTTATCATCGTTTTCTACAGATACATACTAAATCTGTATTTTCATACTCTATCGATGAGTATATAAACATAAGAATTAGTCAGCCTGTATCTACCTCGTCGCTGTAAGCTTTTGGATAACTCGGATATTAAATTATACAATTCTAGATAAGAGAAGGATTCAATGCCTGGAAATATAAATTTTATTTATAGGTACCACATGCACGGGTGATAGGGCGAGAGAAGATCTGCTTGGAGCATATGTAACATTTCAGAAAGTCGTGAGAAAATACTACCCCGCGTAATGTTTTACGAATGGACCTCATTATATCGCTCGACAGTGATACGACGTTCATTTCTTTTCACTTTTATTACATTCTCGTTAGTACACTCTACGAGGAAATTCGAACTGCGTGAGCAACGTTTAGTTTATCCTTCAGCAGTCAATTTTTTTGTTTTTAGCAAGCAATATATCAATACATAACTTTTGCTTCCACATAACAGAAAAAGTTCTCACGCATTTATCTCGCAACATGATATTCAATTTAAATTGCAGAGGAAAACAGCCACATGTCACATTGACTCAGTTTGATGCAAAGCTTACGATGTATATACTTTACGTTTTTGTATTGAATGTTAGAATATTCCAGTGAAAGAAAAAAATCGAAATAATTAAGTAGTAGTAGTAGTAGTTTATTGGCGTATACATTACATACATTGCCATAGCATAAATTTAACAGTGATTTACAATAGTTGTGGGTACAGGTGGGAGGCAGGTTATATAAATATAAAGTATAAAGTGACAGAACAAATATCAAACAGACAAACAAAACAGTAATTTTATTAAACTTAATTTACGCTTATTCACGTCTGATGTGGTATTCATCTTCGGCGTCGTTTGAATTACAATATTTACATTTCCTTTCATTAAAAGGTCATTTTTTATCATATCGACCAGATTCGATTCGTAGACGATGTGAAGATAATCTAAGTCTACTTAAGGTTCGATTTAATATGCGCGAGAAGCTTTTATTTTAGATTTACATTGCTTCGACTACGCTCCGATAAACATGTGATTGTCATTCATTCTTTGTTCTATACAACAAAATCTATCTTTCCTAATAAAAGACCAAAATCGACAGAAATCAAAGAAAACCGAAATCCCGCGTCTAGCAGAGGTGTTAATCAAATCATGAACCCGGGTTAAAGAACACAACAGTTTGACCACCTTTGGTGTGAATCCCGTTATTTCTCGTGTGCGCGAGAATTAGTAAATAATCGATTTACACATTCCCCGAAATACTTCCGCTCTTTGATGAGGGCCGGTAGATATCTAGCCCAGCCACTCCGGAGAACTTTCCCTTTGTGCGAACTGTTTGTTTTGTCTACATCTTAAGTGACAAATACTGCAAACAGCCGTATCTCCGCTTCACGGAATCTTTTGATCGTCCACAATGGCCGATTATAATTATTTGTTTTGCTGCGGGAATCTGAAGATAAAACCGGAAGTTAGAAACAAACCATTAATATATAAATCAGGGGGAAATATGATTATGCTCGTTAGTGTCACGTGCTCAAGTGGTCACTTGGTTAAAATACATAACGACAGGGTTAATCTCGGATGAAAGGAAGAGAATAAACAGAAATACTTCTTTTTGAGACAATTTGCAATATGAGCCCCCAATGATTCATTTCTTCTTTGCCAATAAATACATGTACATATTGTCATTGATAAATCGTTTTAACGGTCAACAAAACTAAACGCTTTACACAACGGACACACTGCAAGTAATTTATATCAAATTCTGTTTGATTTCAACTCCTACCCCTGCCCCATGTTTACGGCTATAATTGATTAGTGTTAGTATATTTTGGTTTCTTTGAAGATTTTCCCACTTGATATCGGTTTTTGTTTACCCTCCCGCTTCCCGTTCCCATGCACCATTCTGGATCGCCCATCACTTTTCGCGCTGCATGTTTAATTGTTAAACAACGGTAAATTCTTTATCTTTGATCTGAATCCCATTTTTCCTGGATATGGTACACCAGGGAATTCTCGGGGGTTGCCTCCTGGAGGCGTGACGAATCCCGCTAAATGGTTGCACGTGGACCCTCAGGTCCCGTAGAGCGGTTGCATGTCGTGCCCAAATTTACAACCACTTATAACGCAATCAAATGCGGAAGTCGAGTCCATAAAACCATTTGATCTTTTGATCATTTTCAATATCAAAGTTTCTTATTACGAAAACGGACGATTAGAAGAAATTTTGCCAATATCATCGTACAAACACACTGAAATAAAGCTTCATTATTGTTATCTCATCGTCATGAGAAAATGCGACTTTGATGAGAATCTTTCGTATATTAGAATGGACATAATGACAAATTTCTAAAATAATTTTAGAAAATAATCCGTCTTTCATGTTAAAGTTTAACATGAATGTCTTTAGTAATCTAGTTAATGATTTTCTTCCATATGGTTTGCATATACCAGAATAGCACTTGAAACTTACTATCAGAAGGGAACTGGTTCATCAAGGATGTTCGGCTTCGAGTTTCGCTTTCTTTCATTTTCTTTTGAATGAAAAGCTAAATCATACTACTAGAAAGTTAAAGACGCCTAAAATTAATGTCAAAATAAAGCGATAGAACTTATGAGATCTGAAAACTATCTAAAAGATAACGAAATCTCTCAAAGTTTCAAATTCTAACGTAACGTACGCCAACTCAAAAACAACCTTAAGATAGTGCTATAGAAAGAAAACTATCATTTATTTTTTTTTTTTACGGAAAGTTGAAACATTTCAGGAGGCATGTCGGGGTCATCAGGGGTCAGGTGGGGAGCCATAGGTCAGGTGCCTCTGTGCGTCTTTTATCGGTAAGAAACGAGGAGCTTTGATTCAATTACCGTGGCTCCCAACGCACCGAGCTTTTTGTACGCAGTGGTGCCAAAGATAGACTTCCCAGGTGCGCACATGTACTGTATATTGAAAGTGGAAGTGGAATTGGACTCATGAACCCTTTATTGTATTATTTATTAGCAAGAACCACACGGTTCATAGGTTTACGTATATTTCAATTTTTAACACTTGTAAAGATATTTCATCATATTTTCCCAAATTACAAAACTCTTTGTCAGTTTTCCTTGACAGCAATTGAACAAGTTTGATTTAAGCAGAAGGGTTTTCATAATGATCTTATTCAAATACATCTTTCTAATTTCTTCGTAAAATGGACAGATTAAAAAAAAGAAACTTATCTACAATTAGTGATAATGAACATGATTTACAAAATTCCATACGAAGAAGACTGTTCGTGGACATTTGCAGTGAAAGAAAGGTCTTTTTCTAAGATTTTGAAAATTGAAATTGATCCAAAACGTCAATTCCGAAAGAACAAACAACGAACTGTTAAAGACCCATGTCCTGATACTAAAAGTTTACATAAATAGATATCCTTGTTTATAAAACATGATAAATGTTTATTTCATCAATCTCAAATATACATTTTTCATTTCAGTTTTTCAAATCTATTTGTGTACATAAATCAGGTTCTTTAATTTGAAATTTGTCAACTTTTTTTATTTTCAAAATGCTATTTCAATGAATGAGTTATGTATTATAACTTCCTTTCCTTGGTATAAAAAAAGTAGAAGGAAAAAATAGGAAGAAGAAACGGCATTCTATCGCACGGAATAACGTCATATCAATCCGGATAAATTTGGAAACTGAACAGAACAACAAGTGTGTTTCAATCTTTCCGGTACATTGGTTTTTTGATAAAACTGTCATTTGGGGCTTAGATTGAAAATTGGCACCTCTTCCAGCTAGCCATTAGGGAAGAATACAAACCTTCTTCTCTGACGTCACGGCAAAGGAACCGTGCAGCACGCACGGTGTTGGCATGTGAATCAAAGACCGAGATATACGCGAGTGCAAAGGGATGAGGGGAAAACAGACAGCCTTTTCTAAGTGAACCGAAAAAACGAACGTTTTTATCAATCAAGGTTTTGGTGATCCCTAAGAATGCTGAACCGTTAATGGGAGGTCACACTAGACGTGCAAATGAGATTCACGGAAATCAACGCGCGACCTTGACCCTTAACTGCACCGCCATTCTTCCCGTTTCTAGAAAAGACATCGTTTGTTTTTATTTTATTTTTGTTAACTTCAACATAAATAAAAACATAGACTTTATTTATATTCTATTGTTCTGATGAAGACATAGATAAAAATAAGGTTAAGATTAATTTCCCTTGTGTCACTTTATACTTCCTGTTACGATTTTCCTTAGCACAACGCATCTCTTTGCGGAAGTTGCTATAATAAAACAGATCAATCATGCTTTCGTGGTTTTTTTCTGCAGTGTTTGAAGCACTACAGTTCTATTTATGGGTTGATTAATTATCAATTGATCAGATACAATGGAGCTTTATTATTTCTTGTTTATTCCACAGATCATCGATATGCCTACATTAGTAATGAATTATTTAAAAGTGGTTCACCGCAGCTAAGCAATGGACCGAGTTTTTATAAACAATTTTGTGTCATAAGAACTCGGTAATATTTTTTTTACGCAAGTCCTTAATAATTAATCGAATGCGGTGAAACTATAACTTTTGTGTGTTTAAACTGTAATAAAATGATAAATATTGTTATTAAAAATTGAAATATACCGCAAAAAACAACAACCTAAAAAAATTAGCCAAAGAGGGGAATGTATAAATGCGAAAGAATTTCTTTACATTATAGCAAAACGAACCAAAGTGCAAACAAGGAAACTAAATGTTGAACCCAAAGGTGTATCATATTAATTAGAGAAAATGCGTGTGGTTTCATTTAAATGTCTTTGAACAAACGGATCCATTGTTTTCCACCCTTCAAGTTAATAGCCGGTAGTTTGAATAGAACCAAAAGACAACGGTTGTCAGATCTGACAATGAAGACGGGTAAACTGTTCGTCGTGATACCCCTCCTGTCAGGTGACACCCACACACAATACCCCCAGAAACCTTCCGTCGCTGACCAATGACATCATTTTCTGGCAGGGAGACAAGCCTCCGCAAATGGCGCTTTGTATGTGTGTACCAACCGAACACTCTCTGAATAATCCGTGTAATACAATAGTCACCAGGGTAGTGTTTGTGTGTGTGTATTTGTGAGTGTATTTATTCGGTGGTGGGCGGGAGGGGATAAAGGGGGGGGGGATTTGTGGTGGTGGCAAATTTCACATGGCTAATTCGCTCACTTTGCATTTTGCATATCAACACTGTAACATGAGGATCGCAAGATTTAAGGCTATTGAAACAGTTGTAAACTTAGATGTAAATCCTACAGTACTAAGCTGAAAATACCTGAGTACGTATTTATTGACTGTGATATGGAAAAAAGTTAGTTATAAAAAAGTTAGTTATAGTTTGCAACTACACCATTACACCAACGTGGACTTTGTCCTTGGAAGAGTTGAAATAGAGTAGTCTTGCTGTTTCAAACGTACAATTTTGATACAACTAAACGTAATCAGAAATCAACTTGAATCAGCAGAAAATGAAAATAAGCTATTGTTGAAAACAATCTTTCTAGATTTTATTTTGACAGCCGTTACATCGGGAGAAACGAAATTTATGGATCAATTGCAAGGACTATCTTTTCATGCAGCAAACATTGTCCCTCATTTGCCTAAAATTGAGATGAATGATGAAAATTGATAAAGTTTTAAATCTAGATTGTTTTAATTTTCTGCTTTCCTAATTTTTATATCATTATATCGTGTTGCCTATTTTGAAACCACTAGATGTTGTTTTCAACAACAATTCAATTATAATACAAAAAGCTGTTTGACAAGTAGGTGAAGTAAACAAGTTTAAGTTTCCATAATGTTATAATTTTTTATTTAATTTGTAAAGACTGTCAACTGGATGGTGCCGTGACTGAGGCTTGTTGTAATTTTAACATGGACTTCTTTCATTATAGAGGCTTGGCACTTTTGTTTCCGAGTCAAGTCGTATTCTTTTGACAGTTCGGGTATGTTACAAAATTGGACGCAACGCACCTGTTGAACGAAGATATTGCAAATGACAAGACAAAATCAGATTGTTATTATTAGTGATATATATCGACTAATCTAAGCAATCGCTGACCCATCGCGCCGTGCGTCGAAACTCAACAACTATATGTGTGTGAATGCACCCTAGGAGGGACATTGTTCTTGGCTGACAAGGATTACAAAACACAGTTAATTGTGAGATTTCTGCACTGATAACGATTTTTATATACTTTACATGAAAGACAGAGAACTGGGCCCAGTATGTGTTGGGATTTTCACAGAGTTATATCTAATTATTAATTACTCCAAAAGTGCTTGAAGAATCTGGTTTATTGAAATGTTCATTGCACGCATTTGTCGCATTATAAAACTGACGGTTGCAGGTTGAGATGATATTAATTTGCAATGTCTTTGTCAACAAATGCGCTTGTACATCCGATCCGGGACATTTTTCATTCTAAAACCATAAATATTTGATCGATCGATCATTGCAATTAAACGAAATCAGCATACTAAAACCCGTTTTATTTTGGTCAGAATTCGATACAGCTAAACATATTGATATAGACAGTTGTTACTCTGTTAAAAGCCAGGAAACCTTGGCACCACTTTTTGGTGTGTGTACTCTTGACAATATGTTTGGTTGAGCGCGATTTCAAGGACAATAGTTTTATTACATGATCATTAATTCATAAATGCGAAAAGTATACAGTTTCACCGCATATATGATTAATCAGTACATTGATGAGGGCGATCGGTCTGAATCACGTATAACCGAGGAATTAACCAGTGTCCCACAGGATTTCTGGATGAATTTTATCAAAGAACCTCGGATTTCCTTTTTATTTATGGGCAAAAAAAAATGTATCTTCTTTTTATTTATTTTCCCTCTAGTTTCCAAATAAGCGGGTTTTTTTTTAATTCCGTCACTATGACGTCAAACATTCTAAGTCTTTCCCTCAACGCAAGGATTGTACAACCAATACAAAAACCAACAAAATAAAATGGCCAAGAAAATGCCAATCTTAACCAAAAATGAAATGATTTAGAGCAATCATCTTAATTGATCGCATTATCCCGTGTGTTTCACCACACACGTAAACTATCCTCCAATATTAGCCCAGTCTCATGAACCGTGAAAACCAGATAACACGGTTGCACATGGATGAGTAGAAGCTAATTTTTCCTTTGTTGTATTTAGGTATGGAGAAACGCTCGTTGCAGATCCTTGGGTCGGTGTTATGAGATATAGAGACAGATTGGGGCCCGACAATTTGACTTATCAGTAAGTCGCGGCTCCATGTATTTTAAAATTTTCAGAGAAACATGCCATTAGCACTCATACTTTCAAATTATCATGTCACGAAATGGTGTATGCATGAAGCACATGGAATTCAATAAAATAATGCAATCATGCCGTCGGTTTGTTCTTGTCTGTCACATATCTACATTGTATTTTATTCTAAAGAAGTTATAAGTTCGCACGTAACATGTAAGGGTCTCCCCACCTCATTGTCATATTGTTTTTCATTTGTTTTGTGGTATGTAAAAAAAAAAAGAGAAAAAAAATCATTATGTCATATACCGTGAGAACTTTACTCAATTGCCACCTCAAATTAGATAATGATATAAAAAATTGTGATTTTTCGATCTAGATATTTCGTGCAGCAATCTTAATTGTGGTTAGAAAAATGTTGGACTTTCCTTCAAGGTAGGAGAATAGGTTGACACGTATTCGTGATGTTGCAAGTCTCTGAGGTCTTCAAGTCGCATGGGTCTGGGAACACCAACTTTACCTCTATGGCCCCTCCCCCCTGCATGGACGATGACAAGAACCGGTAACTTATGTGGACAACGCTTCCCTGATATCTCCACAACGCGGACGAATTTATATCCGGGTA
Source organism: Magallana hongkongensis (assembly GCA_016163765.1). Classification (NCBI taxonomy): domain Eukaryota; kingdom Metazoa; phylum Mollusca; class Bivalvia; order Ostreida; family Ostreidae; genus Magallana; species Magallana hongkongensis. The sequence continues at coordinate 50,779,328 of WFKH01006014.1, forward strand.
GACATGGTGTCACACGATACAGTACAACAGTGCGCCGCTTCCGATATACCTGCTGTATCTGTGACCACAATACAGGTGCGCGTGTATTTAGTAACAGTGTAAGATTGTCCAGAGACTGAATCATCACTGTAGACACGACTAGTGCTGTATAGTACAATGTACTTGTTATGGACGTGACGGGTGCGCGTTGTGGGTTGCATGCCTTTCTTATTGCTCTTGCTCCATCCTTATAGATTTCATGATCTCGGTCATAGTATGCCAGTCTAGTTTTAGATCGTAGGTGTTACAGTAGATTAAGTTTTACACTATTAATGAATGTTTTCATCACAGCGAGATTCTTGATCATTTATAGCAAGGGAAATTTTTAAAGATAGATAATCAGCACTTAACATATAATTGATATAAATGTATTTAATATTTACAAAAAGATTGTTTTCTAAGCTTTAAAATTTTTTTTCATAAAAAAAACTTGCATAAAAGGAAAGAAAACACTTTACGGAGAGTGCAATTGGTGTATTTCGCTTAAAACTTGTGTTTTGTAAAAAAAAAAAAAAGAAGCTATTAAAGGTAAAACTATCCTGAAGAAACTGTTAAAGAGAACGCATCTGTATTTTTAGGTTTTCGCAAACTCCTATTTACTTACTGCTTTCATTTGGGTAGAAGCGCTCGGTTCAGCGCTGTATCGTACTTGGCAACAGCTGAAGCCGAGCGGTGAAGCGTGAAGAAAAAGAAGATATTTTTTATAACAAAAATATGGTCAAGTCAACACGACCACGGCGTGTGTTTTGTGCTTATGCAGTAGACTTTGTAATTACGATTTGAGTGAACTTTCTTCGACCCCTTTCTCACGAAAAATTGAATAATGCAGGAGAAGTCATACACAATTATAGGCGCTGGCTTGAGTGACCCTTCTATTAGAAATCAACCAATAGAAATACAAAAGAAAAAGATACTGGTGTTATTTATATTTTGAAATTGAAGCCGTTTTCACAAATTCTTGACGCCATGTGATCAAAAATAGATAAGATTTCTATCGACTCTAGTCCGTGCTTGTCAATAGAGGGTCCCGGGTATAAGCGTCGGGCGACCTTGCACCAGTAACCCCCATCTTACTTGCCCATCTTTATGTACTGTGTCGTGAATTTTCTCCAATTTTACCGTGAAAATGACGGCACGAAGCGTTAACCATAATGTTCTGTGTCATTATACTGCAAAAAATAAAAAAGAGAAAGATAATTATAATGAACAAATAATATTTTTTTTTAAAAGGGGGAGGGGGGATCTCCAGCCACCCAATAAAAAAATTACGGTATTTATATTTTTTTAATATCAGTTTTTTTTATTTCTAGCTAATTGAACACTTGACGTTTTTATTTCTCTTTAACCATATTGCAGTCCAAACCTATGCACACTATGAATATGTATGGACTATGTATAAAGGAACATGGTACCCTTATGATAAAGATATCGCTGATGTGTGGTGTAGTTATATACTACTATACAGAAGCCAGTACAGTCTAACTATTTAGATGTCGCTGCATGTACTTGCAGGGTCTAGAGGAAATTGCAACAATATTACCGGTATAGGAGCGTGATTTCAAACCAAGCTTCGTAGTTCCCTTTACCTTACAAACAAGCAATACGTGTCGTAGTTTTATTAAAAAGAGGAAAGAAAGTATGAAGAGAAATGTCGGGAAAGCAATTAATATCATTAATGCATGTTCTTTTCATCCATATACAGGTAAAAAGGCTCTCCGCGTAAAAAGATCAAACCGTCTGTATTGATCTCCTCGTGTTGCAGTAAGATCAGGCTTAGCCCTGAGCTCGATACCATCAGTTCCCCCACACAAAAAAGTGCAAATCTATATCCGTTCTCCATTCATATACATTTTTTCAAAGAAATATTAAATTTGCCCGGGTTCAAGGGGAGGTCATTTGAGCGTTCTGTTTCACGCTTTGGCCCGTCACCGCGGAAGTCAATGGATTTTCAGGTTTATATGTCAACTTTTATGGTCGATTTCTGACTTTTTTTGATTGATGGCTTCTGATTTATTTACATGTCGTCGGATTTTTGTTTTTCATAGATAACCTGAACATGAAAGAGAATACAGGCATATTTAACTATTTTAAGAAATAATTAAAATTCAGCTTTGAATATTGTTCCATGGCAGATGGATTTTTTTT
>WFKH01006014.1:50781611-50804111 GCA_016163765.1 Magallana hongkongensis
CCTGAATGAAATAATTATAATCAACAGTCGAAAGTTCAAGGTTGACATTGATTTCTGTTTATTTTTTTAACAAAACGAAAAGGAATTTTATACAAAGACCAGCAGGAGGCAACAGGCTTGTCAGAGGAAATTGTCAATACTTCAATAATATAGAATTGTGTTTTTCATAGATTTCCAAAAGTAACTTGAGATTCCACAAGGACGTGGTATATACTTTGCTTTTCAACCGACCGATAAAAATCTCTGTATAAATATGATATTGTCTCTATATAATACTGCTCAACGCTCGGGGTTCATAAGTTCAAGTGAATCGCGCTCGAACCTGCTTTGTAATTAACGCGTACACCACTTGAACTGACACTGTATGCCCGCCAATTTTATATGATTACCTTAATTATAACTACTGAAATTCGGTTTTGTGGCTCTGTAAAAAAATATAGCCGGAAAAAATTCATCAAACTCCCTTTTTATGTTTAAAAGAAACGAAAGAAAATCGATGTGGTCAAATGTTATCTATGGTACGAATTACTATCGCAAACGATCCATTTGCATACAAAGGTGTCCCGTTTCCTCTCATAAAATGATTTATTTTTCATTTTAGAAACCACTGATAAATATATTTGCTTCTAAGATGACGTTTCTTAGTTCCAATTATACTAGAATTGTAAGAAAAAAAAATCCAAAAGATAATAAAGTAACGCCAAGTCTGCTTTTCGTGTTTTAGAAATAAATACGATTAACGCGAAAAGGGGAAAAAAAGACACAAAAATGTAAGAGCTGATTTAAAAAGATGTTTATTGTTTTAGGAACATCAGAATCGCTCTGGATGTTGAAGAATAGCGATAAGATTTTTGTGTAGTTATCGCGCGAAGGAACATCAAGAAATTCTGAAGAAATATACAAAAAGCCTCAGTTACAATGCTACGGTCTTGGGGGAGCAATTTTCCCCTTTGTTAAAAAAAGATTTATTTTGCAATCAAGCGATTATACCCATCTTTATGTGTTTGTTTTTGATCGCAGACTCACATTCTTCATCAGATTTAATTGTCGGTATGGACGCGCTATTGCCTCCATAAATCGTGAACTTGTAAATAAACATTGTTAGATTTGATGTCCGAGGATTTCGATGGTGTCTAATATTTGTGATAAATATTTATATGAATAAAAGATACCTGAAATACAGGATAAAATATTGCTATCATCGATTAAACGGGTGGTTGACAATAAAACCAGCCAGACTAAACACTGTCCATCTCGCAGTGATAAAGCTGATAACATTCGGAATTCTAAACGATTCCAATTTATCTCTAACGGGCATAAGCCCCCAGTTACGGGAACAAAGTACAATAAGGGGAGGGGGTGTTACAATGCAATGCATGAGACTGTGTGACAGCAATAGAGAATCTTAATGTTTGTGAATATTTTTTTTTTTTTTTTTTGTGCGCAATTTCCCCCAAATTGTATCTTATTGAAATTCTTAAGTTTTATTGGTAAAAAAGTCTAACGGCCCACAGAGAGATGGTGAGAGATAAGATATATGCTGTAGATATGCAGTACTGAGCAACAGGGCATTAGTCATGAAAAACGCACGCACATGCTTATGTTTAAGAGCCATTGCTTTGCTCTTTCCCATTTGTTTCTTTAAAAAAATTAAATTTTGGAATGTTAATGTAATGGATTATTTTTTTTAAATCTAAAATATATACTAAAAATGAGCAGAAACGTCAAATTGTTTTGACGTAGAATCCAAATCTGTGTGAGAAACAACCTGTTTTAGTTGGCGGCGTTCTTTGTTTGAATGAGCCGACTCATCAATGTATACTATTCTCATCATCAAGGCCCTACAGACTTCAGTTGAACGGTGATGAAACTAATCAAATAGATCGCAAATCCTTTTTTTTTCTCAAGGGTTTCTCCTCCCCAGAAAGTTGCCGTTCTCAGCCACTGCCGTTTATTGAACGGTTATTGACCAATGTATTGTTTATTGATGGGAAGATAATTTTCATCCTGAGAAAATTAACAAGGTTTAGCCTGCTTAGAATCACCCTGAGTCTGGAACTTGTCTTTTCTGACTTTCAAAGCCCGTTAGGGGTGTCAAGTCTGTAAAGTTGGCCATGAAAGCTGGCAGGGCTTTTCGCTCGTTACTGAAAGAAGTCTTTCCATGTGTTTCGGTGTAATAAAATGTTGGTTACTCGAGGTAGGGAATTTTGATAAATTCGTCGATTTGAGCAGGAATTCGACACTGCTCTCGGAAACAACAAGTTTCTCCGGCAAATTGATACATAATTAAGATTTACAATGATGATAAAATGTTTTCAGTTATTCTAAAAATCATAAACGTGAAAGTAAAAAAGTACGGTTCATGTCCGAGGTATTACAGACCGTTCATTTTCTCATGTGAATTCGCTCGTAAATTGGTCGTGTCCATTATTCGCAGACAAGATGTAGGCATTTTATAGAGTCTAAAAGATCCAAATATTAGTCATTAAGCTCTGGGTTAGATTTATTGCAGTCCATAATTCGATGGTTAAAGATGGTAGTTTTGTTTTCACTGAAACATCATGGAATGTCTTCGTATTGAAGCTATTGGGGGAAAATGGCCACCAGATTGGCACTCTCTTGGGATTTGATTCTTCAATCTTCTAATTTTCATCCCCGCCAATGATGTTTTTCATTGTATGGCTATAGAGAAAACCAGATCTTTTTCCGCACGTGACTTAATTAAAGACCTGACAATTCTAATGTCTTCTGTATTTGTCGTATGTTGGTCGGTCTCGCGCTTCGTTATACACTGTAAAATGACGTCTCGTGATGAGTAGATGTTATAACAAGTAGATGAATTAAAATGTCGTAAAGATTTTATTCCTCATAGTCCTTTCAAGCCTTACAATGATTAATGCCATCTGCAAGGGAGAAAAAAGGAGATAATTAAAATGTTTATGTTTGCTTATAATCAGAAAAAGACACGTACTGGAACAGTTTATGTCATCATGAAAATAATTCCTCTCATTGTCTCTCCATATTACAATTTTCTAATGACGTGAATTTCAAAATATCGCGGTCGTATTTTGGTGTACTGAAATTTGAAGTCTTTTGTTATTGCTCGCATATTTAACTCTCTGTATAATTCGAATCTTAAAATAGGTATTACTGGTACTCAAAATATGATAATAATTAGGCTAAGTCAAAAGGGGCAAAAAAGATTGACCTGATTACTTGATCCTTATCGTTAACTATATATGCCTAGTAGTCCATTTTGTCGTTATGATATAAAATATCAATTAGTCATGTAAACAAGTTTTATTTTTAAATCCACAGAAAAGATAATAGCAATAAAAACTTACATGACAAACAGGTGTGTTGTTATCGAATATAATACGACGGCGTTTTTAAAAAATAAATTTTGTCGTAAGGTAATTAATAACGCCAAGCTAGCTGTCAATAATTTACAAGAATACATTTTGTTATGGAGTGCATACTGTACAAAAGTACAAGGTTATATAATTTAAAAGCCCCCGAAAAATGATATACCACACGCATCCGTTGCCAATTTTCTTATGTCGAGAGTGAGAAAACAAGAAAAAAATGTCGTAAAATATTCTATTCAAGCCTTACAATGATTAATGCCATCTTCAAGGGAGGAAAAAAGGAGATAATTAAAACAATTTAATTTTAATTTAATTTTAATTTTAAACAATTTTAGAAACATGTCACCAAGTCCAATTAGCCAATATTGAAAAGAGTCAATATTCTAACAAGCTAATGAGCGGAGTAGATGAATTTAAAATAGCAAACAGTGTAATTCTATGTCCAGAGTAATTTGACCCTTTACCTTTGACGTCATGACCTCGGTTCGTAAGACATTGAGTGGACAACCCTTATTTGTAGACTACCGGTATATGTTCAGAAAAGTTTGACCCTTGTGACAGGTCATCTACTCCTTTCGGGGGTATGTGAATTATGTTCGATGTCTGGGCAGAAAAGCTTCTTTAGTGTACTTGGTACTGTGGATTCATCAGTATTCGTTAAATACCAATTTTCGTGGGTTTCGTTGTCGAGTAGATTCACGAAATTAAATGTTCATTGAAGTGTAATATCGAAAACATATTGTATTGTTAAATCATTGACAACGAATTTACGTATCCTTAAAACTGTTATTTCACTAAATCCAGGAATAACCCCCCCCCCCCAACCCCCCACGTCCAACATGTACGTGCAATAAGACATATATTCGTTCTCACTAAACTAATAACTGTATACAATTTTATTCATTTTATTTTCTTCAATTGTTGCGTTTAAAAATGAGGTGATTGGACGTCCAATTCACTTAACTAATGATATACATGTAAATCCAAATATCTACCGATCCTCAGATAAAGGGGGACTAAACAACAATTATTATTTCGTATTCGTACAATTTGCTTTGAGAGGGTTGGTGTCGCTAATTGGAAGCATAGCAAGGACGCGGCAGTTCGGTCAGTTACTTCAGAAAGAGAGCGAAACCTGACGAAACATGCCTCTACAGAGAGACAGCAGAGCTTTGTACTGGGACGGTCAACAACTTTTACCAATGCCATACTTAACATTCTTCTATACTTCTATTCCACGACAACATTACATGGCAATTTTTTTTCTGAAGGCTATGTTTAACTGAAATGTTGTCAATAAACACACCAATCCTAAATTATTATTAACATTCGTTGGTATATGATGTCCTTTCTTAAAATAAACAAAATATTTTAAACCCCATAAAATGTGTTGTAAAATATTGAATATCACCAATTTAAAAATGCATGAATTACTTTCTTCCAACTTCTTATGAAATGATCTAAAAAAAAGTCCACGGAAAATAAAATTACAGCGTGTTTTGTAATATTATTCAGGCTTTAAGAATTCCTGAACATGTAACATTAGCTGAAGTGTTTTTGTCATTAATGTCGAGTCGTCATCTAGAAGCTTGGAGAAACAATAAACACACCAGATGTTTTAAATACTGTGAAATCTCCGTCGTTTATCACTGTTTTGCTTGTTTAATAATCACTTTCGTCTGCAATGCAGTTAATTGAAGTGTTTAAAAAAAAACTTGCGATTTTCGAACGTTCTCATAAATGTAAAATATCAAATTTCTGTAAAGGGGAAAAAATAACCCCAAAAAACCATTATACCTGATTTTAATCGAATGCAACCAGATGTTAAGCTTATTAAAGACGTATAAACATCATTTGAATATTATATTGTCCGGACAAAGCAGGGTGCGATTCTACACACAGTCAAAGAAAATAAACGCGGAACGCGAAATGCGCTAGGTCTCCGCAAACATACTCCGAATCTGTCAAAAAAGCATAATTACTGGTGATTAGAGAAAGGGGTTTTCCAAAATCAACTTCAGTGGGGTTCTATCTTTTTAAGCATGTTTTTGATTGTCTTTATTACTAGATGGAAATCATAACGGCATGATTCACCACGATTCAGTGTGAACCATGAAGCAAAAGAGTTCACACAGAGGAAACCTACAACTGAAATATACGACGGTAAAAATGTATATTTCTACAACAAAAACACTAAGAAATCTGTGATAAATAAACACCGATATTGATTTCTTCTCCGTGTGGAAATTTGATTCGGCAGCGCTGTATATCAATGCATTTTTTAAACAAGTAACATCGTGATTTTTGATGAGAAATAACAGAGCGTGATATTATTGATCCATACACGTAAACTTATTTCAAATAATTCTCAATGCGCCTTGAATCTTTTTTTAAAAAGAAAATCAAATCTCTTAAAATGCTTCAGATACATGTAACTTTTGGCGTAAGCCGCTTAAAAAAAAATTATACATGATTTATATCACTGTTAAAGACGATGTGTGTTTCAGTGAGATAAAGCAAAATTACCTATAAGCAACATTAACGAGTTATAAAAGAAAAATATTTTTACGAATCAAGCTGTTATACATCGTATATCGGTCGGGCGGACACAAAGTTACGAACGGATTTCTCTTTGAACCAACACTTAGCGATGAAAGATAGCTTGACTACGATCGCGTAATTCTGCTCCCTTTATATAAAAAAGAACAAATGTCACTGAGCGCAAGTTTTTGTTTATTCCGGTAATCTATTTATGCTTCATATTTCTCCTCTCGGGGGAATAATCTCCCCTATCTCCGGTTTCAGAAACATGTGGGGACAGAACGGACCTGTTTGTGTTTATAAAGGGGGAACCTCGCCTTGAACCTTCCCCAGCAAATGCTGTTATGAAATTCGATCAACGGAAAATCTGCCTGGCAATACGAAATATGATAACTAATTTAAAAGGTTTGCTAATCCGCAGAAAACGAAAGGTCTTTCATTAACGCCTGTGACATGGGAGTACGCCAAAAGAGAGATAACTCCAGGAATAAAACTGAACTCTCTCTCTCTCTCTCTCTCTCTCTCTTTTATCGGAATCAAATGAAGAATTTTAAGTAATTTATTTTCAATAGAAACTTCCAAAGACATAAATTATGTAATATTGCACCAATGATACTAAAATTAATTCTTTTGCACAATAAGTAAATTTGTTGTACCTATATTCCTTTCATTATGTATCAACTTGAAACAAAACAGTTCGGATATGTAGAATTTTCTGTTTCATTACTTAAGTTCTTTACACAAGTTAGTAGCTGATCATCATTCTTTGAACGCCCAATTAAATCGGAGAGAAGTTTGTAGATGAACCCCAGCACATGGCACTTGTATTGGTCCAACAAACTCTCCTGAAATGCACCAGTCTTCATAAATGGTCTCCCCTTGTCACTAGTCAATGAACTTGGGGACTTTGTTTCCATAAACCTTCTGATCAGGTCAAGGACCTCCCTTACATCTGATTCTAATAATGACAGCATCGTATTGGACATTTCCATATCATTCTCCTCCTGATTAACCACTAGGTGGAGCTGTGACAGAACTTGGTCGATGCCTGATGCCACACTCTCCTTTGGAGATACTGGTTCTGGACGTTGCGAGTTGTTTGTATGCTTGGTTTGTGATGCTGTGAAGGGTCCATGCTGAATTAGGGCCAGGCAGTACTTCAGTATGATCTGATAAAACAATACGTCCTCTCGGAACACATTCATTTCACTCTTGTCAAAGAGCCGCTCAGAACACTCCTAAAAAGTGTTATAAAAATATGGAATTACAAAATTGCTATCTATTCAACGAGCATAAAATATTGTATACATACTGGGTTTATAACATGAAAGTAACAAATATATATGAGGACAAAAAAGCCACAGTAACCTGGATTACCCCATAGTCGCAAACCACAGTTTTGAGTACACAAGCTCCCTCAGGAGAGAATCGATGTGAATCACACGTGGGTTACCAACGATGGGATTACCCAGAAAATGATTTATTTAAATTATCTCCCTTTCAAAGAAATACATAGCATTGCATTTATTATTAGTGAGTTAGTAAGTACATGTAAATTCATCTGTTGCTGCTCTACAAAAGAAATCCAGGATATCAATCTCTCTCTGCAATTTGAAACTGTTTGAACAGCAATTCTCCCCTATCTACACTATTATAGATCAGCAACTCATAGACCAACAACTCAACAATGTCTTTATAATAATTAATCAAGGTTGGAATACATGCAAATTGCTAACAAGTACAAAAGGAAATTTTAAATGTTGCTAGTCAAAAGAAAACATCAAGAGACTGTGCTCTAGACAATGCACGCCTTCATCTTTTAAAAGCATTTAGCATTGAGGACAGCATTTCTCCCAAGTCCTCATGGGTAATGTAGACATGCAACTTGAGTGCAAATAGTAAAAAACAACCAACAGCAGTGTATGACATAAACAACAGTTGACATGGTCAGGACTTACACTAGAGGATTCATTGCTGACGATCCATGATATCAGGGTCAGCAGGCAGTTAGCTCCCTTTGTAGCAGCATGTATGTCAATGAATGACCTTACCAGGTAGTCCAAGGTCAAGGATGGCTGAATAGCTGGAGAGACAAATAAAAAAGATGATGAACATTGTACAACACAAAGCATAAATTCCCTAAGACTTTTAAGTTAAGGCCATACACTTAATTTTTTTTTTCAAATCATTCAATGAATTTCATTAAATTCAAGAAATTATGCAGTACTATCCTACTGAAATGAAAAAAAAAATGATAACAAATTTTAAGAAAATGATTGTCAACCTCTGGCATTCCCCAGCAGTTGAAGCGTCATGGTGATGACCTCTCTGACCTCAGGGTCATCTTCTTGCTGAAGGTTGGTCAGCATCTCCCAGAACTCAAACATTTTCTTAGTGCCTATAGAGAATTTAATTCTCTTCAATTTGAAACAACTGAGTTGCATTTCGTCTTCTGATATCAATCATAAATGTGTGCATGATGGTAAACTAAATATATGTTGCACCTATAAATAATTAACGTCATTAATCAAATGAATGAAGACATTAAACAAACCTAACGTCTTCTGACAGTCCCTGAGGAGGTCAAGGGCATTGTGCTGAATCACCATGGCAACACTTAGCTGAAGGTCTGTGATCTTCTCTGTCTCCACACTATCCCTCAAAATGGCCATCCAGGAATCGACAGTCTCCATGCAATCATCCGTCTGAAACCCCAGGTAAAGATTTACAGTGCTCAAGTCTGCTGGATGGTTTACAAATGGTCCACACCATCATCCATGAACTTATTGAATTTACTTCACAAATCATAACTGACATCATAGCCTACTGAAAATAACTTGTCTCTTGTTAAATTCTTTATTTGATTTCACATCTTATAGACCCAGTAGTTTAATTCAATCAAAATGTTTTTGTCCAGAGGTAAAAAAACCCCTATAATATGGCTACTGTAAAGGTTACTTTAGTATATATTGATGTGCTAATGTACATGTATATATAAATTCCATTCATAGTTACCCAGTGTTGTAATACATCCCGTATCAACCACCGACTGAATCTTATTATGGCAGCATTCACTTCCTCCCTGAAACCACGGAAATTGGATGGTTAACAACAAACCATCAAATGTCTCATGTAATTTATTTTCTGTGTTAGATCTTAAAATAATACCGACATTTACTGCATCACTTGTCTATTTAACTACATACCTTACTAAATGCACTTGCAAATGTCTTTGCAAAAAAGTATATATATATATATATACAATATATTTACCTCCTTGATGATTCTATCAGACACAAGCATTGCTTAAGAACCTGGAAAATTAAATCAAAGCTATTTAAGACATACAAATGCATGCTAAAAGATTTTTCCTCAATAAAATTGATATTGCAGGTTCCTCCCTCTTCTAAATACCCCAAGCCTGCTTTGTGAGATACTAAACAATGAAGCTGTTGTGTGAGTGGTTTATTATTATCTTTTTTTTTGGGGGGGGGGGGGGGGAGGAAGGCATCAGGCACATGTACTAAAGGAGCTGCCTGTTACACTGTGACATGTACCTGTAGAGAACTTTCTCCGACACAAATGTCCTTCCAATGTTTGGACTCTAACAAGGGATGAAGATCTAGAACTTTAAAAACCTGAAAATTAAACAAAAATATAGTTCATCATAATGGATATTTTGAGTACATGTATGACAATATATTCATTTTACATTTATTGTAATTCAGGGTCATGTTTTGAATCTGAAAACTTGCATAATTCTGTGTATTATTCATAAGTTTAGTTTATGGTTCATGTATTGAGATCAGAGTATGTTGCATCTACCGTACTTCTATTCAAACTCAATGTGTACAAAATCTACACATTATTATCTGTGCTGATTTCAAATCATTCAGAAAAAATTCTGACCTTTATTTGACATTCAAAATGTTGTTCTTGATAAAGGGCCCTCTCCAGAAGATAAGGAAGCAATGACATGACACCATCTACGGCAGCAGACGACATGGTTGTCATGGTGACAGGACAATTCAATGATGGGTCTGAATGCTCCTTGCATTGTTTACGCTCTGTGAAGATTGATGCTAGTACATCAAGCACTACGAGTCGCACCTCATACAGTTCTGACCCCAGCAAGGATCGTACCTTTGTTGCTATGTCTGCTGCGGAGGAGGACTTGCCATCTCTCAAAGTGATATGTAGATCTAGCTTTGTGATGAGGGTAAGGTACTCCACGAATCCAGGGACACAGCATAACGTCTGCTTGTTGTGGATTCCCGCCTGGAACTCTTCATTCAAGGCTCCCATCATACTGTTGGTTATTTCTTTGGTGGTATGACTGGTCTGGGCAGATAACTGTTCCATGACCAACAATACTTTCTCTGTCACTTCAAAGGCTGCTTGTTTTGTCATGTAGCATGGATTTAGCCTAAATATTAATTTCCAAATGTTACACTAGATTTTATATCAAAGATATAATGAAGCAATTGCAAGGTCTTCATCATTTGTAACTTTTTCTTAACCTTCAAGTGTAAGCAAGTTTTAAAAAAGAAAAAATATACCTGCCTATATTTACAAAATTGAATACTGTATGGGTACAAACTTAGGTGTAAAATAAACACACTCAAAATTGAGTGTCTTTTTTCTGTGTATTTGCTTCATCATGTAAGGTTTACTTGAATTAGCAGCCAGTAATTAGTGTAAAAGGTGCCAAAATATGATAACCTTGAAATTACAGGTACATGTATGTATATTTTCAGTAATTTAAAAACTGTGAAATACAAGACTTACTTGCTAAGTAGCCACATTTTATCTTTCCACATTAATACTGAAGTCTCCATAGATTGAATTTCATCTGCCATGGTAAGTATCACTTCTAGCATACTTAAAATCTGTAAACAAACCCAAAATACAACACCACAAAAACTTGTACTCCATTGCCTCTTTCTTACCATTCTTATATCCAACTTTGTATTTTTTTTTCACCTACCTGTATTAGAGCACCATGTACATGACTGTGTTTAGCATGTGTTGGTTCAACAGGGACCATGCCCAATAACTGATTCATAACAGAGTTCAGTTGACCCTTCTGTACTAAAGGTTGCGATGCCCTGGCAGCCATGATTCTTGTTTTTAAAACAGGACTGGAACTGCATCTACAAAACCAGTATTATCTGCCATCAAAGTGAAATCTCCTCTACAACTGGGAGATACCGCCTAATTAGACCTGTTATAGGATGATGTAAGCGTTGGTTTGAAGTTTTACATTAATTTATTAATTATCATTGGTTAAGTTTGACCTTTGTGATTATAATGAAAACATGGAGTTTTGTCATACCGGTATTTACAATGATAAAGCTTTCTGAAAATACTTACTATGACACATTGCTAATCAAACATTTTGTAGATCATAACCAACCTGATGACATATGGAATAAAAGCTGCCAAGTTAAGTGAGGTATCAGCGCCCTCTAGTGGAGACTGGAATAATCGTCCCAGAATCATCAGTACGGGGTACAAACCAGGGTGTAGGTGCAGCTGATCTGTGTCACTGAAACAGTACGGCCAGGGACAAAATGAAACAGAAACACACCCTCCATCTACAGAAACCTCAGTCCAGTCATACACTGCATATATCAAAATCTCAATGTATTCATGAAGTTGAATGCAATCTACCTGATGTTTCTAGTTGCCACTTCCAGCTGGTCTAAGAGGAAAGGATAAAGCGACGGATACTGATGGAAGAACTGTCGCCCTGTCTGGCTGTAAATAATCCAGGAAAGTTAGTGACACACTCTACACCTTATCTACCTGTACTTATATAATCTGCTTCATTTACAAGTTTTTCTCTGTACTTGAGTTGTTTTAATAATTACCAGTTCTTCTTGGACATAGTGGATTCGTCCTTACTTCTCTTGACTCCAAAGATTCTGGTGATCATGGTACTGAGCAGAAGGGTGGAGGAGTTCCTCACCTGTAGATAATAGTATCAGGTATTAAGACAAATTTAACTCCTTTTTTTTTTTACACCTTTGCAAAGTCAATACAATTCTAAATCACTTCCAGGTAAAAATACAAAGTTAAAATTTCAATCATCATTATTATCAATTGGACGGTAATAAGCAAAGAAAACAAACTCACTGCCCAGAAAGGGGACTGAAATCCTAAAATGGCCGCCATCAAACCATCAGCTACAAAGGGAGTCACCACTTCTCCCAGTCTGGAATCCTTGTACAGAGCTCGTAGTATGTTCAAGGCATGGACCTAAAAATCAAACATCATCAAAGTATCAATTGTTTTATCCACCTTTACTTTATTAATAGTTTCAACTATGTGATAAGAAATTTACATGTATATCCTTTGACTCGGTTAAGTAGAAAAAACATTATTTTATACAAATATATGATATTCGACTTAATTGGAGTATATACAGTACCTTGGAGTTAGAAGGGGCTCCAGACACAGTGTTGTCCTCCATCAGAGCTAGTTGTAACAGCTCTGTCATGGTCCACTTAAAACATGGCCGACCTGTACTGTGAGGTTCAGAACTGACCAAGGTCTGCAGAAAATAAAAGGAAATTCAAATCTTTCCATCTTCTAAACACCAAGTTAGTGAAAATAAGGTAATTCTGATCCACTAATTTAATATGGATCCTGAAAACTCTGAGTTTAATAAAATCCATAAAAATTAATGCCCATAAAATAATCATGAAACCAGAACATTCAACATCAGAGTTACTATGAAGATGTTGAATTTCTATGTTGCCTGACATCCCAACCTGTACAAAGAATGGAATGCCAGCACTTCTTCTGGTGGCACATAGCTTGTTGTTCTCATCATCATTCTTTACATCTGCCATGACTTGGTCTAACCATAACTTTGGGAGCTGATGGAGGGTTTTTATGTTACACCTGTTAACAAGTTAGAAAAGCTATTGACAGAATCACACTTCTGTTGTATCACATCTTACTTCTTTTATAAATGCAAATTTGAAATAATGCTATTAATAATACATGAACCTAATTAACATTCAAAATATTAGATCATGTTAAATCATAATTCTTCTACATTTCATTTCTTAGTCATACCTCCACAACATTTCACACTGTTTGACAAAACCAGCACAGGCCAGCTCAAATGCTCCCCTATGTATGGATTCCATCAACTGCTTCTTGAAGTATTCTCCTATAACCTCATTCTTGTAAGCAGAAGAGAGGAAAAAGGTTTAACAAAATGCTAGCATATTAAAGATATAGTGCAGAAAAAGTACACAGTCTATACAAAATATGTACAAAGTATTTTGTGAAATAATCAGTTTCAACCTTCAGACAAACAGTACCTGTTGGACAGTGAGAAGTCCTATGTCTGATGTATGAGGCATTGTGATTGGTGCTTCAAATGTCAGTTGCCCTTGTAACAGTGAGACTTCCTTGACGTTTCTCCAGCAGCAGACGATGAGGTACTCGGGCATCAGTGTAACAGTCTCCACACAGCGCTCCGCCTCAGAGGCGCTTACCTTATCCTCTGAGGTCCCTGTCTTACCCTCGGAGGCAAAAATAGACTCCACACCTAGATAACATAGAGCAAACAATATCCAAATACAGTTTAAAAATAGTTACAGGATTTTCTTGTGACTGTTTCCGAAATGCTTAAAACAAATTTACATTTACATTTACAGTCAGTTTTATTCCCCTTAGCAAGTAAAATTATTTTAAACTAAACGTTTCTAACTAATTATGTTTATAATGAATCAAAATTGGTTGTCCTTGGCACTTTACTGTGTGTTTTACTATGCAGGTAAGAATGTACATGTATCTCCAAACTTTCAGGGACATCTTACAGGGGTTTCTAGCATGAGAGTTGCACCTTGCCAATATGCTTGTTTACCTTTGATGGCCTCCTCTGGTACATTTCCCTCGGGAGAGCTGTTCTGTACCACTGGGGAGACAATGTCCGATATTTCCAGGCAACAGAGCAAAAGGTCCTCCATTAATGGCTGCCATAGCAACATTTCACTTTTAGAAAGCTTCCTAAAATACATTAGCTCATTCCATTACATAAGCATTTCAAGACCAAAAATTTTACAACCAAAACAAATTTTTAAGATATGATTCACTAAAGGATATCCATCATCTGAATATGGACTTTATATGAAAGACTTACTTTAGATTAACATCAAACAGGACGTATCTGATGCAATGCAATGTGGGATACATTGGTTTGGTTGCTGCTGCAATAAACAATCCAGTCCTTGCCACATGCAACTGATCCTTGAGGTAAAACAACAAAATCCACAGCAACAGGACTGTTCCTCCCGAGGACTCACTATCATGTAGGGGAGGTTTCTGGAGAGCCTCCCTCAGACTCTGCTCCCCATTCAATAAGTCTCCCCACTGTGTGAGAGCAGAAGGACTGAGGTGTTTAGTGAGGGTCTCCTGAGCATTAAAGAAAAACTCCTGAATACTAGGCTGAAGGAGCAGGATTCTGAGAAGGAATGCTCCTGTGGTGCAGTCCTGGGGGCGATTACTGCCTGCCAATGTCAGTCCTATGTCCAGCAGTTCAGACTCACTCATATAGATCATTCTCTATGATAAAATAATAGACTCTCCATTACTGTGTATTATTCCAACTATGTGAATGTATAATGCTGCATTTTGGCCCAATAGTTATGACTATTTCAAAGAGAGAAGAATGTAACTACATATATCTACACTCTATGTCTTCTGCTTGTCTGATATATACCTTCAGGTGGAGCCCCTGACTGAAGCAGCTCCTCAGTACTTTGTAGGCCTCTGTTTTGTTGTCTTCAAATGTGTCTGTCAGGCATTCCATCAGTGTCTGAATATGACATCCCTTCCACTCTTCCCATATAACATAACCTATAAATGCACGAGACATTTCACACCAATAAACCAAAGCAAATGATGCTAATCACAATCAAAAATGTAAAAAAAAAATCATCTAAAATGAGTTAAAATTATCAAATTCTACAGCTCTAAGAAATTCTATTTGTCTTAAAATATTCATGAAAAGGTAAGCCATTAAATTGTATATTTTTATTTAAGTGACTGTGGTTTTTTTTAAATTCAAAGTTAAAGCTATCATTTCATGCTTGAATTGGACGTGCATCTGGCTAAGATATCATTTTAACCTACCCCCAGTATTAGCAGGACTCAATAGATCAACCATCAGAGAAAGAATGGACAGTGCTGTTGTCCGTCGTGCGAATGCTGAGCCCGGGTACAGGGAGTGTAGCAGAAACTGGAACAGCCACGATCCAAAGGCCTGCAATGGAACAGGTTCCAGTTATATAATGGTTATACACTCATTAATAAAGATTTCAATTCTGGACTTTGACCAATTCTGGCCACCACTTAATTTTGTGTGTTAAATTGAGAGGTTTCATGGCAATGACGAGAACTTGTACCTGGCAAGAATTGGTCCTGGGTTTTAAAAAACCATATGCAAAACCTTCATATGGCATATTATAGAATCTTCATATGATACACACAGTTTACACAATTTACACCAGAAAAATAATTAAATACAATGTAATACCTTGTAGGATGACAGTGTGGTGTCTAGCCCTGAGGGTCTATTTTTAGAATTAAGTTTTCTACATAGAGCTCCCTCGCTTTCTTTATATCTCAGGAAAAGCTACAAACACAACAATAACATCCCTGGTCATTAAAGTGGTTTTTTTAAAATTTTGTCTATAGCAATAAACATCTGCTTAATCAAGTTCTGCAAACAAAGCACTGGGGGAGATGGATGTACAGTTACCTTTTTGATATGAGCTACCATGTGTTGTCTGAAAGATGGTGATTGGTTCTTCATATTCCACTGAATGAAGTATTTAAGTAATCTGAATTCTGATTGGTTGATTGGTTCTGATGTTTTGTGGTTTTCACAAAGTAAGGCAAATGCATCAAGTCTAGCCTAGGTGAACGAAATATCATGTTATTAAAGAATAATTACCAATTACACCCTGTATATTGTAAACAAAGTTTCGGTAACAGTCACAAGAAAATCCTTACCTGATCATCAGTGTGACTTAGAGCTTGTTTAACTAACTCTGTCTTCACCACTCCATACAAACACTCCGGGGACTTAGATACAGCATGGTCCAACAGACCCATGACTCGCGCTCTCCTCAAACACATGATCAGGGCACCCAGCTGCTCATCTGTAACTGTTCATTTCATTTCATATATCATCAAAGTGTTTGATACATACTAGCCAAGTATTAACAGTAAAATACGTAGAGAATATTAATACATACCCATTTCCATATCACACCCTGTATCAGTACAAGACACACTGTATCAGGTATCAAGGGCTGATACAGGGTGTGATATAGAAAAGGGTATGTATTGTTATATCCATTACACACAGTAATAAAATACTAAACACTTCTAGTTTAATAATCACTGGCTAGCTTGCTATTTGGACATCACATAGATTGCACTTGCAAAACCCTTATATTCATTACCAAGTATATAAACATGTTTATAAACAATCAATGTTACCTGATTGGTTGCTGTTACAGAGAGAGGATATCATGCAGCCTAATGTGTCTTTCCCGGTTTTCAGAAGTTTTGGAAGGATATACTGGAAAAAAAGATAAGGAATAAGGAAATTGGTAACAACTAAGAAGTATACAATTGTAAGTTCTGAAGTAAGAATCACCAAAACAATGACAGAACTATCATATACAGTCAAACTTCGTTATCTCGAACTAGATGGGACTGTTTAAAAACTTCGAGATATCCGAGTATTCGAGATATCGAGGGTAAAATACTTTAAAAAATAAGTGGTTGGGACTTACAGATCACTTCGACATATCCATTGTATTCGAGATATCAGTGTTCGAGATATAGAAGTTCAACTGTAATTTGACCGCTTTTCCACAATGGACCTTACCAAGTTCTCCAACATCTTTCACAAGTTGTTGTCTTTTATGACACTAAGTCATGAGTTTAGACAATTCTTTATGTAAAAATATTAGTACCACATTGAAAATAGCCAGTAGGTATCAAATCTAATATTTAAATTTGAGCAAAAGAGAATAGACAAAAACCATTGCAAGATCTTCTGAGGAAACATCAATGCCGAGTTTTACAGTACCATATACAATTGGCGACTCTGTATACTTCATATTTCAAATTAAGGTAACTTCCATTTCAATTTTCATACAAATATTGTATCATGAAAACACCCATTATACTGAATGTACCTCAATAACATAGGTGCGCTGATGTGTGCTGTTTCCCATCATGCACTGCAACACAGGCCACACCCATATCTTCTGCCACTGCTTCCTGTCATCTGGTTGGGAGAGCTCCTTCAGGTGTTCTGTCGACAGCTTGTCATACAGGTCACTAGCCTGGATACAGAAATCAAAACACCTTAAAGGGGCATGGTCATGATTTTGTCAAAAATTATTTTTCCGTTTTTAATGTTTACAATGCTTCAGTAAGGCATTTCTAATAGTCAACAAAATTGGAGTGTCAGTCGTCTTGTTTTAAGCGAGATACAGAGCTTACAATTCTCTGTAAACAAAGCTTACGTCATGTTTTTGTTTATATTTTGAATATTGAAGTAAAAGTTCCAGTTTTAGACCTAAAATGAATATGATTAATGCTAGAAACTGTTTATTTATGCTTCAAACAAATAAGAGGATAGAAAAAATCTGCATTAAAAAGAACTTTTACTGGTATATTGAACCAATGAAAACAAAAACAAGGTACAAGCCTTGTTTACATAACAAAGAATTGTGAACTCTGTATCTTGCTTATAACTCTACGACTGACACTCAAATTTTGATTGATCATTAAAAATTAATTTCTAAAGCATTGTAAACAATAGAAATTTGACCAAAATCGTGACCATGCCCCTTTAACATCATTGCAAAGACTTTATCGTCTTTGAGTGGTGAAATTTGGTTCATTCTCAAAAGTCAAAACAATAAATTTTGAAATCAATGTAAACACTGACATAGCAGGCAACTGTCTGTTCCTTGAGGTTGTTGAGGATGTCCTGAGCTAGGTCTGGGTTATATTGGAGAAGAGTGGACACTTTCAGACTCTCAGCTAGTATCCTCAGGGTTCCATATTTCCCCTTGCTAGACCAGCTGACCTCTGACAACAGAGATCTGGATAGATCCAGTAGGAACTGGTCCTCTGGTGCTGAAGATAAAACAATACAACGTACACATGTCCAACTTCCAGTTCTTTAAACTTCATATGAATGAAATATGGTGTCAAAAATTTTTGACATACATATATACAGTATGATATTCCTACCTTCAACATCAGTTGTTGCTCTGTGTACCTTGATTAGAGATTCAAAGATGTCCTTAGCAGTAAACCTTATTACCTACAAATAATATATCAACTATTTGTAACTCTAGCTGACATATGAGCAAATTCTGCATCAATGCAAACATAAAAACTCATCACAAAAATATGAACCCAATCAAAATGCCATTTCTCTCTTCTACTCAAAATGCAAACATTTAATAATTCAATCTCAGCCAGCTCCCTCTTACATCTGTTGAGTCCTCCCAGATTGTCCACACAAACTTGAGCACTTTCTGTAACAGGTGCCCTGGCCCAGACAGTATACTGGTCACAACTCGATCACAGCAGTCAGATCGCAGAGAGGCTCTGAGGAGAGTGTGCAAATAACATACAAACACTGAACCAGAACAAGAAGGATATGTTAGAGTTAACGTTAACGCACATAGTTCATCAATTATGTTTTGTAATTAATTTTGTGCTTCAATGTGTCCTGCATGAACAAATCAAAACAAAATTTGACCTACAGAGCTCTGGCTGTCCACATGTGAATAGTTCTAGCCATCTGTAGCTTTCCTGTTGTGTCACAGCTTCTGAAATACGAATTATAAACAAATACAATGCATAACAAATTGTTATACTCATCCCTAATAGCAATGCAATGTTTATTGATGCTTGTCCTTTATGAAACTTATAATACATGTAAACAGTTACTGTAATACAGGGAAATATTCGCCCTCGTTTAATTTTTGCCCCTTTCGCCCTCGTTGTCAGCAGGCGAATTTAAGACAATTTCAAGGTCCCATATTATCTCTCTTTATACACAACTATATGTCTGGGCTAATTCAAGACGGGGCGATACCGTTTGCAAGTGAAGAAGGGCGAAAATAACGTGGCGAAAATAACCCTGTATACAGTATACTGTAAATTCCTTATTTTACGCGACTACTTAATTCCGCGATGCCGCTGTTTTGCATCAAATCGCGAGAATATGAAATCGCGAGCACTAATTGTTTTGTTATAATTTCATACTGCTCAAAACTGTATGAAAAATAAAAGCGAGATTTTGAAATCCGCGAGGAATGCTTCTTGCGATTTTACGCGGATATTAATTCCTCGCGTTTAATAAGGAATTTACAGTATCTATGGCATAGTGTACTATATGTGCATGTATCAACATTTTCTGTGCATTGCTTGTGAATCAAGTTAAAAATTACAATACATAGTAAACAACCTTTATATTTTACTTTCTGATTTACTAACCTTGATCCCATATCTAATATTCTGTCCAACATGATATCTAGTAGCAAACTCTTGTTGTCTTCATTGTGTGATAGCAAATCTGAAACATCTAGCTGAGCCAGAATTCCAAACCACAGACACAAACAGGAAGTGGGGGAGAGCTGAAATAGCTCATCTCTAGAAAGTGATGTCTGTAATATCCAACCAGTTAGTTCAGCTTTATTCTTCACTTTTTCATGGAAAATGACATCTAGAATCTGAAAAAATATCCACCGTAACAATTAGCACATTTCTTGTCATAATACAAATATAAAGTTTTAGTGTGGACAAAGAACTGTAACTCTTTGGTCTGTCATCCGATTTTTTCCCCAAAGAGCTATACCGGTAGTTCTCCTGCTTTATATAGAGTTGCCTAAGTGCCTTAAATTACAATGCCTTCAATGTTTAACAATAATGATTAACAACAATAAAACCCAGCGAATAGCATCACCAGCTCTGTTGCTTTTGATCCCAGGTTCAGCTTCAGCAGTAGAGTCAGACACATGCTGCCACTGGTCTTACAGTCCAGCAGGAAGTTTTCTGAAACAATTATTGTAGACCTAATCGAAACCTTACATAAGTGCACAAATCTTCGCTGTCAAAGCTATTTCTCCAAAGCTTAAAACTTAGTGTTTATAATTATGAAGAAAAAAATTCAGTTCAAAAATAGGAATAATTTGTCTTCTGATTAGTTCAATAAATTAGATACTGTGTGACTAAATGGATAAGATTTCTATTTCCAAAAGTTTGCACATCCATTTGTGTACCTGCTGGTATTGTGGAGAGCAAACAAAACATACCTGATTTAAGAATCACAATTATGTTGTTGAGGAAGGCAATTGAAACAGATTGAATGGCTCTTTGTGTATCGGAGTCCCTGCCTTCCAGACTCCCTGCACATTTCTGTAGCAGCTTACTGGAGGCTTGGATACAGGCCAGGCAATGATGCATCACCTCATTGTCCTCCACAGGGGACAGGTCACACCTGAACAAAATTATTATGTACCAATATCATTATCAAGAATTAGTATATGATACATATTGATATCAAAATGACAATTCTCTTCTAAAACCAAGGAAGTTATACCTTTTTGAAGCCAGGAACTCCTCAAGAGCTTGTGATAAGTATTTGAGACCTGAAAAAGAAAGTTATACAATACAATACCTTCAACAACTAAATTGCATGTACATGTATTACCCATATGTTGTAATATATCATACATGTTATACCCCAATGCTTGATCAGATCTTAATGATTTTAAACCATGAAGAATTTGACCTGTATAATCATAACTCAATTATGATCTAATGCTATGAAGAGTTTAACTTGTATAATCATACCTGGCAGAAAGACTTGAGAGAGACAATGTTCCCCTGAAATTCAAAACATACTCTGAAATAACTCTCTTCACAACACAAAAATAAACACCAGCTAATTGGAATGTACATTGATTTCAAAAATGCAAACCCAAAGGAAAGTTTTCCATCAGACAGTATATCATGTTAACAGTCTTCCTGCCATCTTGGATGTCCTTGACCCCAGCTGTGACCTTCACTGTGACCTCATGCACCATCCGTCTGCTCACTAATGTTTTCAGGTCATCACTGAAATTCTGGAAGGTGCTGCAATTAAAACCCTCAAACTAGTGTAATATGAAGTGGTGAAACATGCATGTACCTGATACGCGTATATACTATACAGGTTCTATAAATTTGTTAGTCTTTAAACTGCAGCAACTACTTGTACTGTTAGGTTTAATATCAGCAGATGTTGACATGGTTGTGGGCATTTCAAATGAAAGTTAATATTTAAAATAATAATTCATGGAACTAGATTTCTATTCTAAACAAAACAAGAGGCCCAGGGGCCACATCGCTCACCTGAGCAAAAATAGCCTTAACTCTGATCAAATTAGCATTACAGTATCAAAATCAAAATATCTCGACAACTAAGTACAGTAGATCTTGCTCAAAATTTTTTTAAAAATCTACCGATTTTTATCCACATATTTTAATGGTAAATACTAAGCCCCTTTTGTTGTTGTTCCTGTAAGAAGATTTTTCTCTATTCCTATATACCCCCCCCCTTTGTGGCCTCACTTTTCTCTAGGGAATCTGGTTTGATCAAACTTTAATCTGCACAATCAGTGCTTTCACACAAGTTACTGTTTTTTGGACTGAAAACTTTCCCAGAATATTTTTAAAGATTTTCTCTATATATTCCTATGTAAAAATTCATCTCCCCATTGTGGCCCCACCCTACCCCTGGGGACCATGATTTGAACAAACTTGAATCTACACTACCTGAGAATGCCTCCACACAAGTTTGAGCTTTTCTGGCCTTATAGTTTTTAAAAAGAAGATTTTTAAAGATTTTCTCTATACATTATTACGTAAAAATCCATCCCCCCATTGTGGCCCCATCCTACCCCCGAGGACCATGATTTAAACAAACTAGAATCTACACTATCCTATCTGAGGATACTTCCACTCCAATTTGAACATTTGTGGCCTAATAGTTTTTGAGAAGATTTTTAAAGATTTTCTCTATATATTCCTATGTAAAAATTCATCCACCCATTGTGGCCTCACCCTACCCCCGGGGACCATGATTTGAACAAACTTGAATCTACATCATCTGAGGATGCCTCCACTCAAATTTGAGCTTTTCTGGCCTAATAGTTTTTGAGAAGAAGATTTTTAAAGATTTTCTCTATATATTCCTATGTAAAAATTCATCCCCCCATTGTGGCCCCACCCTACCCCCGGAGACCATGATTTGAACAAATTTGAATCTACACAACCTGAGGATGCCTCCACACAAGTTTAAGCTTTTCTGGCTAATTAGTTTTTGAGAAGAAGATTTTTAAAGATTTTCTCTATACATTCTTATGTAAAAATCCATCCGCCTATTGTGCCACCACCCTACCCCTGGGAACCAAGATTTGAACAAACTTGAATCTAGACTATTGATGATGCTTCCATACAAGTTACAGCTTTTTTGGCCAAATAG
>WFKH01006014.1:50806611-50814193 GCA_016163765.1 Magallana hongkongensis
ATAAACTTACAATCAAGATTTTATTAATTTTTTTACCAGCAGCTTCTGCATCTAAGGGAAGTATATCATTTTTCATTTTACTCTCTCTCTCTCTCTCCTCTCTCTCTCTCTCTGATTTAATCATTTTTAGGCCTACCAATGAGAACCAATTTTACAAGTCTATCTTTAAGAAGTTCGTGGCATGATAGATATTCTTTTTTCTGTATAGACATTTTTAGTAAATCGTAATTCGCTCATGTATGAGTTTTTTTCTTCAACATGACAAACAGGACAGTGAGAATCTCAAATTATCACGAGCGTTCTGTCAATTCCACATGTGTGTTCCGCCATTTTAACAGGCCCGCATTTGTTTTTCTTCCAGTTCGGTCAAATATTTTTTAATCGATCTCAGATAATGGAAATATACGAATGATCGCCATAATGAAAAGCTTGTTCATTGTGGGTTTTTTGTTCATGGAAATAATTAAATTCTATTAAAACATACAGATTCTTCAATCGTAACTACTCGGCCATTTCCGTCGGCGCAAATAACTTTTATCGGTTGCGGAAAAGGGCGAGTGTGATCCGAATGACAGATTCTTGCTGCTGAATACTACAACAAATGTACTTCCGGTTAAAAAGTTTCTGGAGTTCGTCTGCCTATTGTTTCATTCAGTTGGAGGATCTGACATACACTATGTAGCAGACCTCCAGAAAGTATATTTCGGTAGCAACTTTTTAAATACATCGTAATGGTTTTCTCAAACGTTGCTTGGACTTGTGTAAGTTGACAAATTTTCTTTAGGACATGAAATCCGTTGGAGTAGAAGTTTCATGAATCTTGTACAGAACAAAGGCATCTTTTAAAAACACAAACGATTAATGATACACTGTCGTTTCATCAGAGTATATGGTTATATCATTTTATATATTTTTAGGTACATATTTCATTGAAATTAAACCTCATTTGATCTGACAGATATTTAATATGAAAAAAGTAAATTTTAAAAAAAGGGTATGATATAGTAGATCTTGTAGGCCTATTTAACTTTACTGGCCTACGACCAATTCTCACCGAGAACCATTTCTCACCAGTGTTTGTTATGTCATTTTATCAACACATAAAATTATATATGAAAAATGACGTAACAAAGCACCGGCGAGAAATGGTCCTTGGCAAGAATTGGTCGCACGCCGGTATAGATAGAAAATTAAAAGCCTAATTATTCTTAAATTT
Source organism: Magallana hongkongensis (assembly GCA_016163765.1). Classification (NCBI taxonomy): domain Eukaryota; kingdom Metazoa; phylum Mollusca; class Bivalvia; order Ostreida; family Ostreidae; genus Magallana; species Magallana hongkongensis. The sequence continues at coordinate 50,807,828 of WFKH01006014.1, forward strand.
GATATGTTTACTCTTGCAATTAATGTGAATGATGTAGTCACACTTAAAATGTTGCTGATTAATTTATCCAGAGACTACAGTAATTTTCACTGTATTACAAGTGAATTCCATGAATTGTGCATTTTGTATCTGACTTGGTCAAACTTGAGAAAAGTTCTACCGACAATGTAAATTAAGTATATTCAAATGCTTCCTTTTTCGTTCATTCATCATCTTTAAGAGTACTACTTTAAGAGTACTTAAATCCTACTGAATTTTCAATATGTGAGACGACTCGTTTATTGTAGATACCAATTATTGATAAACATGTCAGACTCCAAAATATCCAGCTTGCTAGTATTACATTAATTTTTTATGGTACATGTGACTGAAGTTTGATACCATTCTCTTCCAATCCAATTATCATTGAAACTACCAACCAGGTATTCAATACTGTGCTTGAAAATTGACATTTGGATCAATGTTGAAATACATTAGGATCACACATTAGGATTCATGAAGGATGTATGTCAGACTAATTTACCTCGAAATGAAATTTGTATCAAATTGTATCTGCTTTTACTGTATCTCAGATTTTGTAAATAATTATTAAGCCATCAACATTGGAAAATTAAGGTTGTACTGGTGCAACCATACTGGTCTCCTGTTGTTAAATGCACAACACAGATTCAGAGGAAAAGTAACTTGAAGAGTTAGTGTTTGCTATACATTGTACCTATACAAGCAATTATGATACTATATAGACACTGTGAAAGTGTATTTCTATACATTTATAATACATGCTCTATTGATAAGTAATATTTTAGTATTTTAGTTATTTATAATGTTATTATAACCCTAAATACTCTGTTTGTGCTCTATAGTGATATACATCCAAGTTTATTTCTGTAGTAGGATACCGTTTTTCTCTTATGACTTGACTACTGTTATTTTTAACATTTTTTTATTGATTGGGTCATTCAGGGCAAAAGATAACAAATCTTTATAAAATAAAAACAAGAAAAGCTCCAAACAACAACAGAAACGAAAACTATTAACTAAATACTTCAAAAAATGAAAACACATAACACAGATTGAAATACTGATAGACAAATAAAAAGTACTGGTATAGTGCCTAAAAATAAATGCTTGATCCAAGAAGATGAGTTGTTTGCAATGATTTGTGTGCATTACAACAACTAAGAAGCATTTCAACTATACTTCTTAAAAACAAATTCTCCAAAATAAATTTGTTTAAATGCATGCAATTTATACAGTTTGTTTAGTTACATTCAAATTATATTTTGGTATTTCCTGTTTGGGGTTTGGATGCGGCCAATTTATCAGCTCTTATTAACCCTGGCGAGGAGTCCCTTTGAACATAATATATGTTATAAAGAGGGTCTATTGATCTTGGTAAGGATATACAGAAACTGCTGATCAGAATACCACCTACACTTTTCTTTCTACCAGTGTAGTGGTGGAAGCAGTGCATTTGTGCTTTTTGTTAATTGTCTGAAATTCCTCTCGACCCAAAAATAGTCAGTGGCCAATTAATGTGAACCATACGCAGTGGTTTGTGCATGTGAAGAGGCCATATGATTAATGTATGTGCTTTTATTTGTTCTGGAGCATTCTGAATTCATGTAATTGATTGGTGGCATCGGGTATATCAAAGATACTAATGAGCAGCAAGGTAATGATGGTGAAATATGAAATATTTAGTCCCCATTATCCATTTCAATGCTCTTGATGAATGGTTAACTTGGTTTGGTCTATTAGAATCATTACATGTTATCCTGTGTTCTTCTGTTCTGAGAAGTGTCTATTTCCATGAAGTTATGAAAATGTGTACCATACTTAATTGACCTATGTTTTGCAGTCATGAATACCTCCATGTATTGTTGCATGCTTTTCTTAGGATTTATCTGTCAAAAATTTCATAGCTATGCTGCTTCGTTTTATCTATGCATCAATCATTGAAATATTTTAAAGTAAGCAGGATATACCCGTATTTTTATACCCCCCGCAAACGAAGTTTGGGGGGGTATATAGGAATCAGCTTGTCCGTCCGTCTGTCTGTCCGTCTGTCTGTGCAACATGTCCGGTCCATATCTTTCTTATGGAGAGACATTGGAAGTTCTTACTTCACACAAAGATTGCTGATGACCTGAGGGTGTGTCATAACCTTGACCCAAGGTCATTCGGGCAAGGTCAAGGTCACTGGCAGAACAAGTGCAAAATTCGTGTCCGGTCCATATCTTTCTTACGGAGAGACATTGGAAGTTCTTACTTCACACAAATATTGCTTATGACCTAAGGGTGTGTCATGACCTTAAACCAAGGTCATTTGGGCAAGGTCAAGGTCACTGGCGGAAAAAGTGCAAAATTTGTGTCCGGTCCATATCTTTCTTATTGAGAACATTAGAAGTTCTTACTTCACACAAAGATTGCTTATGACCTGAGGGTGTGTCATGACCTTGACCCAAGCTCATTTGTGCAATGTCAAGGTCACTGATAGGAAAAGTACAAAATTTGTGTCCGGTTTTTCTTTTTATTGAGTAACATTAGAAGTTCTTACTTCACACAAAGATTGCTTAGGACCTGAAGGTGTGTCATGACAAAAAAATTGTGTTGAAAAAAAAAATTCAGAAAAAAAAATCGGGCTCGGTATACCGAAAATTCAAAACATTTAATGGCTGCTTGACATGTGGATTATCGTTTGATTCCAGTCATGTTTGTTATCATGAGGATGCAAATGTCTTCAGTCATTTACAGTTAGGTTGAAATAAAATGGAATTTAAAGAATAGAAATTGGTTTGTGTACTCATATTAGCATTTACACTTTTAAAAAAATAGAACAGTTATTATTTATGGAACATGGACAGTGAAATAGATAGCATCCATTATTTTCTATAATAGAAAAATATTTGAGTCATGATTTTTTCTTAGCGGGGGTATCATTTGTGAGCTTGCTCACAGTACCTCTAGTTTCTAAATAGGCATATATTTTTCCTTTAATTATGGTCATTGATAAACCCTAATCCAATCTAGTAGCATGTACCTACATATATGTTTATGTGAGGAAAGTTTTGGGTTTTTGGTTATAGATGCATTTAGTAGGGTTAACAGCAATAAAAAAAGGAGAGAAAAAAAAACCCCATTGACTTTCTCTACAACTCTATCATAAGTTTCAACTTTCTTTGTCCCATACATTTCATGCCAAATATGAGATTCTTAGATTCTGATTCATATCAACTTATGTACAGCTTGGTTTCATTTTTTTTTTCATACTTTTTCAAGCCTGACAAAAAACTATAAATTTTAAGAACTATGTATTTCAAAGCTTTCCATGGCATGATAATTTTAATAACAGTTTTTCTGATGGTCTGGAGGATTGACATGAATCTTCTCTTTTGTCGACTAATTCCTCTCAGTGAAAGTGACCAACCGTAATGCATCCTTTCCGCCTTTATGTAGCAAAAACATTGTAATGATTTAAAGTGTCACTGAAAAGATTGACCTGCCCGTAACTCTCTGGAATATAATGGAAATATGACAATAGCAGGTTTAAAGATTATCTTAGATTTTTAAAATTCCTCCTTTATATTTTGGCTCATATCCTGGACAAATTTTTGAAGTTTTATTATACCAGGAAACTTTTTGTATTAGAATATATACATTTAATATATGATCAAGGTAACAAATAGTACATGTATGTTATTGAGGTAATAGTAGTGCAATGTTTAGTAATGTAGAACTTCAAATGCCAAGTTTTGTTTTTTTCTTTTTGCAGATCCTATAGTCTAACAACCCAGAGACAGATAAAGACCAGGCCAGCATAGGGTAAGACTTCAACTATTGGCCTCGTCAGTTTATCTCAGAAAACAGGGAATCTAATAACGATAAATATTATGTTTTGAAGTTTGTTTTTTAACATTGCTGAAATGTTTGATATCGGATGTGAATCTTGATTGTGATGAATTACTTTCAGTGTTTTATATGATTAGGGTTCAGTCTCTAATATCATTACTGCAAACTGCAGCTTGAGCAGTTCTTAGATGACCTAGCCGTTTAATTGCTCTATTGTGGTGGGCTCTATGAAGTCTTTCTTATTGTCTGTGCACGGTTTCTCTCTGGCTCCAGTGTTCTGGAGATGGCCGGCTAATTGTTTGTTTGGTATCTTTGCCTGTGAAGGCTTGGAACTGCTTCTCCAACTTAATGATGATATTATACGGTTGGATGGCTTGCTGTTAGAAATCGGCTGAAGGCTGTGGGCTCATCACTTGATTGGAGATCTTGAGATAGCTCACATTAGGATTGTGAGATAACTCGCACACTGTGATATGCTGTCTCTCTTCTGATTTAAAAACCATTAATTAGATAGTTCTTGGACAGTTTATCATCATGACCATCCTAATGAATGTGCCAGACTTGACTTTAATGATTCTTTTATTTTCCCCCTTTGGTTTAGGCATCACTTTGGCACCGTTACCAATATTATTTGTTCATTTTTATCAAAATTAGAAATTTTCTTTGAAAATAATTTTAGAATTCATGCACAGTTTTTTTTTTCAATGAAAAAAATAATTTAAATAGTTCTATAAAGGAACTAAAATAAAATATATATATATATATGTCAGATACATCACAAGAATCAATATATTTGTGGACCAAGTATGCTGCAAATAAAAAATTAATATTATTTGCACATAACAATACTGGTAATTTGATTCCCCCCTGAAACAAAATTGTTATATAATATCAGACTTTGCTTTGGAAGCTGGTAGAGAAAGAAACAATACCAAAATTGGCCAAATAAAAAAAACTGTGATCAATACTGACCCATACTATCAGCTGATTAGGGCTCAGACTTTCAGCACCCCATAGATTTAATGCTGTGGTTCATAACATTTAGGCCAAGATATCAAAAATACATGAGCCACATGGTCTTCAGAGTATTAATTACACAGCAAGTGCTGGTTCATCATTTCTCAGTAACAGCACTAGGTTGTACCTTTGGATTATGATACCTACCACTAAATTGGTGGTAAGCAGTTCTCAAGATGAAAATAGAAAGCAGAAAAGATTACTTAGATAAGAGAAGAACAGAAATATGACATGGTTTTGTAGTTGTTTTGAGGGAGAGCTGGAGAGCTTGGATTATGACTGGGTTTTTTATGATGAGTTTCGGTCAGTGCCCCCCTAAACAGAAAACACCAAGGGATTCCTGTGTATTGATGAATTATATGAAATCTAGACATGTGTATGGTGTGTGTAAGAAGTGGAATTAATAGGCTTGGGCTGGTGTACAGACCAGTCGACATTGATTTTGCCTTATACAAGAAGTGGTGATCTATTGCAGATGACTATTTTGGTGTATCAATAAGACAGTCTGATAGTTCCTGTGATAACACAGTCAAGAAAGATCAGTGAGGGAGATTCGTCAATCATTATTTTTCAATGCATGTATTTATTTCCCAGAGGGGACTATCTATACTTAAAGATGTGTGCAGCCAGTAGTTAATGCATCGGAGTATGGTAATTTTTCAAAAAAGTTTTTTGGATTATATTCAATATAAGCATTACTGCCAGCGAGATTCTGGCATATTGTGTAAGAGTTTTGGTTGAAATATTTGACTTTGTATATATACTGTGAAGAAAAAAATTCTGCAGCTTCCCTGGAGTTATGGATCAAAGGAGGCTGTGTGAGAAGGTGAATTCGAGCAGAAGCTGAGAGTGTAGGGGCACCATGTCACAGGACAAACTGGATAAAGGGGCCCCACCCTCAGCAATGGAGGGGGTGGATTGGAGGGAGCGGTGCCTGTCCCTAGAGGCCTCATTACAACAGTTCAAATCACAGGTGGTTCGGATCAGGGAGACTCTAGGAGAAAAGGTAGGACACACTGACAGAAACTGTTCAAGCTTTATTTATTGGAAGAGAATTTTCAACCTGATACAATAGGAGAAATAGTTACATAATTTTTCCACAAGTTAAAGACAACCACTCTCTCTATCATTATGAAAGCTTGTCAGATTTAGACTACTTTATAATGCATTAAAAATATGCTTGATTTAGACTATTGTATAATGCATTGAATAAATAAGTATACGTTTAATTGTGATTATGGGTAAATGAAATATGTCTTCCATATTTACAATAAAAAATGACATTTTTATACTATTATTATTTAATAGAATAAATACAATGTACTGGTTCATATATAGGAATTTTGCTACAAAATTTTGCTTATCTTTGACATTGTATTGATTACTGCTTATATTCTTCATAGACATGATAGACTAGGTTTGCTTGTGTATAATACATTTGCAGAAACCATCTCTCTCTCTTTCTCTCTCTCTCTCTCTCTCTCTCCTCTCTCTCTC
>WFKH01006014.1:50862359-50913575 GCA_016163765.1 Magallana hongkongensis
ATAAATTCTCTCTACCAGGGCTAATACTGAAAAGTTTTCTTTGGCTATAATTTATGTGTTATCTTGCCAGTTGTCGAATTCGAATTTACCTTGTTTACAGCTGCGCTGTGTACCGAGTTATAATTACTCAGACTTGATTTAAAATGTATGTAACACAAATACATAAATAATATGTCTATTATTTACCTTTTAACGAAAAAGGATTAAAATATAACGAAGAAGAATTAAAATATATCCGTAATCACGTCTAAAAAGAAGAATCATGAGTTTCATCTAAAGTTTTTCGTCTGAAAATTCCACATGGGCGCAGCCATATTTTTATAGCGCATTGTCGAGCCCGATGTTATCGCAAAACTCACTTGGGTGTATTCGCTGTGAGCGATGTAGCATTGCGTTGAGTGAAGACACTTCCTTATCGGTGTGTATTTCAATTGCGATGCGCAATACAGATTCTGATTGGCGCATTTATATAGACCCGCCCATTTATCAAATGCGCATGATGCTAACACGTGGAAAGATATGTCGGAGAAAGAAAACTTCTCATGAAGTTGTACTAGCAAGTTTAAAATTACAGACAGAGTTATTTGATAACAAACGGGGCGATGTTTACGTACATGTGTAAATAATGTTAATGAAAAGAAAAAGAAAAGTTCCCTAAAAGCAGGGATCGGCGCATATGAATTATCAGTCACAGATTGTACTTCGCTTATCGAATAATGTTATTCAGTTCATTGTGAAAAAATTCGTCAGAAACTGTTTAGTGAACAAATAAATTTTACGTTACCGTTCAAAATTTACCATTTATGTATATGGAAAATCGCATGAGTTGAACAGTTTTTCCTCACTAAAAACTTGTTGCAAAATGTAGATCCACGGGAAAATTCGGGTTGACACGCCGTGAAATCCATTAGACTTTTTACAGCATACGTCTTCACTTTTTTGTTTACAATAAATCGGTACTGAAAATCTTTGAAACATCGTCACCAGCTCCGCAAAATGAAGAAGTATGGTTTGTTTATATACATGGAAAACTGACGGTAAAATGGCGACTCGATCTGCACGTGAATTTTACAATCCGAGGTCGAAAGAAAATCAGCGGCAAGTAAAGTGTCAACATCAGTAGTAAATATTGTCTGATGAATGTCGAGGAACATGTTTCTACAGACTAAGTGAGTTACAAAATAACGTTAATCACAGATCAGTCATTGAACACGTTTATATGCCGTAAATTTCAAATTTTGTGTATGCACACTTGTAGTTCTAAGTGTGTCATATTAATCGGTCAAAGTTCAATAAAATGCAATATATGTAATATTTATTGTCAGTATCTGTTGTGAATTCTTTGGAATAAGCTACAACAAAATAAATACTGCCTCATCTTAAATTGATGCGTTAAAATGATTTGAATTTATCGATGAAGTATGTATTATACTGAAAAATGAATTGGGGATTGAACCTGTTTAAACAGCGTGTTTTTGACAATTGTTTATACCAAAAAAGAAGCGATTATTGTGAGAACTGTCAATTATTGCTGTGATTTAGTTTTTGCAGTTCAGATACAGAGTTAAAACGACACATCTGGCAGTTGGTGCATAAATTAACAATACCACGTTAGAAGGTAAGAGTGGGCGGGTACTAAAACGGCCAATGAAAATGCTTGTTTTATAACTGCAACTCGCGATCCCAATAGTGTCGTCACTCAACGCAATGCTACATCGCTCGCAGCGAATACACCCAAGTGAGCTTTGCGATAAATGTAAGATCGAAGTGGTTCCTAAAAGATGTTTCGAAATTCAGACCAATAATCAATAAAACACCTCATATACATATAAACACGATCAAATGTTTCACACATTAAAGTACATATTTTAAGGAAACACATGAAAGTAATTGTGAGGATAAATTTATAAATTTACAAAGTCATTTTCAATTTCTTAACACTGATTCTTCTATGCTCTACAACACATCATGGTTTGTTAAATCAGCTGATAAATGAAAGCGTTTTTGGTGACGATCCTTAATGAGAATAAATTAGAAAATTAGAATTTAAATCATAATAGAATTAGAATAAAGTGATACATCATTACCCCCCTCTCTCTCTCTCTCTCTCTCTCTCTCTCTCTCTCTCTCTCTTCTGTAGATCATATTTATTTTTACAAAATTAAATCAATACCAAATTAACAATATACAACAAAAACTCAGGGATATATAATATAAACAATTTAGGGTTTACATTTATTATCGACAAAGGCAGTTCAATAAAACCCCTTCTATCAAGTTTAAAACAAAGAATAATAGACCAGTGTTTACACTAGGAAGAACATTCAAATAATTTTAATTCATCAAAGCTTAAATTTTATCAAGTTGTTTTTGATAATTCTGAACGGTGTTCTTATGTTGATGTATTTAAAAGGAAAGTAGAGAGATCAGTTTTTAGTAGTTTAAAATTAAGTTCACATAATCTTGCCATAGAAAAAGGTAGATACTTATCTATTTCAATGCCTGAAAGACTTTGTAATTATTGTAACACTGGGGCAATTGAAGATGAATTTCATTTTTTATTCAGCTGTTCTAAATATATTCATTTGAGGACAGTTTTTGAAAGAAATTTATATACATATTTTCATACTAGAAATGATTTTTCAAAAATGTCAGATATCCTGAAGGCTAAGTTCTGTTTTAATAATGATATCTTCAACGGCATACTCTAAAACCTGGCCTGGCCTGGCCCCATTGGCCTGGCCTGGTCTTAAAATTGGCCTGGCCTCACTTTTGGCCTCAAATTTGGCCTGGCCCCAAATTTTGGCCTGGCCTCAAATTTTTGCCTGGCTCCAAATTTGGCCTCTTCAAAATTTTTCGCCTCAGATTTTAAAATTTCTCTATTTCTCATTTTCTTAGATTTCGTTGAATTTTTATTGATTTCTCTTAGATATTGAAAATCAATGCTTTTTAATGTTTACTAAATAATCATATGGAAAAATATATATGACAAGTGATCGACTGTTTAAGTTTAATTGATTTAATCCATGTATAACACACAATAAATACCTATGACTTGCATGTACATGCTCATCTTTTATGAAATAATTGGGCTATAGGCTTCAAAATTGATTCGTAATGTTATCACAGACAAAGACAGTTGAAAATGTAAATATTTGTATTTGTATAATACATTTATAGTAACTATGAGTGCATATATGTGTGTGTGTGTGTGTGTGTGTGTGTGTGTGTTCCTAGTTAAATTCTGCTCCTTTTTACCTCTTAATTTTAATGTTGTAAATAGCTCGCGGTGCACATCAAAGCGTGGAAAAGCCTTAACAATACACTCATAATTAAAATGCAAATATAACACTTAGACATTGCCGTGTTCTCCGCAGCTCGAGATAAGCGGAATTGTTTTGATAAAAGTGCGAATATATTTCGAGTATAAATAGCACACATTCGTATATGCTAGATGCAGCTGTGAATATGTTGTTGTCAGGTCGGCTTATGTTAGGAAAGAGCAAGTTCATGTATCAAAGCTACAGTACGGTTACACAAAGATGAGAAGAGGGGGTCTGTCGGCGGGGGTGAACGCTGAGTAACGGATGGATCCACCTAAAATCGTCATCACTACAGAGAGGCTCAACGGGGGCTCCCTCATACGCAAAACCTCCATCCGAGTGAGTAGTATTTTTTTCTTTTAATTGTGAAGAGTTTCTCATTAGAGTGTAAATGCACGCAAACCTGTAACCGTGCAACATCTCATCCCTCAGCGTTTCTGTTCTCGTAAAACACTAAGGAATGTAACTATTCTTTATTCCAGGTGTTTCGCAAATGCTACATTTGTTACAGTACCGCTGAGTATTATTATTGTAAAACACAGATGGATAAATCTGAAAACCTTTAACTAATTCTGTAATTTATCCAACTTAATTCCAAGTAAGATTTGTTAAGTTTACGGAGAAGAAAACTATTCTAATCAATATTTTGTATGCTATTAAATTACACGACTAAGTACCCAGTGAAGATTGAATGCCCTCTGAAGTGTTATTTCGTGATTACATCTACCAATCCATTGAAATGGGTGAATTACACGTGTCTTCGTGCATCTGCTCAACTGTTGCGTGGCTGCACTTACTGTAGTTTGTTTAGACTTATTAATTAAAATATTAAACTGCAACATGCGTAATCCAACGCGTTTTGTTAAAGGGTGTAATAAGATATATCATAATCCGGGGTATTCACCGAGCAGTCAAAAGATCAAAAGTACAACTAATTAATCTTCAATCTGAAATTTATAAAACAAATTGTTTTCTTTGGTGTTTCATGAGGATATAATTGAAAGGAAATAAGCATTGCAGAAAAAAAAATCCCGCGTCAATGATCATAGCTCGTATAAATCACAAAGGAAAGTATTTTGCTATTATATTTACATCCCTATCTGCATCTTTCATTAATTATTCATAAAAAGTGAGTACAAGAACGTAATTTGTCATAATCACGTTATACAAAATACACGAAGTGTAACGTCAGCCCGTGCAGTCCGTGTAGTTGGTGCTCTCAATGTAACAAAAGTTTTCATAGATCACGATGTAATCTTATGAGGTCAACATCATAAAATGTATAAAATAAGACACCAAAAATCAATTACATGTATTAATGTTTTAGGCTTTGAAATTATCGTTTGTGTTCAATGAGCTTTATATAATTAAAACAATACTTTAATAAACAATGCGTTTGAAAGTACCATATGAATGTTCAGAACGCTGAATTTGTTTCACACAGAGGTATATATTTTACACATACAATGAAAAGAAGAAACGTTTTAGACGATGATGCTCCTCTTTTCCATTCCAGAGAAGAGTGTCCTTAAAGGAGGACAGGCGCCAAGATAAGTATGGCAATCTGACAGGAACCTACGCCCGCATCAAAAACACCATGCTGCTGGATCGCGGGGTCCAAAATAATTTGGAATCCCTGCAGGAGCGATGGAGAATGATCATGTTTATGTACGATGACTGTGTGGAGATGGTCAAAACCAGACAGCAAAACCGGCTCTGCAGACGACAGCTGAAACAAAAGTGTGAACTCGTCGCACTGGCCATCGTATATTCTACTCTGGTCATACCCGTGTTCATCGCAGTACTTTTGGCCTATGTTATTTTCCTTTGACCATGCAGTTTCATTCTCGAGGATGATAGCCATTCCAGGAGGTTTATCCAATGCTACCAGAACATATGTATCAAACCTTATTTGGTGATCTGATTCGTATATTATATACATGTATGTACATGTACAAAACATTTGGGAACAGCAATTGTCCGTATAATTGAATATGTTTAAGAATATGTTCACTGTCACAACACACACACCTGTTGTTGTGAAATATATATTTGTTTTTTTTTTGTGAACTCCATTGTTTCAATTTTTTAGAACCATTAATACGATGCAACAAATCACATAAAGCTTCTCACATACAGAAACTTACTACATGTATACAAATATAAATATACGTACATGTTTATCATCCACGGCAGAAATCTGGCTACATGGTTACATTTTTCTGGCGGAAGCTGACTATGTTTTATAAGGCAGCTTCTCTAACGCTTCAATCTAATTCTAGTGTATACAGTTTAATTGTTGTAGAGTTTCAATCTGAATTAGTGAATATTTAGCTGAAAAATCAACGTTTTTGTTGCTATTAAAATTCATATGCCGGTATTTTGCAAATAATTCTGATTTGAAGCTCATAAAATCGATCTATTTAACCATTAAAATAAATGATAGAGTGTAAAAAGTTGATCTCAAGTCGATACACACAAAAATAACAGGTTTAAAAAAAGAGGCAAATGGTTTAGGCAATGCCTGTTCCTTTTACACTCTAATTAGGAACATACATATCTTTAATCTCTTAATGTATATTTTAAGGGGGATGTCCGGCAACCTTCTACATATGTGGACCAAAAATGTAAACTTTACTTAAACTGACTTGTTTATTTAAAATCTGACCAAAACTGTTGTCAAAAGATAAAAAGGCAATAAATAATGTTGTGTTGTGTGCAAATTGAGCACACAAGTACAGAACAATGCCTTTTTAAGCATTTAGAACTGCGCAGCTGCAGACTTGCATTGAATATCAAAAATTTAAAAAAATATGAAAGGTGGTCATTGGTGTCCACTCTACAGCCATTTGTTGAGAAAAAGGTTGCACCTTCTGACTGTTTGTTCCATATGCAGCATATGGTCGCATAACTGGAAATATTTTCACAACTTATTTTTTTTTTTTTTTTTTTTGCATTATAGAGTTTGATAAAGTTAAGAAAAAAAAATTTAATCAGGGATAAATGAAACAAAGCGCGAGTGCATGTTTATTTGAATATTGATTTGTATATTTTAAACCAAATTGTCAGATCCAAGGTACATGTCCGATGCATGATGTGGAACTCATCCTACACTTTCCGCCATCAAGTGCTCGGTTACCTCGTTCTAAGCATCTTTTAGAAAGTTATTTCCATAAAAAATAAAATTGCGTATTCAAGAAAAAAAATTGGCGCATTTAATTTATTTACCTGTGACATCCTAATTCCTATGTATACTTAAAAGCATATTCGGATAAATATGTTCAGTATTTACGTAATTATTTAATATTATATCATCGCAAGTTGTCATATTGATACAAATTCCCAGTGACATAGATCGATCGAAGCGTGTCGACACGGGGAGGGGGGGGGGATTGATGGAAGACCTTGACAAGAAGTTTGTATTTCCAGACATCGAGAAACAACATTGCGACCAGACATGGTTCAAACAAGCTAAAACAATAGTTGCCATGGAGCTGGCAGTACCATGGGAGAAAAACTATATACGACGAGACACACCAGAGGAAAAACCTGAAATACACTGACCTAATCGCAGACTGCAGGGAGAATGGTTGGAAAGCGTTATTGTTTCCGAGGTTGGATGTGGAGGCTTGTCAACAGGAAAACAAACCGGAACCAATCAAAAGTATGAGTACTTGGATGATGGGATAGCAATAACAAGATGCAATTGTGGCAAGACCTGCAAGAACGCCAGAGGTCTGAAGATACATCAAACAAAGACCAGGCCCCCGCCGTCACCAACTTTCCTCAAGTCAATACTCAGCCTCAAGTCTGAGTTTTTACCTCAAATTCATGCACTTTTCCTTTAAGGATTTGAGTTGAGGACTGAGTTGAGTGATTTGAAAATTTTGGTGACGGCGGGGCCGGGTGCGATCAAGGGTGGGACAAAGGTAGCGAACAGTAATCACTAGTGAGACGCAAGAGGAGCTAAGCCTGGACATACACCACAGTGCTAGGAACCTCTCAGCCTTTGAGTCATCCCTCGACGGGGTCTCAGACTTGGTAGAGAACGATGAACCCCAGGAAACCCATACACATCAAAAAATGACGAGAGAGGGTGGCATGGCCTATGATGGAGGATGACGCAGCATGGAACACCGATGACCAGGACGTTGGCATAATCCTCAACAAGTTTACAAGGCAAACTAGAAAGGAAGAAAGAGACATTTTCTTTCTAATCTTGTTTACAACATTGGTAAAGAAAGATTGGACGTAGAAGAAGCAAGAACAGCAAGGCTGGACCACAGAGGCAACAATCGGAGAGAAGTCAGGATAATAGAATGCCGATGAGAACTGAGACAACTCAACAAGAAGTTTAAAAGGGCTTTACAGGGAGAGAAAATGAGGATAGCAGTGTTGACTGACGATGCAAGATCAGAGCTGGTAAGGTTAAGACGGGCAGAGAGAATAGGGAACATTAAGAGGCGGAAGACAAAAGATCGAGCACGCTTTGTGAAAGAACCATTCAGATTCACAAAGGAGCTGCTAGGAAGTGAAGGATCAGGCACTAGGTTTGAAATGCGTAAAGAAAGAAGTTGAGCAGCAGTACCTGAAGGAAACCATTTTTGGCCTAGAACAGAACAAAGATCTAGGGCGTGCCCAAGGAATGTTGAATCAGAATTATACTGCAAAGAGCCACAATGGAAGGAAATCACATCTATTGTAAAGAGGGCTCGCTCTGGGTCAGCTCTTGGTTCCTATTGGTTTAGACACAAAGTATACTAGAAGAGCATGCGCCAAGATACCCTGGAAGTAGCGGGCATTGTGCACAGTCATCTCCAGGGAAGAAGAGAACAGTGATGTAGGGGTGGAAACCGGCAGAGTGTTACTTGGTTTGTGCTTATCAAAAATATCATACGGGTTGTTGTTTTCATTGTTCAACATTCTATAGCTTGCTTCCATGTAAATTTCATTCATTGAAACCCTGGTTTTTTTTTTAGATCATTTGAAACATATTTTTATTAGCTTGTCATACTATTTGAACGAACTATCCTTCCTAATCATCTAAATACATGTATTTTTTATTTGGTAAAATATTGCCTACAAATTCAAAAAGTATGGCACCCTTTGATTTCAATGGGTAATATTAATGTCATTAATAAAGTTGAAAATTCTTCTTACTAACGCCAAACTTGCTGCATTATTAGTCCCAAACCGGTGAAACCGGGGAACTAAAGTCTTTATCGCGATTTGTCAGTCAGTCTGTCCCCACTTCGTTTTCCAGACTTTTTTCGTTATGCATGGATGGTTTGGAGAATGGATTTCAAACTTCCTGTGTTATCTTCGTTATGATGACCTACAAATAAAGTTTGACTTTCGTTACTTTAAATCAACAGGTATTTACCACAGGCACCTGACGTTTTAAACTTTTCTCTTAATGAAAAAAACCCCCCAAAAAACAATTCCTTGTATTATAATATAGTACAGGGAATTTAAAATTCCTTGTACGTACTATAATATTGTACAAGGAATGTTTTTCATTAAGAGAAAAATTTCTTAATTGTACTATATTATAATACAAGGCATTTTTTTTTATTAAGAGAAAAGTTTAAAATGTCAATTTAGTACAGTGAATTTTTTTTCATTAGAGAAAAGTTTAAAACGTCAGGTGTAGTGGTACGTTTGTGTTTACGTATTCCGATCGGGTTAGTAGTAGACTTGATCGGTGTTCCAATAAACGAAGGTGAGAAAAAGAGAAGATAGGAATTTATCATGCAAATTCCATCCAACACAGCAATTACTACCCATTGAGTACGACTTTCGTTACTTTTAAATGAACAGGTGTTAAACACAAGCACCTGACGTTATATATTATTCTCTTAAAAAATATATATACCCTCTACCTAATAATACACAAGGATCTATTATTAGGTAGAGGGTATCTATTTTTTATTATGAGAAATATATATAACCTCAGGTGCCCTTGACTATAGTATGTACAATAGTTAAAATTTGACTGTATCTCAAACAATGTGTTTTATTCCAACATATTCTAACATCATACTTTTCGCCAATGAAAATTCTAGAAAAACACACAATCATAATGATCAATGTTTTGTAGAAATAAGTTTATTAACTTGTATTTTACAACATTTACTATATATATGTTATATATTTATTTGTTTAAAATGTCATAAACATAAAAAAAAGATTTGGCAGCTGCAATTGCTACAGTTAGATGCATGAGTTTAACTTGGCACAACAAAATGATTATAATTTATAACAAAAGACGGAACCATCCTCATTTACACACCAATTCCACAACAGTTAAAGCATACATGAATAGTGGTAAGTATTTGTAATTCAAATGTTATTCAGTGTATAATGAATATCTTCTGTCGTCTTATTAAGTTTATTCATAAGACGGTTCCTTTTATTTTGCAGATATCGCAACCGAAGTGCTTTCGCCTTGTATCCCAGATAAAATCCTAGAACAAAGGTAACTCCCGCCAAAACCAGGGCCGTGGAACCGGACACTTCACGCAGTCTCCCCATTTAAACCTCCCCGGAAACTACAATAAAATCAAAATAGGTTTATGACTAACATTCACTTTTGCTGACAAAGATACGTACAACATTTAAGAGGGCTGGATGGTAGTGGCCATTTTTATACTATATTAATCTCCTTAAAAAGAAGAGCACCTAAAAAAAAAATAGGGCAAATCCGATGGTTAATCTGTTGACCACCCAGCCTCCTTAAAGGAAATAAGTAGCCTATACATATATTTCTGAATTTCTTTACAGATGTGGACTCTCACAGTCAAAGGCACAACTGCGTACTTCCCTCTTGCTATGCCTGTCCACTTCTCTATAGAAAGGAAAAAGAACACCATAACAAAGTCTATGTATATAGATCTAAAATCATCATACCTAACAGTAACCAACAGAATATCCACGCCTTAGCTACTGATTTGGCGACTTGCATTCACCTTCCATGCCGAGCGGAAGTTTATACTTTCATTTTGGAAAAAACTGACACCGATGGCGGATCCAGCACTATCGCAAACACCCCCTCCCCCTCTTTGAGGTTCGAATGTCTTCTATTTTCTCTTATAGGGCGTAGTTAATTTAGTTGACATAGCGCGGGAAGAAATTACACAAGCACTTGCATGTTCCTGCAATGAAGTACCATGTGAACCCCAGGGTACCCACGCGGGCAAGTTTTTTGTATACAACACATGATTTTTATGTATTTTCATTTCATTCAACCACAGGCGCTTGTTTCATACAGTTGGGTTAGATACTACAAACATTATGTTTATTGTAAATATAAGCGGCTTATATATTATAGTCTATAAACAAATTAAACATATACTTACTACAGGTATGAAACAAGCGCCTGTGATTTGAAATAGATTGCTAAAGTTACGGCATGCAACTTTGTGAACACCGTCGTACATGAAAACTGTTTTTTAAGTTAGCTTTGATGTTTTCTGAATACACCCCATACTGCTATTAAAATGTTTTTTAAAAATATTTAAATTGGTAAAAAAATTAATTTCCTGCATTATCGCATATGTATATTTTAAATCAAGTACTGAAAATTTGCGCGATTGTTTCTTTGCACACATATTCATCTAATGCACGTACTTTTGACTTAAAACGCAAATTATTTTCCCAAAATACATGTTTCTACAAGTAAAATAAACCTTGAAATATGGATATTACTTAGATGGAAACCGATATCCGGGCTAAAGTAATATAATTCTAGTATATTGGTTAAATTTAACCCCTTAAATCGCAGGATATTTATCGAATACAGAATTAGATAACGTAAATTCAGTAGTACTGAATATAGTATACATTAAACGAATCACGATAATTCAGTAGTGCATTTTTATGTAATCGTAAGGAAAGTAAGAGTGAAAGATGAAAAAAATGATGCCTCCCCGGCGGGGAATCGAACCCCGGTCTCCCGCGTGACAGGCGGGGATACTTACCACTATACTACCGAGGATTGCATGAAGGCTGGTGGACTAATGTTGTACCTAAGGATATTTTTCCTACATTCCCGAGGGTATCCGAATAATACTTACATTCGTATGCTTTCGGATAAGTATATATATAGTGCATTTGGTAGCAGGACTTTTAGGCCCCAAGATGTTTAGGCCCTTAATTGATAAGATGTTTAGGACCCAAGATGTTTAGGACCCAAGATGTTTAGGCACCTATCTCAAGATGTTTAGGCCCCAACCTCTTTTTTTATTTGTTTAACATTATTGACTAATTTAATAGACTGAGATTGAGATTTATCAATTACAAATCTTTTATTGTATTTATATACATTTAAAAATATTTTTTCTGACTTAATTTTTATTAAATAAAATCTACATTAAAAAGTCCATATTATGCGTCTTATCTTTAATTAATTATCAAATTATATTCAAATTCAGAATCTTAATTTTTTTAGATCTTAATTTCACTCAAAGGGTAAATTTGAATATTGCATAATTTTTATTCAACAAAGATAAAATAATGAGCATTAATTTATTTACCATGTGTTAAATCACCATTACCATTAATTAAATTGTTAAAACAACACCCACCCTCCACCCCAATATCCTGCTCCCTCTCTGGATAGGTGCTAATAAGGAAAGATAATGAAGAGATCCTGCAATACAATGGGGGTTTCACACCACTCTTGAGAAGTAAATTATGAAGAGACTAGTCTTCTTTAAGCAGTGTTTTATCTAAATCTGTTATAAATATCACATATTCTATACATGTATGGGTTTTTTCATTGAAAATAATAAATTAACTCAAACATGAATTTAATGTGTATTTGCTTTGCATGCCTGTTAAATTTCATTTAAAAAATATTCCAAAAATATCCCTAAGAAATATATTCATCACCTGCATCTATAGTTAAGAATAAGCGTAATTATAACAGCCAAGTTGTATGATTGTCGAGATATCATTCTACTGGAATGAATACAGAAATAACTTGTGTTTGGGTAAAAAGTTGCTTCAGGGATTTTATTCTTAGTTATATATCGGTAAATCTCCTGCTCTGTGAAGAATATTGATGATAAAAGATTGTTTTTTAAATATTCCAATGATGATAGGCAACAAACCAATTTTCAAATATGAATACTATAATACATACCCTCATATAACTTTTATTTTGTGTTCTAGTCATGAATCTCATAATGGCAGCTCTGACATTGCAATTTTTATGTAATTAATTTTCTCCACATTTAACAAAAATGCATTTATTTGCTTAAAACTGCTCAAGAGATAATAATTAAATAGTATATTTAAAACAGCAGGTGCCTAAACATCTTGGGGCCTAAACATCTTGGGTCCTAAACGTCTTTGCTTGGGCCTAAACATCTTGGGGCCTAAACATCTTGGGTCCTAAACGTCTGTAATTCGTGCATTTCATGCAATAACTACGAAAATGTCATATTTTGAAGTAGAGTTTGGGAAGCGAGGTCTCGAGATTGAAATGAAATGAAAGGCCTTATTTTGGATTGTAGCGATTTAGTTTGTCTGGTGTAACGGTTGGAGTATATCTTAAAGCGAAAAAAGACATGGTGAAAAAAGATTCAGAAAGAATTAACTAATTACATGTACTTTTTATTATTTAGGAACACCGATATCAACAAGAACATGTAGTGAAATTATGTGATTTTGTATGAAATGATTCAATACGTTACATTATAAGAATTAATACGAACTATTTACAGACGATCGAAACACGTTGCGTCAGTGAATTTGTGAACAAAAAATTAAGTTTATTTTAAAGTTGGAATAATATTTTACTCAGTGGCGTAGCTACCATGTATGCTTATATGCCCGAGCATGCACATCATTTGGGAAAAAAAAAGGAAGAAACTCAGTAAAATTTAAAAAATAAATAAATAAAAAAAAAATAAAAAAGAATTCAAGTATTAAGGTCCATACTTAGTTATTCCATCAATCCGTTTCGTCACCCGGTCCTACTTTATCCGGAATCTTTGTGCCTACACTTATTTCATGTTTACTTTATACCCAAATTGAATGCATAGTAAAAATCGTCAAGACGATGCCTGTGTCAACAGCCACTGCTGAGAGATCCTTCAGTGCAATGAAGAGAATCAAATCATATCTGCGGTCAACCATGACAACATACAGGCTTTCTTCACAAGCGATGCTTCACATAAACAGGGAAAAAGACATCGACATCCCAGCGGTCATCGACAAATTTATCAATGCTAAACAAAGACGTCTTAACTGCCAAATATAGACACGCAATGTGGTCTTACAGTACCATATTAAAGAAACAGTACACAATGCATGTACCTAATAAAGCAAAGATTTATTTTGCATTTGAACTAATACTTAGTTTTACACATCATTTTAAATTTCCTCCATAGAATATCACAGCTTTATTGAGATATTCATTACCATAAACTAGGTGAAAATGAAATTAAGAATAAAGGCTTTGAGTGGGTCAAAAACAAACGTCTAAAGTATTTTCTTCTTTTAGCTTTTTGTGATTTTATTTTATGCTTAAACTATAACCAACACAATTTTAACTGCCTAAAAATATGCTTAAATAGTGAGCATTCATTTCAATTTCTGCGATGATTTTTAGAGTTAAAAATCGTCAGAATCCGTGAGCTTCCGGGGCCTTCGCCCCCTGGGCCCCCACCAGGCTTCGCCCTGGACCCACTGGGGGCCTCATGGCGGCCCCCAGACCCCCTTCCATTTTAAGCATGCACTTCGTTTCTGGTCTAGCTACGCCACTGTTACTGAATAGTTTTATGTCTGATAAGTATAATTGAAAAAAGAATTTCTAAAAACAAAATTTTTACAATCATTGTAATTCCATGTGAAGAATGAAGGTGACAAATTCCTGCAGTATATTATATTTTCTTATTTGTTCTTATATAGTTAATAGTCGTAATAATTCCCCTCTTTTCTTGGGATCTTTAAACTTTGGAAGGAGGAATATAATTGTACTATGAGACATGATTTAACTTGATATTGTTAAAAAATCAAGATGTTATGATAAAATAAATGTTCTCTAGCAAAGTATACAGTCCGTATCTGGCTTTTTGTTTACCTATATACATGTACTATGCAGTGTCATGAATGTCGATTTCGCAATAATTACCACGATGAAGTCGACCTGTTTTGGAAGAAATTATTATAAACTAGTATCATGAACATTTGATATGCATGCATGTATACTGTTTAAAAAAATAGGATAACTGTACACGCATATAGCCGCATGCCCGGAATAAGTTTATTTTTGATTTGTGTATGTACTAGTGTTGGTCATGTTATCAGGAATATACATGTACATGTATTTACAATCATATTATACATTTGGCGTATTATGTACATTAAATACTTCAATTAGCAGATCAACTACTACTTATTATTGATAATCTTAATGTTAAATTAAGATATTGGTATAGACTGTGTATTATAATCATGTCATGCGTGAATTCCGGGGGGGGGGGGGGGGGGGGGGGGGGGGGGGGGGGAAGGAGGAGGAGAGTTTTTTATAAGGCCGAGGTTTGGGCCGGGGGGGGGGGGGGGGGGGGTTAGCGATGACCGATCTTTTAAAAACATGGCCCTGTCTCGCATTGAAGACAAGTATGAAACAAGGCTACTCGTAGGTTTCCGATCATGATTAACGATTTTCCGCCACCTTGCCGAGGTTGTGCTTGGCAGATTTTTTTAAAGGCAACAGTCATGAGGGGTGCCGAGTGAGTTAGATCCGGGCGCCTCCAAAACAGTAGTGGACGGTCGGAAGCGTTTAGACAAGGAATAAACAGCGAGTGCGTGATTGGAGAATGTCAGACTTCGAGATAGAGATCGGGAAGCATGGACTGGAAGTGGAAGCGAAAGGGAAGGCTTTGTTTTGGATTGTGACGGCCACGTTTCTGACTGGATTAGCAGTGGGGGTGTATGTTGGATACAAAGGCGGACACAAGATCGACAAATTCAAGAAACGGTGATGCCATGGTTGGCACCTGTATACCTATACATATGAACCCTAGCATCGCTTACTCGTTTCTCTGACTCCTGGCTTTGTGAACTGTTCTACTTGCATATATGTACATGTGTATACAAGTACACACATGTGTCTATACACGTATAAAATGTAGTACGTTAATGTAGTGCTTAAGCCTTTAATCAGCTGTCAAGAATGAATCCTCGCCAACAAGGGGTTCTTTCCTTCCTTGATCCTTCATCTACACGTGAAAGAGTTAATTCGATCGTCTTCGCAAAGGAAGAAATATAGACACACTTGCATCTTGTGCTGTATGAGAATGCTTGTACAGGTGTGTGCTGTGGTATCTTGTCGTACGTTTCACGTGCCCGGATCTTTTTGTTCAAATGAAATTTCCTTTTATGTGATATGTTGCGGGTGACTTGATATTCTGTACAATAATCTATTTTTTCCTAATAGACATTTTCAATGTATTCATTTCTGTTATAGTTGATGTATATGAATCATATAAAAATGAATATTTGATACGTGTGTTTTAAAGAAATGAAGAGGTTTTAGAGGTAATGATACTCCCTAGTACACCTCAGCCGAGTTGAGATTAATGAGGTCACTCACAAAAAAAGTCACAAGTAAAAATTATGTAATCCTCTATTTTGAAACGGACTGCATTTGGCAAAGTGTTTCTTTGTGAAGATGAATCTCTAAAAATCATTTGTTTAAACGTGAAAATTTACACCCACTAAGTAATTTGTCCTCCATTTCTTGAGAAAATTTATTGTAATTCATATAGAAACGAACAAAAATGGAATCCGTATGCACAGTCCACTTATAATCATTTAAAAAATCGACCTGTCCATGCACGAATAAACGCATTCCTTTATCATATAAAAACTGTTTTTAATGCGTTGTCTAGCTAATTAAGAATCACCATTAATTTAATGGAACAGCAACAAATAAAATTAATAATGTTAACATAGTTCCTTTTCACAAATATCTCAATTTCACCTCACAATATGTAGGAGAATTTATTAGACTGCGTGATCCCGTTTTGCACACATTTGATAATTAGGTACAGAACAATAGGTGTGAATTGTGTATTGATAACAAATCTATTAGACGTATTAGAAAAATATGACAATACGGCTCTACACAAAGTATTAAAGGAAATATTCTATGAAAAAGGAAAGCTTCATAAGGAGAGCTAGATTGCTCGTATTACTCATCAAACACCCCCCCCTCCAAAAAAAGGGGGGGGGGAAAGAAAAAAATCCCAAAGGGACGCTGTTGTAGGAAATAATAGAGTATCATTAAATCAAAAGGTCCAGGGGCCACATCGCTCACCTGGGCATGTACAAGTATTGCCGAAACACTATCCGAGAATAAGACATTCATTTGGGGGAAATAAATACATGCACTTACGAGGGTGTATCCTATAATAAATATGTAACATGTCTGGTTGACATGATGTCAATTTGTTATATCGTTTGTATCTAACAAAAAAACTATAACAAAATATTATAATATCTCCTTCCGGTCCTCTCTCTTTCTCTCTATAATTACTATCAGTGTTACAAAGCCAATTCAAGGAGGGAGTGCACCCCCTCTAGATCCGCCACTTACTAAGCTATTTAAAAGGTGTTCCTTACCCCTTTGGATCCACACGTGTATTTCTCGCAATTATCATTAGAATTGATGGGCATTATCAAATATATGTAACAGATTCGTTACATTAGCATAGTGTTATCAATTGCTGTATACTGACTTACTTGACTTAATCCACTGCGTTCCATGGGGGAGATTAGGCGACTGCAGTGGCTTTCCATCTTCCTTTATCTTGTGCGATGTTTTTGCCAATTTTATTCATGTACGATGTTAGCATTTTTCGCCAGATATTCTTTGGCCCTCCACGCTTTGGTTGTCCTTGTGGGTTCCATTCTAAGGCTTGCTTTGTGATGTTTGTGTTTGCTTTCCTTAGAGTATGCCCTATCCCGTTCCACCTACGTGTTTTGATGGTTACTTCCACTGGTCGTTCTTAATGGTATTAGGCCACCTTATCTTTACGGTGTTTCTCAGGCACTTGCTCACAAAGACCTGGACTGATTTCATGGAAGTTGATGTTTCTCTCCAGGTTTCAGATCCACACAGGAGTACTGACTTCACGTTGGTGTTTTAAATATTCTGAGCTTGGTGCTTGTTTTTAATGCCCTGCTTAATTCTCAACTCTGGTCTTTACATCGCAAAAACCTGTCGAGTCTTCTTTTTCCTTGTTTTGCCACTTTTGGTGTCTTCATTTGTGTTCCCAGATGTACTGACAATACTTTCTAAGTAGGTAAAGTCTTTTATGTCCTCTAATTAGATTTGTTAGTGGATACTTGGTGTTGCCAATTTTGATGCTGTCAGTTTGTTTTTAGTTGATTCTCATCGTTTTCGTCCTCTTGGCATCATTGATGTAGAGACCAGTTCGCTTGTGTGTCACCATGTCAAGTATTTTTGCAAAGGATTTCTATGAAACTTTCTTTCAGGTAGGATCGAATCCTGGATCCCAGATGGGATCTCGATCCCGACTCGGCTCCGTGTTGTTTCTAGGTTGGTAGACTAATGTTGAGAGTCCTGGAGATGATGAGATAGAGTGCAGATGTCATCGGTGAAGTCAGTATCTTCTAGACGTGATGTCAGTGTCCACTGTCTGCCGGTTGGGCTGCTGTATGCCGATCTGCTGACTCAGTCTATCACGAAGAGAAAAAGAAGGGGAGAAAGTAATCATTCTTGCCTTACCCCTGTTGTTCCTGGGAATGGTTCTGTCAGGGTTTTTCCGTGGTTGACTTGGCATATGAATCCATCAGAAAGTTTCTGTATGATTGATTTGATTTTGTACGGAATTCCAAAGTGTTCAAGGATTACCCAGGGTACTTGATGGTATCGATTATATGATGCCTTCCGGATCTACCACTCAGTGGCCATGGTCTGTTCAATGATAATTCTGAAGATGACTATCTGGTCAACACACGAACATTCTTGTCTAAATCCAGCTTGTTCGTCTCGCATCTTTTTGTCCACTTCTTTCTTTATTCTGGACAGTATAATGCTACATAGCACTTTACTGGGGATTGGTAGCAGGGGAATTCCTCTCCAGTTGTTACACAGAGAGGTATCTCCTTTTTTGGGGGTAACTTTACAATGCGTCTTTTGTGTCAGTCTTCTGGTATACATTCTTTATTCCATAGCCTGTTTAAAAGATGGTGGAGATAGGATACCGAGACCGCCAGCCTTAAATACTCATCTCATACTCATCTGTTGTTTGTCCGGGCATACGAATGATGGTGACCCCGGTTTTCATTCCCGTACGGCCCTTGCTGCTTTCTTAGTAAGCATAAATCCCATTGAAAATTATCTTTGCTATGGTTTACCTGAATAGACGATGGTGTGTCCAGATGACAAGGTCGTCATTCCTAACCTTATGTATTCTATCTAACTTCACTGAGTCCTAGGTTTCAATGTTATACATGTTCATCTCCTTGGCCAGTTGTTGGCATTTTCCGCGTTGGAATAACGTTCTATCCTGGTGGAATGTTTTGGCTGAGAACAACTTTGTCGGCTCTTGCGTCATGCGCTGTCCTCGTTTGGTGTAAATATTTGTGTTTTCCTCTTCTTCAAGCCGTAGACAAGTAAGAGGGTTTGCTATTGTAGTCGTATCTGTAACCGTAATTATCCATTGGTGGGTGATTAGCCCGCCAGATTCACCATGGCCCCGTTAATCGACTTGTACCGTTTCCAAGCTGATAGTGTTAAAAAAAAAACTTGAATAATTTATTCACGTGTTATTTGTTGTTTAAAAACGAAGAGAACGGCTAGACAAATATCAACAGCTCGCGATGCAAGTAACAGTACATAGAGATTCGTTCCTCTCTCCATCATCTTCTTGAGAGGAATGAAGTGTAATCAACTGTGTGTTTCTAACGATGCACTTCCCCGTCTTCCTTACAACTATTAGTGAGGATGAAAAGTGAACTATCTTGATAACAGTATATATAGACATTAATTTCTTAAATTCTCATATAGTTTGAATAACATGATTGATAAATGATTGTAATTTATTACATGTGAGCTGTGTTTCTAGTAGCGGTAGCCAGACATATTCAAGTGAGAGATTTTCATCAGTATATGCCATGCTCATGGTGATTTTCAGAAGTGTTTTGAAAGGATTTGTGTCCAGGTACTCTATTCATCTCTCTGATACATGTTTTATTTAATCAAATCAATAATTTCATGGGTAGATAATCTGATCACAACAATTGGTCTTTACTAGTTGAGGTTTAAAAATAGGGTAAGTTGGGAAACATAAACCACACAATTGATTATCCTTGCCTTTATACTGGTAATTTAAAAGAAGAGCAAATCATCTATCTTTTCCATAAAATTTTATCATTCAATGATAAACATTGACAGACATCTCTTTTATACATTACAAAGAAAAGTCAATTTCCCCCCACAATACATTCAACTTTCATCCATTCTTAAGTTAGCAAATAAAAGATAACAAAACTATTACGAAATAGGTATGTATAAAACCCTGCATTTGAACTGGGTTTGCATGCAACAAACACTGGGATATAACGCAGCGTTACAGGTGAAATATACACAAGTGGGGAATTGGGGGAATGTCAATGCTACAGAGTGAACATAATGGAGAGTGTATTTAAAATCAATACTCTCCTTAAACTAAAGCTGGAACTATAATAAAGAAAAGGGATTAATTATACCATAACAACCAATTTCAATTTATATAAGAAGCACCCAACTCCCATACTGCTACACATATAACAAAGAACACATCCATTCACACATAACATCCACAATAGAAGACTTGTACAATTGTTCATGAATTCCTGTACATGTGTATTTAAGTGACATGATCTCCTCTCCCTTTCTTTTGATGAAATTTCCCATTCTATTGATTAAATCTGAACATTTCTCTAGTAAAGCAATTCAGTAACACTGAAAGAGAGTAACTGTTGTATGACATTTGGGAATTTTTTGTGCTTATGATGTTGCACATTCATTATGAGGCACTATTAAGTCAATTCATGATCAACACCCACCCCTTTAAAGTTAAAAAGCATATAGAATTCCCAATCGTCATACACACATGAATTATGGTTATGAAATGAATTTGTACTGGCATGGAACTTTTTGTGATTGACATGCAGCATTCAAATTCCAGGATTATAAAAAAATCTAAATTTTAAATGGGAACACCTTTGGTTAACATAGGACTTAACATAGGACTTGCCAACATTGAAAAAAATTCACAAATACTGTAGATAAAAATTACTCACACCTTTACAATGTTGCATCAAATATCATTGATATATGTACAAAGACCTTTAGTGTGTTTTTAACTCCATTGTTAGTATGAAAAAAAATCAGAATTTTCAAAACTGGTACTGAAATGAGATCACAAATGACATAATAATTTAGGTTGTTATTTTTGTTACCAAAAAAAACCACAAGCAAACAAGTTTGAAATCGTCCAAAATGCAATTGAAAAACCAAAACCAATTCCACAATATGATCTTAAGTTTGGAAACAAATTGGAATTAAATAAATATTTTTCTAATAGTCCTATATTGCCCGTGTTCATTCAATGAGCTTCTTGGCCTTGAAGAATCGCCTGAGGTAGAGCACCTGCCATGTGGCCAGTCCGAGAAGGCAGCACATCGAGAAGATACTGAAGTACATCACTCTGGAATGGGTGGATTCTAAAAACAAAACAACAACAGGTTGTTACATATGCTTCACATTTTGTAAATAAATAATGAGCTGTCTTACCACAAAGTTGCAGGCACTATTTTTTTTGTTAGCAAAATTTTTTTCTTCAAAAAGTTTCGAAGCATTGTGACTGACAAATGTGATGGGACATTTTAGTGTGAATAAATCGCTTAAACTGAATTTCTGATGCTGGACTGGTTGTGTGTTACAGATTCTTCTATCTCTATACTGGGCATTTGCTTTTCTTCTCTCAATCAGTAGAGCCAAAAGTGTGAAATTTTCGATATTTTTATTTCATTTCACATTGATTAAACAAAAGGGGTTTCATTTATTAAACTAATATTCTTGATTTGATAAAAATATTTACCATTGGTATCTCTCATCATCTTTTCCCTAGATTTCATATACTCGAAATCATCTACAATTGATTTGGATAGATCTTCCAATCTTCTTAATTCCACTTCTAATGGTTTGAGCTTCTCTGCCTTAGCCAACTGTAATGTAAAAATGTACAGCTATTATTATAGCAAGGAAACACTCAGAATCTTCAATAATAAAGTAAAAACAATAATATCTAAAATATTTAAATAAGACACATTAAAAACAGTAAATGCAAATTACATTTCTAATATATCAAGTCTTGCAACTAAAGACCAGCAATTAATAGTTTCATACAACTCTATAATAGCTTGATTAAAAAATTTAAAGGGTTAACAGACCTCTTCATAACTCTTGGCTTCTACTCCATGTTTCATGTCTAAAGACACTTCTCTGTCTGGACTCTGGCCACCTTAAAGAAATAAGTAGAATTTCATTGATATGATATTAACTACCAAGTACATTTCACTGATATGATTTCAACATGTATATTAAACATCTATCTATTACATGTTTGTTGAGGGTTGACAGAGTTATTCATCTCAGCAAAAGAGCAGCAGCTTGTATTTACTTTTCAGTTTCATTTAACAACCCAGAAGTATGAAAAAAGTTATGGTAGATTATGGATATCAATATTATAGGATTTATACAGTTCATGCATGGAACTAGAGGGAGGTCAGGAGGGTGTGGACTTCTCCCTGGAAATTTAAAACTTTTTACATTCCCATATCCCCCCCCCCCCTCGCCGCAAACAAAACTTTATAGATTCTTACATGCAGTTTAAAAAAAAAAGACCTGATGACCTGTTACCATTATTGCAGTGTGAGATGCATGGTACATACCCCCTGGCATTCTGTTGTTGAAGCAGACTTCAAACATGTCATACTCCTCAGTTGTGAAAGCAAACTTTCCTTTCTTGGCATCATCCTTCTGAAAGAGAATATGGCCCTTGGAATCTGTCACCTGATAGGAATAAAAAGGAAGATTTATAGAGAACTTACTGATACTATTTAAGGTGGAATAACACACCTGGAAAAAGTCACTCAAATTAACAGTAAATTATTTGATTATGAAAGATATAATGATAAATAAACTGTACATATGTCAAATAGGCGAAAAATTTGCAGTTTGGAGATAAAAAATGAATATCTAAAAAATTCACTTCAGTAAGTAACAACAAAAGCCCCTGCAGGATTCGAACTCGGGATGTACGGATCACAAGCCCGACACTTTATCCACTTGGCTATGGAGTACGTTACATGTTGCCTGTGATAAAATCCTTTTAATAAAACAAAATGTCGTTTTGATCAGAGGTCAGCCATTTTGTGATGATGTGTTATTCCACCTTAAACAAACATGATGGAAAACATTTGTGCACTATAGATCATACATCTTGTACTTCTGATATCAATGAATTATCAAGCACCTTATCATAACCAGGGAACACTCTCATTTGATAACATCAAATTGATGATGTTGATATAAAAGAGTAATTATCTCTTCCATATTTGAAGGAAAATAATTTAATGCATGACCCAAAACATCAACAGAATATAAGGAATTTATGTTTTTTTAAAATTGTAAGTCTTGTGCATAAGGGATTTTGCACAGATATATTCAAAGAGTTGAAGAAAGAAAACTTGATACAAAATAATTTCCTAATTTGACAAAAAAAATTAATGTCAACTGATTTTCCCACTTTAGTGGAATTTAGTCTTGTACCAAAATGTGATGCGACAGCACATGTGGAATTTTAAGATACTAAAGTTTAGAGGTGTAACGATACGGCGATATATCGATCGTATTGATCGTGAGGGCCCACGATACGCATATCGTATCGTCACATGTGTATCGTGATACACTGTATGAGTTAATTTTCATTGACTTTCTAGAATAGTTACATAGTATACATAACATAAAGACATTAGGAAACTTCAATTAAAGTTAGAAATAAATTGTTCATTTTGTTCTAATGAATCAAATTTTATTTCTCTACAATTTGTTGATTCAATTTGTAAATAGTTTACATTTTCTTCGTGCAATACTATTTCTCATAGATATAGATAACAGTTTATTTATAGTTAACAACTATTTCATGATACATGATGTATCACATTAATATATCATGATACGTATCGTATCGTGAGGTAGCCGGCGATACTCAAGCCTACTAAAGTTTGACTCTATTGTAAATCCACAAACATGTAATACATGTATAAAATACTGTATACAGGGTTTTTTTTGCCCATTGTTATTTTCGCCCTTCTACACCAGTAAATGGTTTCGCGCTGTCTTAAATTTGCCCACAGTTGTGTTAATAGAGATAACTCTGTCTTGTTACAATTCATCAGTCTTAAATTCGCCCGCTGACAACCAGGGCGAAAGAGGCGAAAATAAAACGGGGGCGAATATTTCCCTGTATACAGAAAGCAACTGGAAGTTTTTCTGTAACACTAATGTTTTGGAGATAGATCAGCCAGTACAGTAGATTCAAAACTTCTTGCAGACTGACCTAACAAATTATAATCTTATAATAAAACTGCTTACAAAAAGTTGTTGCATTTGTGATGGTCAGATTGATTTAATTGCTAGTGCCAGATAGCTCAGTTGGTAGAGCACCTGACTAGAGATTCAGAAGGAGCAGGTTTGAATCACGGTCTGGCTGTCAACAATTATACCACCTAGTTACACATTAAATGTATATTTTCTAAATATGAATATTTTTATTTTATATTTTATGTACTGATTAATCATTCATATCAAATCGTTATTTATAGTATAACAGTACCCATCTGTGCAATTTGGTACCAAGGACTAAAACTGTTTACACAGCTCATATATGGGACATATAAAGTGAGTATAGATATTATATACGTTCGTGGTCTTATAAGGGATTTCTATAACTGATGTACTGGTACAAAATCTACATATGCATCGTTGCAGTTTACAATATGCCACAGACCCAACAGAAAACTCAACATTTGGTACAGTGTACAAACAGGCGTTGAGCGAACTGTACGAAACACACAGACCGAACATCGTTGATATAAAGATTCACATATATGATTCCATAAACAAATACAAAGTTGCTTGTACCAGAAGCTGGGTTTTGTGACCCGGTACATCCGAGAGTTGATATTCGCCGGTAACCAAAACATCTTTGTGGATTTCCTCCTTTAGACATTTCTTCTGATTTGCTGCCAAGTGAAACATAAGAGAGTCAACTGAAACAACTGTTAATAACACCAACACAGACAATATATGCAATACATCCATATTTGCGCTATAAATCCTCGTGCAACGCTGAATATGGTTACTCGTAGATGCACGTTTGCTTGCTAACGTGGCATTCGTGATATTCCGTAAAATTCCGGAATTTCATTTCCGGTTGCGTTCAAACAACAAAAATCGTCCGCATAGGACTCGAAAAGTCAGTAAGCCCTCCAAGTCGTGCTTTGCAAGCTTCGCTTGTTATACAACACCCCTTTCAACGCCCGATCACGATGTACAAGATTCTTGTACAAACTGAAGACCAAGCGATGGGCAAAGTGTAATTAAAAGTGTAAGCGAGGATTGCGAAGCACAACCTTTTGGTATCTATTTTATTGAAAACAAACCTTGAATTTCAAAGGTTTTCTGGTCATTTTTTTTTTCTTGGTCGGATCTGTAAGAAATGCAGATTTTATTTACACTTTATGACATATATATTAAAACAATTTACTGACAACCCATTTGTAAGATTTTGCATTTGAAACACAACATTACAATGAATTTCAAGTGTTCCACTATATAAATTCTTAGCAGTTTGCGAGATGAAAAGTCTTACTTTGGATTGTTAAAATCACATCCCAGAAATGGAAGGTTGGAAAAGTATGGAACGCCGGGACTGTCTTATATGAGGATTAAACATTATACGCAGTGTTCTCCTCATTATATTTGGTAGTATATTCATTATATAAAGTCTTTTTTACATTATATTGTGTGCATTTTCCATTATATAAAGTACTTCTTTCATTATATGATGTAGTTATATCACTATATTATGTACATTTATCATTATATGAGGTGCTTCCAACATTATATGAGGTGCTACTAACATTATATGCGGTCGTTCTAACATTATATGCGGTAAACACAACATTATATTATGTACTTCTTACATTACATACAGTAAATTCATTTTTATATGTAGTATTTCTGTTATTATGATGATGATGAGCGTTAAATATTATAACCTGTCCTGTTAGCATTCCGTGCGGTAGATTTTGCATTTTGTTGTGATGTACATTGTAGACACAGTATTATATGCTGTGCTTTCATCTTTATGATGATGATCTTTCGGAAGCTTATTTTCGGAAGTCGTGCTATGAAAAAAATGGATGATATTTTACGGGACTTTAAAATGGCTCAATTTATAGATGGATGTACCCATTGCCGGGCAATGCTATTTGTCTAGCCCTGCTTAAACATTCTTAAAATACTTGATGAGGATTAAAGTATATCTTTCCAATTTATAAGGCCTGAAAATAGATCTGCACATTGTCTATTTAAGTTTTTCACCTGATAAGTTTAAAGAAATTATTTCATTACTACACAAATCACAATTCATAATTTAAAGTTAAGTTTTCTATCCACATTTCTAGGACCTTGCCAAAATTTTAAATTATTCTCTTAGAAATACCCATTTAGCGTTAAAGGAATTCTTATTTCTTGGTTTTGGAAAAGGGGTGGGTGGAAATAAATTTCGATCTGTTCCTGAATACTTATACAATATTCACTATTTTACCTTCCCGTGATATATATGTTCGCTTGCCAAAGGTACTAGTATACGATTCGTTAGTTAGCGCAGAGACATGAATTTAAGTTTTTAAGTTTAAGGTTTTTTTTTATGCCCCCGTAATCGAAGATTCGGGAGTATAAAGTTTTTTCCCTGTTCGTCCATCTGATTGTCCGCAAAAATTTAAACCTTGGTCTTAACTTTTGAGTTGGTGGGGCAATTGCTTTCATATTTCACAGATGCATTCCTTGTGACAAAACTTTTCTTAAAGTACCGCCAAATTAATAAATACCGTTTACTTAAAATTAGTAATTTAGATTATATTTATCCCAAATAGTAAACTTTACATCTGCATTAAATGTAGATGAATGAGGAGTTTCTGAAATTTTAAGACATCCCCTCCCCCTTCCATTCTTCTCTCAACGCACGCCATTCGAGCTTGAAAAATCATCGGTTATGTCTGCATAATATATAATTGGCATTTTGAATTCATAAAGAAATAAGACCTTCATTCGCGCATACATACAGATTAAATGTTGACAACTTAATATATGTTCTGTTCCTATTATATTTTTATGTTTTGATAATTCATATTTAGTAAAACTATATTTTTTTCTGGATTTTATGTCCACAAGTCCGGTTTAGAAGCTCATGCACACAAGTACGAGAATTCAGTTTCACATCTCTACTTGCATTTAATTTTATTTTTTAAGTGAACCAAAAAAGTGTGAATGTACAACTCTCCTGTGATGAAAATGGAATATAAATGTACATATTTCTGTTTTCACACGAGATGCCCCCTCTCCCCCCGGCATATTGTATCCTTCTGTCGTTTCAATAAATAAAATGGAAATGATGTTACTTCAATTGTACAAAATTGTAAATTGTCAATATGAAATTTATTCATGTGCCTGAATGATCTCCAATGATAGATTTACAGTGAAGTCGTACCCAAACCGAGTCGTACCTAAACCGACTTTATCAAATGGTACGTCATACTGAAAACTCTGCGTTTATATTCCAGAGAGATTCCGAAAATAAGCTTCCGAAAGATCATCATCATAACGATGAAAGCACAGCATATAATACTGTGTCTACATCACAACGAAATGCAAAATCTACCGCACGGAATGCTAACAGGACCGGACATAATATTTAACGCTCATCATCATCATAACAACATAAATACTACATATAATAATGAATATACTGTATGTAATGTGAGAAGTACATAATATAATGTTGTGTTTACCGCATATAATGTTAGAACGACCGCATATAATGTTAGTAGCACCTCATATAATGTTGGAAGCACCTCATATAATGATAAATGTACATAATATAGTGATATAACTACATCATATAATGAAAGAAGTACTGTATATAATGGAAAATGCACACAATATAATGTAAAAAAGACCTAATATGATGAATATACTACCAAATATAATGAGGAGAACACTGCGTATAATGTTTAATCCTCATATAAGACAGTCCCGGCGTTCCATAGAAAAGTATTGTGATAATATGTTGAAGAAGCATAAGAAATACAGTATTTATCAGGTTTTTTTCCAAAATAGATACAGAAATGACTCGATCTGGAACAAGAATTTGAAAATGTTGTTTTTCGATGAAATACTATCTATCTATATATCTATCTTGAAGCTGAAGCGATTTAGGCGTAACATTATCACCAATCATTCAATGCATATTTCAAGAGAGATTTTTGAATAAGTAAGTAAGTACATGTAAGTACATGTAAGTAAGTAAGTAATTAAGTAAGCAATTAAGTAAGTTTGTAAGTAATTTATTTATTATAGTGACATGTGCATGTTCAGTGATGATGTATAATTGTGCCGTATAATACAAATTTTAATCAATTGGTTGTACATTAGTATTAGGCACCCGGCCCATTGGACCTATATAGGTCATGATTGCATATGATACCTCACATATAGATACATGTTTGTTTTTTACGCGATAACTTTATTAATTCTAATTTTTTTAAATTTATATCTATTGTTTTATTTATTCATTCTATAATTTTTTCCAGGCTTATTTTACTATAAGGTAGGCAATTTGGAGATAAAAATATTAAAAATTGTCAATTTGTAATTGAAAAACTGAAAAGGAAATGTTTTCTCCATATTTACCGAGGAGTGCCTATCTGAAGTAATGGTCTCCATATCCAGCGATTCAGGTGCATATCCAGGAAATTTTTGCATTGGGGGGGGGGGGGCACTCTAACTCCTTCCACATTCCATTCAGTAAGTAAAAAATTAAACAAAAGTTTTTTGACAAGCATATATATAATAGAAAGATAAATATATCAATGAATGAATGAATGAATGAATAAATGAATTTGAATGAATGTATATGCCTAGATGAAATAGATTAAAATAAATAAATATTTAAAATGTAAAAATCTTAAGACTATAATTGACTAAATAATTCAGTGTACTTAATTCAATGTTGAAATTAAATAAATTAGGCCAAATTATCACGATTTTTTTTTTTGGTAGATATTGCGCCAACTTGATGCTGGTTCAATCCCTGGGGAATGTTGGGAAAGACTCTTTCAGTCTTTGTTGTTGGTATTTTTTCTGTAATTACCTGTATACCCTTTTATATACCATGTAAGAAATCGTACACGCCCTTTTGTTGTTGACGTGGTCGCATAAACTCTTATGGAGGAAAAAATTATAGCAGGTTATTCCAAGATTTTAAGTAACGTTGATGAAATGGCTACCAAAGGAAGGTAATGGTTTTTAGGCTTCTATTTTTTCACAATCTTAATGTTAAAATGACATTAAAATTAAAAGGACTAAAACGTATGATTTTTCAGCACAACTTACAATGTCCATTTTAGTTCAAATCACACAGTTTGTTCAGATTATGTGGTAAACATAGGTTCTTGGGAAGAGAAAATTCGAACTGGCACAGGTGAAATGGGTATGCATAGTTTGAGAGGACTGACAATCATCAGACCAGTCGCCACAATGACACGATATCTCATGGGATATATCATATAGAATGAAAGTAAAAATCTGAAAATATTTTATTTTATAATATATGTAACTGATAAACATGGTAAACCACAGGGGCTTGTGTAGAAAAAAAAACATCGTTAAAAAAGTGGGTACCTCGGAAGAAAAATAACAAGGGAGGACGCCATGTTGGATACCGTCTCGCTTCATCAGCTAATTTCTCATTTAAATTGTTAAACTAGACATATGCGCCGATTTGTATTCCTTTATAAATGATTCTTCTTTGAGCTATCACCTTCGGTTTAGTTCTTTTTTACACCAATATTATCAAACTTGTTGATTTCTCGCGTAAACATTCAAAATCGACAACTCCCTGGCTTCTGCATAAAGCGAAAGTACGGCACACGAGATCTCTGTCATACGATTGGCTATGGGAAAAGCCAGGGAGTTGTCGATTTCGGATGTTTACGCGAGAAAAAGATAAAATTTGTTGATGTAGATGTAAATAGAATTAAACTGGAGGTGAGATCTTAAAGAAGAATCATTTATGAAGGAATACAAATCGGCGCATATGTCTAGTTTAACAATTTAAATGAGAAATTAGCTGATGAAGCGAGGCGGTATCCAAGATGGTGTCCTCCCTTGTTATTTTTCCTCCGAGGTACCCACTTTTTTAACGATGTTTTTTTTTCTACACAAGCCCCTGTGGGTAAACCATAAAAATAATAAAATCTGAAATATATATCAGATGCAACAATGTATACCAAAATGTAACAAATCTGGGTGACAAAGATTTCTTATAGAACAAATCATTTTTTTGATTTACAGAGGGGTCAATCTCCTAAACAGAAGGGTTACAGAAAAAAACTTTTTATATTAAAGTTGAGCACTTCATTTTATCCATATTAACCTTGTTTCAAAAACCATTCACCAATAACCTGTGCGTTTTAACATATTATCAGGCCTATGATCTTTCATTGGAAACATCATTTAATGTATTTATTTATATTTACAGGAATGTATTAGTCTTATTTGAGAGTTTGGCAGGAACAAAGCATAAATATGTTCGTATAAGACCAAAAATAGATGGTCCTGGAGAAGCTGTAATGTTTGATCCATTAGGTGAGTCATTATAAAAAGACCATATTTGTCACTGGCATATTTTTATTATTTTAGGTTAAGATTTGTAATATAAATTTGCCCAAAGATTATGTTTAATCTAAACAATATTTATTCAGTAATTTGTATCATACATAACTTGTACATTACAGCAACAATGCATATAGTTATGTTAATTAGTTTAGTTCATTAACATAAAATCACATGTTTTAGAGGCAAATTAGATTTTGTTTATATTGTTCAATTTCTAT
Organism: Magallana hongkongensis; assembly: GCA_016163765.1. Classification (NCBI taxonomy): domain Eukaryota; kingdom Metazoa; phylum Mollusca; class Bivalvia; order Ostreida; family Ostreidae; genus Magallana; species Magallana hongkongensis. The sequence continues at coordinate 50,892,953 of WFKH01006014.1, forward strand.
ATAACTGTTAAATTCTATTCTTTATTTTCAGTACAAGAAAAAGTCCTGTACAGAGAAATAAAGAAACTTAAGACAATGAAAGACAAAAAGCCTTCAAAGTCAAAATCAAAATGAAAACAAATGCATTAGTAACAAATGTTAAGTGTGTGAGAATAAACAGTATGTGGTGTTATTGATGGAAGTGAATAACATGTTATTAAAATTATGAATAAACTTGTAAAATTTAAATGCTTGATTTTTCATTTTTTTTCTACATTTTAAAGGTCATTGAAAATGAACAAGAGAGCATGTATTACTAGAAGTAACGTAGGAAGCAGGTCTAGATCTATTGTAAAGTTTTATTTAAAGCCAGAAAAATATAGGAAGCAATTATCTTATGGTTTAGCAACTCATCAAACATAACATTCATGAACTTTTACAATACTGTATACAATGTAGCTGCAATAAAAATGTAGATCATTCTCCCTCCTTTTTTGGTGGGGATGGACGTTTATAAAAAAAAAACTCCAACATTATTGCATCTAACCAAAAATAAAACGCAGATTTCAAGTGTTAATTTTGTTGAATGGCTTAAATCAAAAACATCAAAAAATATTCACTAAAACTATACACACTTCTTAAGTTACTTGGAACTGCCCAGAGTAAAAAGACTGAATTCTTTCTTTGACGAAATGTTCTTGGACTTCTAAATCACGTTTACCGGTGGCACATAATTAAATCTTAATTAAAAAAACAAAACAAGACCACACGTGACACATGTATCAAGACCATCGGTACATTGTCTAAAAAAAGATATTGCTTTGGCTGTAGATAGGCGGAAATTCATATGTTCTAATTAGCTTCTACATATTATTTTGAAACATGAACATCAAAAGCCATAAAGTGTCTTACGTCTGGCAAATATAACAGATATATTTACACATGTAGAAAAAATACAGAATAAATCAAAATCACACATAAAGATTGTGAAGCAATGTATTTCATTAATGAATTAAATATAAATCCGTAATATGGAATCTGATTATTTATATGAAACCCATTTGAATTGATAAAAAATGCTAGCATTTGAACAAGTTGAGATCTCGCAATGCAGAAATAATTATCTCGTAACTATATGATATTGTAACGGGTCTCTCTCTCTGTCCGCGAGAGAGACTCACTAGGGGTTGTCTTATTTTCCGTGGCAAGGCTTGCGTTACACGGCTCAACTGAGCTAGGAGGGCTTATGTGGCACAGTGGTTTAAAATTTAACACCCTTAAATTTTATTTCACAACACGAAGTTATCTCCCTTTATCTAATAACAACTGTATCACTCACCACTGTCTACAACTTATACCTCCTATTATTAACCCGCGCTCTCTAAATTACACTAAATTTATTAATAAACGAAATCTCTCAGCTTATAAAGCCTTTAACAATCTAGGTTCTAAGGAAGTCACTAGTCACTACACAGAAGTTTCCTCTGACTCAATTTTTAATATTTACTATTCTTACATTTCCAACAGGCAACTAGGTTGGAAACCCTCAACTTTAGGAAACCTTGTAAATCTCTGTATTTGAAATGATACAAAATACAAATTTTACAATTTATTAAAATAATTATCTCAAATGAACAAACAACAAATCTAAGTTCTGTCTCAGTCTGTCCCTTATAGTTTAGTCACCTACTCTATCTGTATAAAACCAACTTCTCCCACAACGCGTATGTTGGAAAAGTACAACTCCAAAGTTTATATCTCTAACTCTCAAACTCTCTCCCAGGCCTTCTGGATGAAAGTAAAAACCAAAACTAAAACTAATAATCCCTTGAACTTAATTTCCTAATCAATTTCCAAGCCTAATAAAATTCCAGTAAATTCCAAAGTCTGAATTCCGTTATAAAACAACAACCAAATTTAGAAATTCACTAGCTTCCTCAGCTAAATGAATAAATTACCTAAATCTTATGAAAACAACTTGAAATAATTTCAATAAATTCTCAAAATTATCACCAGTTTACCAAAAATTCCAAACAAACAGCAAATTTCAACAAAGTCTAATTCCTCAATGAAAATTCACTAAAATGACCAAAATTTCCTATAAAGTTCCACAAATATTCCAAAAGTCTCTAAAATGTGCTGAAAATAACCCTGGCTCTTCTTAAAATAAAATTAAAAAGTCATTTTAAGTCTAAATTAATAGAAAAACGCCCAACCCATGCTAACTCCTAAATCCTTACCACTAATATGCAGCTTTCCTAGCAGAAGACCGAAATTCCCTAAAACTCTCACTTTTATACCAAAACCTGACGTAGAAGTTGGAAAGTGTTGGATACCTTGGAAACATGTTGGAGAATCTCTCGTGACATTTCCCGTAAGCGGCAAAGCCCATAGAAAATCTAAAAACTACATACTAGACAACTATCATGAATAAAAATAATCACCAAATACATTCTTAAGTCGCAGTAAGTAAATCATTATCCATTTAATACAACAAATAGCACGATTAACTCCAAAATTCCCAAAACTATCGTAACATTTACGATCGGGCTCGACATCCCGTAATTACGACGACAAAGTGTGTCAACAATTCCTGTCGGTTTACAACAAGACGATAATCACCGAAAATTAACTAGAAACAGGTTAAACTAAAAGAAAATATGACTTCAGCAATGAAGCTATGGTTCACCAACCACAGGATACCAATTAAAAGTCCCTGACATATAAAGTAAGCCAAAATACTGCAACTTCACTACAGCAATGATCAGCTGATTTCTACGTAACTCAAAACATGTGCACAAACTGTTCCAATCCAGACAAATCACTTAAACTGGTTAATAATCACCTATCAACTACATGAAAAGCTTACATAATACATATTCCTGCAATGTCAAGTAAATACACATGCTCATCTCAACTTTCCTACAAGTCAACAATAATCAGGTTCAATAACTCTGTCCAAAACCAATCTGTCAAATCACTGGACTGTTACAATATTTTTCTCGGAATTGTGAGACAATTATCTTGTAATAACGAGATAATTATGTTGTAATTACGAGATTTCTTCTTGTTATTACGAAACACACGACAGCTCCGTACACCCAGAAACACGACGCACAAAAATACGTGCGGGAAAACTTAATTTTATTTAACTGTTTACAAATATTGATAAGTGACATTGAACAGTGTTTCAAATTTTACAACATTTGGATTTGTTATGAAATATTTTGGCAACCACATAACCCTTGAATTTGATATGTATACATCAGTACATTTGAAAAGATAGTGAAATTCATCCCCAATCTCATTGCAAGCACATAATTTACAAATTCTGTTCTCTGTAGGAATATTAAACCATCTAGCTGTCTCATTTGGTAATTTAGCATTACCCGTTCTAAGAATACAATATATCTTACATAGTTTTGTTGGCAAAATCAATAAATATTTTTCAAAATCCAGTGATTTTTTGAAAAGCCTATAATTTAACCCTTGAGAGAATGTTGTACATCGCTATATACCATGACTGCTTAAATTGGTCTAATAAAATATTGCATACTTTAGATTTTAACCAGGGTATGTTTATTGAGTTTTCATACCATATATATGTCAATCCACATTGGTTTAAGCTTTTCTTCATAGCTTCACACCATATGTTATTAAATTTTTTAAATACATTAAAAAAGTTTTGCTGACAATTTTGAGTTCTGGCAATTAAGTAATTTACCCAAGAAGGAAATCATTCTGACTTTGACATTAATTGTTAAGTGGTACCTTCCAAGTTCCCCGTATACCATAAAGTTTGGTGTTGAGGCTCTGAATTGTCTTCCTTGCACAATATTCACCTTTCATGACCTGCTACACACAGAAGAGCATAACTAATTGAGCCTAGAGATTGTAGAGATTTTGCTTATAGTTTTGCAATAAAAAAAATCATGCGACATAAAGAAACAAGTGAAAAGCACAGGCTCCTGACCATCTTCCCAAGTCAAAGGTTTCTGATGCGCCCCGCTCTACATTTTATTCAGCTAGGGTTTCTAATCCGCTCCGCTCTACATAAATGTGCTATAGATACATTAATAAATTTATGTAGAGTGGAGCGGATCAGAAACCCTTGGCACCGGACGTTAAACGTATTTCTTTTCATAATAAATAATAACTATAGTATAGGGAAATAGAAATCGTCAGACGCCTGTGGTGAAAAGTACATGTACTATATACTGTTACTTTGTAATAATCATTACACAGAACGGAGAGAAAACTCCAATCTACTTTTCCCGATTTACCGGGCTAGATAACGAATAATTCTAAGTACATGTACGTATATTTTATTATTCTTTTATTCACTAATTAATACAATTCATCAGTAATAAGTAACTAATGTAGAAATTCAACAAATCGCAAATATTTTAAAGTAAGAAGACGAAAGAGATCGCGAAGCCCCCTGTATACTATACAAGTTAAAAATTAAGATGGGGGAGTCCCCAAGATTATTCTAGACAACATTCAAAATATCAAACATGTATTAAAAAAAACATCAATTATATATTCCTCATCAACAACGTATACGTGTCATCTTTGCTATTTTTCGAGTTACCTCCCGTAGTATAAACAAAGAAATAGGTCATACTCTGCAACCATGACATGATAATAGAAAGACGATCTTTTTTTGGAGAGAAAGCAGCGTGTACGGTTAAGTGTATTGAATGAGGTAAGGTAGTCATTTTTTCACCATCAACTAACGACGGCTGGTGGGATTTCTGTGTACGGATCGATTTAACGACTGAATTTTCTTTCACAGATCAGGATGGGCGACTGTGCCTTGTTATGGAGTGTGATGTGGGCAGTGATTCTGATCGTGTTTGGCTGGCCGATAGGACTAATCTGCGCGTTATTTTACTGTCTGCTTAGCCCGTGCGCCGCGTGTTGCCACGGCTGTGTTGAGCTTATCAATCTGTTGGACCGTGGCCTCAGGCTACCTCTGACTTGTTCACAGAATATGGTGTCGGGGAAGTCGATGTGTTAAACACGTTGGATGTATGTTTAAATCCCAAGTTAATAACTCTTCTCATATTATGACTCTTCTCATATTATGATGTACCCAAAATCTTGCATGCAGTTTGTAAAATTGCAAGAGAATATGTATTGTTATAGGGAAATGTATTACGTGTCAGTTTTTCTAAGATATATTTTGAAGAAGTAATTCTCAGTGTTTGTTACAGGTATATTCAATATGTATTAGTTAAAAATATAATATTAAGTTCAGTACTTGTGTTATTGTTGGTGTGGTGTTGGATAGGTGCAACACAACATGCCTTTTAGACTTGCAGGGGCATGATCATGATTTGAGCTGAAAATAATTTTTCTATTTTTAATGTTTAAAATGCTTCATTGGGGGTCAAATGTATTTTAAAGTCACCTAAAATTTGAATATTACTTGTCGAGAAATACAGAGCTAACAGTTTTTGTTATTTAAATAAGCTTGTGTCATATTTTTGTTCACGTTTTTTAAATACACCTGTGAATAATGTTTTTTACTTCTTGCCAGTTCATTATGAACAAAAAATATCTAAGGTAGCGTTTGTCACATCCAATTTGTTTGAAACAGTGTATTTACTATTCAGCATTCAATACACCCCTTCACGGTGTGGTATTGCTCTTTTGCAGGGCAAATTGACATAGTTTAGTGCCATATGACATAATAGCTATTGTTTCATTCATTTTATATCATTTTTAAATTATCTACATTCATTAACTTCGCCAAAATATGACAATTGGTTCTGCAATAGAGCAGTACCACAGTTACTGTGAAAGGGTATAAATTATGTAAACAAAAAGTAGGCCTGGGCTTTGTTTACATAAAAAAGAGTTGTGTGAGCTGTATCTGACTTATATTGGCAACTTGCACTCATATTTTGGTTAATTATTAGAAATATGGTTATACCTCAATAAATTAAAAGTTTTCAGATCAAATTATGACCATGCCCTTCTACTAATACAATATAGCATTCTGAATTAACACACACAATTGATTAAAAGAATACTTATTAACCAAATAATAGACAATTTATTGCAGATTTAAAAGAAAATTTAAAAATATCTAACAATGAATGAATAAAATCAAAATCATTGGATTTTTTTTAAAGATATCCTATTTCTTCCCTTTTTGGAAAATAAAAGTTTCAATAAAACAATTTTTATCAACATGTTTAAAAATCCCTTAATTTATAGTTAGGTTTTCCATTAACATATTTTTATAGCATGCATTTATAACATAACTGTCAAAGTTAAATACAATGATAAGTTCAAATTGACACAAATAAACATCCGGGTAGTACAATAGTACCTGGGTACTGGTAGTACAAAAGTACTGGGGTACCTGCTCTGTATAATAAACACTAATGCATTTGATTACAAAACAAGACAATGAAACAGAATTGTGAGCATTGACTTGCAGCAAGATTTCAATGTACTGAAATATACACAAAATGACATCACACGATAAGCATTTTGTGAATGCCAAGTTCAAAGATAGTAAACACTAGAACAGGTACATTATGGTTGTTTATCAAACACAGATATTTACATACATACATCTAATTTTCTACATACATGGTATATTATATACAATTTTGAATAAATGTGGTATTTATTCAATTGATACAAAAGTGACCTTTAAATGGCCTTTTATTGTGATGAAACTGAGAATAAAAAATTATTTAAAAGGTAGAAAGACAGAAAGACAAGAAGAGAAAACACATAGGAAAGTTTTCACACCTTATTTTCTTCTAAGTAAGCCTTATCATATCTAAAGTAAGAATGATAAACATATACTGTTTTTCCCTACAGCTTTCTTTTGAAAATATTCCTTTGCATGCATTTTTTCCCTGGTGATGGAGGCGAATGATGACTCAGATACAATGAGCATGGTCTGATGAATTAAACACAAATGTGGAGACTAGGGTCACTTGGATTTGTTTCATTTGAAATTTAAACTTTGAGTCCTCTTCTTTCCAAAGTAGAGTTGAACTTAGCACTAGATCTCTTTGCTGCCATCAGTTTTCTTCTGTCATCACTGAAACACACAGAAATATTATCAGACAAATACAAGTCGAAGTTATAAAATAAAAGTTTAAATGTATATTTTTTAAGGCAACTCATTTGTGATTAATGATAAGCAGTCTAAAAGAGTAGACGATCAATATTAAAAAAAAAAATTTCAATAATCATGCACAACAGAATTTCCCAGTTTGAATGATGAGTAAACATTTCCTCTGATAATACTAAAATTTACTGCAATTTCTAACATGTGTATGATACATTTTTATTTATGTATTTTTTTAAAGGGTCACATTTGAATCAATTTACATAATAAAAAAAGAGACACCAAAGAATAAGATCTTATCAAAAATTATCAATGAATGATCATCATGTTCATATGAACTTAATGATTTTTTTCTTAAAAGCAAATAAATGTTGGTTTACAGTTATATTTATCAGTTTTGAGAAAAAAATTACCGTGTTTGTGTTGAAGGGGTCTTGACACTGGTATGGCTACCATTGCTGAAAGCTGTCTGACTGTTAAATGGCTTCAGCTTTCCTTTGTGGGCCTTCCACGTAATTGGTCGAGCCAAACTGGCCTGAAGATCAAAGGATTTTTTGGCAGACATAGATCCATTGAGGGTGTTGTTTAGTGAGGCATTAAATTTAAATGGTGTGGCTGAAACACAAAAACAGGATGAATAGGTAAACACAAATAATTCTAAACTAATATTTTACTGGGCCATGGTGAAAGGAAGAGATCCAATGATAAAGGTCTTGCTATATTTATTATATTAAATCCATATTATTGATCTTCTGAGAGTATCATTACAGTGAACATGTATAATTGATAAAAAATAATGAATAAAGCATCTGGTTCATCTACTTGTGCTTCCATTTTTTGTTATTAATATATTTATATCATTCACTGAGGATATGTACAGCACGAATACTGTTGAGAACAATTGTTTTAAAATAGAGCTGTCAGTTCCAAAAATTAAATTTGATGAATTGGACTTGGGGAAAAAAAAACTTTTTATGATTTTGAAAAAGAACATTATGACTGTGATTCAGTCATGACAAAAGTGTATATATAATAGACCTATTATTGGCACTTTGTTTGTTTCAGTTATCATCCTCTGCTTTTGTGACAAGCGTTTATCAGTGATGAAGTTACCTGGTAATCTAGATGAACATTTCAGTTTTAACAGACATTGTCTTCACATTTGAATTTCACTGCCATTTTGTTTTGCATGTAAAAATGATTCTTAAATGAAAACAGGACCCAAACTGAAAAAAGGTAACCAACACCAAAATGAACCACTTGAATTATGGTTTTCATCATTTTGGGAAACAGTGACAGCCTATCTTCTAATGTACTATTTGGAAGGCTTACTCTTGGACTTGCTGATAGCTGAACCTGCAGACTTTCTTGAGGGAGCAGGGGAGGTAAAGTTTAGGTCCATGTTTTTGGTGGAGAACACAGTGGGTTTGAACGGCTTAGCAGCTGAAGTGTTTCTTGGGGACTTCCTGTTTTCTGAGAAGTTCAGTTTCATGTCTTGTGTTGACAGAACGCTGGGTTTGAATGGGGCATTATTTGGTGTCTTGGTGATAAAAGTTTTCTAAAAATCACAAAAGAATAAGAAAAAAATAATAAGGCAACTGTTGAATGGTGCACACTTATGGTCAAAGTAAAAGCTTAGAGACTTCATATTTCATTCAAATTTTAGAATTTTTTTTTAACAAGAAATGGTTGGTCTTTTAATAGAGTACTGTATAGCAAAATATTAGAAATATCAGTAGCTGCAGGTCTGTAGCTCCCGGTCTGAAAAAATTCGGATGGACGACATGGGAGCTACAGTGCCTCCCATAGTAAAAATCTGCAATTTATGGCGCACAAAAAGTTGCGCTAGTTTTGGACTGATTAACCTTATTTTCACACAAATTCTGTGCAAAAAATTAGTGCTATTAAATTCTACAGTCAATTTACTACTGATATCGGTACTTTACTTACCTCAAACTTTCTCTTAAACACGCTAACCGACCTCGGAAATTAAAGTATGTTAAATTCAAGTCGAGATCGAGAGTTGCCATTTTTACATGTACACAAACTGCACCACTTCACTTTACAAGGCTGGTGATGGTGTTTAAAAGAATATCAGAGGCAAGTGAAGTGTTCATATCTGTAGTAAAATGTCCGAGGAATTTTTTGAAATTAAATATTTGTATAGAATATGTTCGGAAATAAGGTTAATCAGTCCAAAACTAGCGCAATTTTTTGTGCGCCGTAAATTGTAGATTTTTACTATGGGAGGCACTGTAGCTCCCAGGTCGTCCATCCGAATTTTTTCAGACCGGGAGCTACAGACCTGCAGCTAAAATATCAGTAACATACTGCATACTAACATGTTTTGGTACAAACTTTTTATATAATTAACAAAATAATTTTGACCAGTGAAAATATGTGAAGTAGAGAAATAAAATTTTGAGACCTTTACATGAAATTATCTTCCAATAATACTGATAGACAGGATTGCAACATTATTACAGTGTGTCGAAGACAGGTACATGTATATGGTACCTTTTGGTCTCCTGTCCCTGTTGGTGTCTTGTAGCTCTTTAACTTGTCAACCATAGCCAGGGTGTCAGAGAGAATCTTTTTGGTTTTCTTCACAGACTCCGTGTAGTCATCATTCCGTTTTCTTTTTTTGGCCAGGTACTCATCAATGGACTCCATCTTCTCAAAATTCTTCTCATGGATTTTCTTCCAGTCTTTGTTTTTTCCTGCAAGCAACCACTTTAGTTAAATCCATGCATCTTGAGTAAACTACCAAACTCATAAATAGAATTATTCATCCCAATCAACATATCAATATAATTTGATAAATGGACCTTTGATGCAGGAGAAATAACAATTCAGTACCTGGTGTTAAAACCTTGGACTCTGATTCTGTCTCTTGTTTTCTCTTGGCAAGAAAGGCAGCAAATCGGGGAATTTGAGTCTTGTTTTCATTCTCCTTTGGTGTCTTAGATTCTTTAAAATACAATTGAACAATTTTCCACCAAGCTGTTTTTTGCATTTTCTTAGTTTGTTAGCAACTTCTGTGATCTATTCAGTACCATTACATACAATTGAAATGTGGTATAAGTATTAATCACAGATATTTGGAAGAAACAGCAGGTTTACATTTAAGCTTCACTGCCTGTAAATCATTACATGTAACTTCTGAGACCTAAGATATACATATCCTTTCCTGTTTAATTTTTGAGAATTTTAAAAGACATTTAAATACCTGATTTCTTGCTATTGGCTGGCTTTTTCCCTGACTGTGGAGTCTTGACAACAAATGTACTTCTCCTGGTATGCTCCACTTCTGGGGCCTTGTCTGTATGAAGCTCAGGAGTAGGAACCTTCTCAAATGTGGACCTTCTTCTTTTTGTCTGTGGCTGGAATGAAGAGAGTTAGGTTATATACTGTATCATACAAAGAATAAGACAAAAAGCATAATCAATTCATTCAAATGCTCATCAATTGTTTTGTTTTCAAGTTACTAGTATTTTCAAAACATTCTTGCAATTATGAATGGAAACAATTTTAAAATAGTAAGAGTTGAGCATGCTTAGAAAGTTAAGGACAAGACTAAATTCTATCTACATGTACCTCTGGAGTAGGTTCGTCTGGTATTCCTGTGTATTCATTGACAAATGAATTCACTGCCATGGTGTGTTTAGAAACAGGTTCTGAGGGAGTCTTGGAGATTGGTTTTGGTGAGTTGATAGTTTTAGGTGTACTAAGGCCCTTCACTGCAGTATGTGTTTCGGTGGTACATGGTGTTTTGACAGTCTTAGGTGACTGTGTGGCTTTTGATGTTGTAGACTTTGGTTCCAATGCATGTCTTGCTGACTAAACAATGAAGTGGAAGATTGTATGTTTATTGAAAACCACTGGAGTTTGCAGTTTTATCAAACATCGTCTGTGAAGTAAATATCTTCTATGAGGTTGTGAAGCTCTCAGTTGATATTGCTCTGTAGACCATTGTAAATAAAACTGCCGACTCCAACAATTGAAGCATAAAAATGAAAATATGGTTCTCTGACGTAAAATTTATTGGATGACAATTTTGTATTGATTTTATCATAGAGTGTAATGCAGAATAATATAATGATCTGTGCTTAATGAATAAATATTAAATAATGAATGACCATGTCAAAAATAAGCTTGAAGCATAAATTGTAACATAATTTCAAAATAATTTTTTTTATATATAATCGTCAAAATGAAGATAAAAGAATACATGAGTTTTGATAATTACAAAGACACAAAGTTATGATAAACTCATGCACCAGTTTAATCTCAGTAGAGATTAAGCTTGGCTTGATATTTGGACCAACATCTTTACCAAAGCTTGAGACAGTCCTTCATAATTCATGTAAAGGAAATTCAGCCCAAACTTCTAATATTAGCGTGTCTCACCCACTTCCATTTTGCAGTCTATTCATCATTCTTACGTTACGATTTTCCCACAATCTATACAGCTGGTATTAGTATTTCAGAATCGGACGGAAAACGCTATCGATTATTGAATCGAATCGGAAACACCATTTCGATTCTAAATCGAAATTAATCGGAGATTTTCAACTTACTGAATTTAGTTATTAAATGTACATGTACTTATTATATTCAAGCAAATAAAATTAACATAGGCATTTGCAAAATAAACCTTAATACATTTTGGTCATAAATGCATAAAGTTATAAAATCTATTTTAATGCATAAAGATAGAGGAATATATGAATTTTAAAAATAATATCTTGTATAAATCCTGTAGGGTAATTCTTATTTGTGTATCGGTTGAATATTTTAAAGGGACATGATTTGAGCTCAAAATTTTAAAACTATATTTTTCCTAATTTAATGTTTAGAATGAGATACAAACAAGGCACCACAATTTTGAGTCTTTTATTTTATATTTGCTTACGTAGTTGTTAAATTGGTAAAACTTCATATATTTTCTATATATAATGATAATTATGAATAAAAAGAAATAATTGACCATGTTTCTTATAAGTAGTCTTCGTTAATTCCATTACTCATTATTAAGTTCTCCAATTATAATGCAATCAAAACTATTAAGTCTATATTTTTTTAATGATTTTATCTATATCGATTGAATAATTACTGACTGGTTTAACTGCTCAGGCGATGCTTACCAGTGCGTGTGTAAACACAATAATTGTCTAATTAATTAATGTATGTGATTATGTATACAAAACATTTACAAAAAATTATACAAATGTTTATTGTATAATTAATTTTATTGCAACCTAGAATAGTTTTAAAAAAACTATTTTACATTCTGTTTATAATTTCTCTAGGATACGTTTTCTCCTGGGTACGTTTTCTTCAGCATTCTTCAGCCATTTTTACTTTGAACTTTATTTAGAGTTATTGTTCTTTTCGGAAATTAAAAAATGCTTAGAACCGGCACAAAACAGATTTGTTTACGGCGAGTTCAAAGTTTTCTCAAACATTCACTGACTATCGATGTCAGCTTTCAGCTATCGATTGTCGGCATCGGTAGCAGTCTAACGACGATTTTTCGATTGTCGGCGAATATCGCTGAATTACTAGCTGGTATATTAATTTTTTTTTTTTTTTTGCTCATCATCTTTGGGAAGCTTGATGCTGGTGCACAGTAGAGCACACTGATTTAAACCCTTTTAAAGGACTCTTAAGGGAACACTTTTGTTTTAAAAGGTACAAAAAATGGCAGTTTCAAATGAGACAAATTTGAATGGTAAAGATTGATTACAAAGATAATCGAGCTGCAAAATTGACATTGCAAAACTCACGCATCATGTTCCATTTTTTGCGACAAGCAACCTAGGGCTGAATTTCCAGGAATAATTAAGAACTGTCCTGAGATTCAGTGAAGGCGTCAGTCTAAATATCAAGCCGAGCTGAATCTCTACCAGCATTAACACCAGTTGACAACCTGCACAAAAATATACCTGCTGTTCTTTCTTGTTCACTGCTGCAGACTTGAAATGGTCCATTAAGGCCTCTCTTAGTTTGTTAAGCTATAAAAAGAAAACAATTTTGATAATAAAACATTAATAGAAATCAGAGCACATTTAATTTTGTTTTCTGTAAACAAGACACAACGCGAACATTGCAAAAGGCTCACTGTATAATCAAATGTAATTATTCATTACCAAATTAATTTTACTATTTTGCATGATAAACAAAAATTATTCTGGATATTACATTGTAATGAATGAAATGCAAAATGATATTGTATGTTTTCCTTTTGCAGCTCTTTCTCTCTTGCATAAATTTTTAACATGTGATTAACATTACGTGAGTGTTCAAATTAATGATTTAGATATGAAAATTGAATTAAAATGTTGAAAATATTGATAATCCATCATTTTCATCATGATGGTATCGGGTTCGTTCGCCCTATCTACCTGTTCGCTCGAGTCCGTTCCCCTTAGGTCCGTTCACTCTAATTGTCGTTCGCCCTTAATCTTGTTCGCTCCTTGTTATTAATTAACCCCATTATTTTAAGTTAATTATCTTTATTTAATTTAATTCTAACTTTTTGAATGATAAATATTTTTCCTTTTAAAATAAATTGTTCGTAAATTTTAAATTATGATTTCATTTCATTGGTCTAATTGTTTTAAAAGTGATTTAAATTGTTTTAAAATTGATTTAAAAGCTGTAAATTATAGATAACTGGGCCGATGATATATACAAGACCGTCGTGCACATAAATAAGCAAAGTCTATTTACACGACCGTCGTGCAAATAGCTATTACTAAATACAGTGATATACACACGACCGTCGTGTGAATTAATTAATGAAAATCTATTTACACGACCGTTTTGTAAATAACTATTCTATATAGCAAAAATATATACAGGATAAATTGTTTTTTTAGTATAGGACGATATTATAAATGTCAAAGTTTATTTGTTCACTGAAGAATAATATTAGATGAAATTGATTTGATCCTGAACCCGACCAATGTGTTAACATTCGCGGAACATGTGTATTTTATAAACTGATAAAACTTTTTGGAAAGCAGATGATTAAAAAAGTATAGCACCACACTGGAAAATATCGCCCTCCAGATGATATGAATTGATTTATTTTATCAAATTGTTGTTGTTCACCTTACTATAATGTTAAGTTACAAATCTGATGGGGAAAGGTATTTTCTGCTGTAAAGCTGTATTCACTGAAATTTCGGGTATAAATGTCATTGTGTATAAAAATATAGACACGGAGGCAACACACATTTTTCTTTGATTGCCAACACTGAACATATCCGAGGTTTCGTTAGGATTATATTTTCTTTATTACCGGAAAACCATACATTTCCTCCTATAAATTGTTTCATATCCAATACATGTACAGTGTACCAGTATACACTATGTATACAGACCTTTTAAAGAATTTAATTATATAAATTAGAAAAGAAAGGATTATATACAGTATATTATAACATATCTTTTATTGAAAGAGAAATTGATCAGTTGAATGTTATAACATTGTGCATTCTGACTTTTATTCATCCACATATTTCTGTCATAAATGTAAATTGAAAGTTGATGTGGAATAAAAATTAGGAAAAAATGTATGACACAAATATCGGTCACTTAAAAACGGTTATCATTGTGTACAATATACATAACTTCCGAGGTTAGGACATCGGCCAACTGGCTGAACCTGTCAATCAAATTTTGAGTATTTGATTTCATTGGATGGTCACGCGTCTCTGTTATGTCAACAGCCAATAGAAACAAAGTGATGTTAAAGCAGTCGGAATCAGTATTTGATAGACGTACACAATTTCAAATGATAGGAAATTCAGCAATTAATAATAAAAAAAATAGAATGAAAAATATACTGTTCACATTCTATGAAATGCGAGATAAGATACATGTAATTTAATTAATAATTTGTAATCCCGATATAAAAAAAAAAAAAAACACCAATGATTTTACACGTACGTGTAATTATTTGACCCTCATCAACTCTATTAACGAAAGATAACAGGTAACAATGTTTATCACAATGATTACATTTAACGTGTACAAGGAATTAAACTAGGAAACCTACGTGAATGATACTAATATAGAGGAAAATAGTTTCTGGTAAATACGCTGTTATACAAAAGTTGGGTCTGAAATCTAAATCATTTATTTTGTTTTTTCCAATACAATGTTTTGATTTTTTTTTAAAAAGCAATAATACATACCTTTAAAAAACACGAAGAGTTGATTTTAAATAAGATATAATACATTTAACATGATTTTGTACAAAGATTACGGTCATCTATATAATTGTTTTACGGTCATCATCTGCTTGCTTGAGTGTGTTTGTTACGGTCATCATTTTCAAAAACTCTAATGTCGTACAACAGCTTTATTTTCTAAATTTCAAGAAAGTTTTGATAGCCAAAAGCAAGTTTTCATTAGTGAACAATCAATTTTTATTGGAAGTTACACAGATATGCTAACAAATGAAAGAAATCTTGAATAAAAAATTCCAACCGATCAGCTCGGCCGACACATTTTGATGACCATAATATATATTACGGTCATCGGCTTTCCTACAGTGCCACATGCTCGGCGGTCGTGCAAAAAACCGATGAGAAAGTAAATACACAACAGTCTTGCAAATAGCAAATAAATGAGAGTAAATGCAAAACGGTCGTGCGAATAGCTAATGAGAGTGAATACACGACGGTCGTGCGAATAGCTGCTGAGTGATTTATATACACGACGGTTGTGCGTATAGACACTACCAGATAACTATCTCGATGGGTTCTTTTTATTGATTCGCATTGTGTTTTAAACAATTAAAGAAATTGAGACATTAATTGGTCTTTATAGAAGGTGAGCAGCGGATGAGCTATTTTATCTTTGAAGAATTTATATACCAGACCACAACAAAATCCTATGATCTCTAAAGATATATATATACGTAGATGGAACATGAAACTGTATCAAACTACTGTCAATCATAATTAAATAATTATTCACCGTGGCAATAAGTCATCGAATCGTTATCAGGTCAGTCAATTGGTTATTATTTTGTAAAGGTGCTGTAATTGTGTTGTATTGTGTTGTTATATATTTCTTCAAAAATTTTCAAAATTATGAAGAGATATATAATTACACAAATATGAAAACATACAACTACATTAATCCTGTGTTAAAATAAGGCGAACGGACCTAGGGCGAACAGTAACTAGGGCGAACGGCGTCAAGGGCGAACGAACGTACATTCCATCATGATGATGACAATCATATATACGGTAAGTCTGACTGATTGTATTGAAACTTACTTTCATGTTAGCTTTAATGCCATTCTGCTTAGCTAATTTCTGCAGCTCATTATACTTCATACTTTCCAATTTTTTTGCATCCATCGTTGATTTTTTTGTATTTGATACTTTCCTGCAAGTTGAAATGGCCGCCTTGTTTTGAAAATGAATCTACGCGATTTCATTGGTTGATAGGGTTAACTTGGTTAAGACGTACACATTCATATTCGTAATAACTCGTTCGGCTTGCGTTTGAAAAAAAAAATATTTGATTGCATTTCAATAATTAGTCGTAAAGTTTATATGTAAAAAAAATTTATGGCCAAAATACATATCTATGCATTAAATTTTATTTAAAATAGATTCCGAATAAATCAAAGAACGCTTTACTACTTACTTTCAATTTTGCAACCAACAACCACAGAACACAGTTGACCTGCAGACAATGAGACGATCATTCGGTTATTGAGTGATATACTGTAGTGCACTTTGTAGAAATGGCAGCAACGCCACAGATTCAAAAAGATTTTCTCAAAGAAGCTGAGAAAAGTGGCTATGCAAATACAATTTCTCAGTTATTAGGAATATATTTCCTGGTGGTGTTAGCAATTTCAACAGCATGGGTTTTGGGAACTTTTCAAATGGCATTTTATTGGACATTTCTTCTCTCTGGGATTATCTTTGTTGTATGGAGGACAAAATTAAGACAAATACTGAGAAATAAGATTTTTGCAGTAGAATGTCTTATCCATAGAAAACGAGCACTGCGCCAGAATGAATCAAGTGAATGGCTAAATTTCATATTAAATAGATGGTAAGTTATGGTGTTCTAAAATATAATAGTTTATACAATATTCTGTAATAGCATACATGATCACTTGCTCTAACATGAGTATTAAGAGTCATTTAGGAGAGAATAATCTATTTAATTTTTAGAATAGCTTTTATTGGCTTTTAGAAGAATTTTGTGATATTTGTAACTTGGAGAAAAATGTGATGAACGTGACTTTGATGGGAAACAGAAGTTTTTATAAGACTCTGCAACACAAGCTATTTGATGGTTGTAATAAACTGAAGCCTACTGAATCTACTATCAAATTTTTCCCAATTTAATTAAATGGTTTTCTTTTTCACTTGAAATCTTTATTTCCAAGCTATTATAATACAAAGATGTTAAAAAAAAATGATGGATAAGACTGGCATTTGAGCATGAGCAATCTAAATTTTTTAGGAAGGTACTCATCTTGCATGAATTAAAAAGATTCCTTTTCTCATGTCTACATAAATAATTTTTTCATGCATTACATACACAACTGTTCAATAAAGAAATGCAAAAATAATACTGTCTTATAACTGTGTAGATAAATGTTGAGATTATTGATGTATTTATTTTGTATATTAAATCATAAGTCTAAGAAATAGCAATTTGTACTATAGGATACAATACCATCCATATTACCCCCTATTAAAACAAAGACAGGCAACTGTAGGTTACTTCATCCCTAATTAAAAATTAAACAATCAACAATGACAACAAAACTTTGCTAACTCTAAGAAGTATTTTGAAAGAAAGTATAGAAAGTTCAACCAAAACTAAGTTAGATGATATATTCTTTTGCAGGTGGGTGTTTGCATCCAATAGTATCCAAGACATTGTGAAAAAGCACATTGACGAACGTTTGGTTTCCGTCAAACCTGGATTTATTTGTAAGTAATGACTTGGCAATTCTTGTTTTTCCCTCAAACCTTGATGCAATCTAATAAAGGTGGTTTCAGATAAGTAAACTTCCATGTTCACTGGAATGTGAATTCTTTATGCATTATATTACATGTATACAAGACATGTAAAATGGGTAAATCTCATTTGTATGACCAAATCTAAATTTACTTGGTATTAATGTGTATGTATTTTCCTGCAGCAAGGTATCCCGAGTCTCTTCTTTCATTTCATTGATTGCTCACTGTAACATAAGTAGTCACCCAGCCAGAGCCAGGCAGCTATCAACAAAATTTTAATATCAATACACAGTCATTATAATATTGAAGTTCAGGTAAAACCTGGTAGATTAATTCTATTTACTTTGTCAGGTGATGAAGGTTTCAAAAGAGAGCACAGCCAGCGGTGTGTCAAGTATTCTGAATGTGAAATATTTATCAAATTTAGACCAATATATTGATTAATCTCTGGAGGGAAAAAGTAGAATGTCAATAGATTAAAACTTGCATATTAGTCAATTGTTGGAGCCTGAATGGGGTGCTGGTGATTTATTTAATCTGAGAGGAATGGCTGCGACCTGGTATCATATGACCACTTTTGAATCATGTCAAGCTTTATATTCCCAATAGGAAAAGGACTGCAAACTTTGTTGACAGTTATTTTTTACTTTTTGACAAGAGTAGTAAAAAAACCCTATTTGCAGACTACTTCAAAATCTGATTTTCTACATCAATAAACAGCTTCATAGAGAAATTTTGTTTATGGTATAAACCACAGAGAAGTTTAAAATATGTTTGGTCTCGCTTTAAAGGAGGTTAAAACGCAGATAAGATAATGCCACAGAACCTAGTAAGGAGAGGATATTGGCTTGATTTATTAGCTTTGACAGATGGATTTGAGTATTTACGCATTTTAGCCAAAGTGATAAAAAGTAATAAACTAGGGATATAATTGTCAAAATAATGTAATAAAATGTCTAATGAGTAATTGTCATTCTTCATCTTTATATTAAATGTATATATCTTTATTGGTTGCTAAATATTAGCAAACTATTTGTAAACTGAAACCAGAAACTAATAAATCATTGCTGAACAATAGAAAAGAGTCATTGTAGGAATAAACAATAATGGGATATGAGAGAGAGAGAGAGAGAGAGAGAGAGAGAGAGAGAGAAAGAGAGAGAGAGATTTTTAACACAACTAAAAAGGAAAGTTCAAAAACCAAGGTTTTTATGTTTCTAATATCCATGGCAGTCTATATCCATGTCTAATGTTAATTTAATTAGTTAATCTGAAGTAGAATCTTGGCTCTAAATAATGTTGCTAAAAATGCTTAAATTGTATATATATATCCAAAATACACTTGATGTCAAAAAATTTTGAAGATAAGGATAAAGATGAACATTAAGCATTTGACACACACACACACACACACACACACACACACACACACACATATATATATATAGTTGGTAAATGGCATCTGTAAATCAAAAATCAAGGGGTACCAATATGAACACTGAGCCTTACCTCAAGAATTAGATCTATGTTTAATAACATTTAAGTATGGTAGCAAGCAGAAATTAACATTTCTGAAACACAGTAAAATTTGCAAGAAATATAATAAAAAGATTAAAAAACAACATAGAGACTTGAGCAAGTCTAGAACAATGATGGGATGTTTGAGAATTGTATATATCAGCATACTTTAGTGTCATATATAAATATGCTGGTAATGGATATTTCAAATAGGTGAATTGTGTACACAGAAAATCCTAGCTTTTTATGAATTAAATTTTTTTTATCAGCTGTGTTTGCAGATACATAGCATGTTTGTGTTTTTATTTTCTTGCATTAAATTTTTCAGTTGCTGTGATTGTTAAAGTTATGAATATTCAAATTTAACATGTTATTCTGTTCTTTTTAAAAATTTAGCCCAGTTGCAGCTCTCTACTTTCACTTTTGGAGAGACCACTCCCACCATCCAGCACATCAAGGCCTTTGAATTGACAGATGGCCCACCGTTTGGCCGACGCCCCATTGCCTGGAGCTCCATATGGAGCCCACCCCAGGGGCTGGAGAACATGTCCTCCTATCAGGTGGTTCTGGAGCTGGATATGCAGTCTAACTTGGAGGATTTCCTCATGGTCTTCCTGGCTAAAGTTGGCAGTGGAAGGTAAATGTGAATAAGCTTTAAAAGTAAGTGTACTGTGATGAATGTAGATAAGTACTGCATGATTGAAATACATTTGCTAAGATCATTCAAAAATTTGATAATGATAGAATTTATTGATACACAGGTCAATACAAGACAATGTAAAATTAAAAGTCATTGAAAGCAAATTAAATGGCAGGCAAAAGTTAAAAAAACAAAATTCAATGAGAATACATCTGTACTGCATTTTAAACACTGATACTTTACTTTCATTAAAGGGAACATAATACATGTATGACTACACACCATTCTTTTGTGACTGTTGAATCTTTTTTTAATGAAAATCATATATATATATATATATATATATATATATATATATATATATATATA